>OW679195.1:68991372-69591372 GCA_940337035.1 Agriotes lineatus
CTCGTACATCGCAACTGTTGGTTTCATGATTGGCTTTATACATTTTTACTTTCACTGTACTTCTAATTTCTGGCATTCGCCTTCTATTTATTTATTGGTTCACGTCACTGTTGTTAGCACTTTTCAATCCCAGCTATACAAAACTGTGCATTTCTTGAAAGCTAAGCTTCTTACCATATTGCAATTTAACATTGAGGTTATTTTCTGCTTCGATTCTTCATGAATTTGGTGTTATCGGTGTTTATTGCGAGTTGAAAGTTTACTGATAAGTCAAAGAAGCTTTTGATAATTTGAGTTCTTCTACGGTTCTCGATATAAGCGCTATATCATTCGTATATGATATGCACTGATGTAATCTTTCACCTTCTCGGTTGATCCAACTACTTCTGACAATCTTCTCTAATAGTAGATTAAATAACCCGACAGCGGGTCTCCTTGATCACGTAACTGGAAAACAGTTACTTATATATGGCTTATAGTGAATTTCGGCTTAGACCGCATAGTCTTTGTAGATAAACACGCAGCATACTCTGACCTATGTGCCTTGCACCTTGTGAACTCGAGCAAAAATCCACGTGATGGTTAGTGTTGTTTAAGTACCTTGAGAACGAGGATATTTAGGTAAATTTGGCCTTGTTGCTGCTTGTACACCGATACAGACTAACGTTTCGCAGGACAATGCAGCTTGATTCATCAGACTTTCACTTGAAGCATGGCCATCATATGGATCCCTTGCTCGAGCTCACAACGTGCAAGGTACATTAAGCCAGAGTATGCTGCTTGTTTGTCTACAAAGACTAAGCGGTCTAAGCCGAATTTCCATTTTAACAAGTATAAATAGTTATTTACACTTACTTTGTTTGTTGTTTTTCTTATTGTCAATGTCGTCTGTTGAATTAGCTGCTGTTGTAAGGTTAATTACGCACAGTAACATAAGAATTTTAGATTTTTGATGGAGGGTGAACCACACCTCATGGTGGACCAGTTAGGCTACTCCCAAGTCAAATCCGTATATATGTTGTGTGTAGTTTTGTCATTCTATCTTACAGGTCAGTCTTTAGAGCGATGTTAATGCATTCCAACGTCGTATGGTCGCCTGGATCGGTGCAGATCCAGCGGACTGCAAAAAAAAATCCGCCATCCTCTGATTTGAATCGAGGACTTGATTGTTGCAAGCTTGGTACTCTACCCACTAAAGCGCCAGGATGGTGTACAGTATCATAAGATATGGTGTAGTATGTTTCTTTCTCTAATGTTTTCCAGGATTTCTGTTTGGTCTCAAATCATCTTGATTTTTCAGATCTTAAACTTTGCGGTTTTGTTTAATTTATTTACTAGTAGTTTTGTTAAGATTTTATTCCAGGATAATTTGCATTACATTTTATGCCCCTTTTATAAATGATCGCCTAGGTTCACTGGCATTTCTTGCTGTATCCATGTATGTCGTATTAGGGTAATTATTCTCTCTTGAAGCATCTCGCCCCATAACTTGATCTGCTCGGTGGAGGCTTTTATTATTTTTCAGCTTTTTATTATCCTTTCATCTCATGTAGTTTCGGCAATTCCATATAATTTTCCTGATTCTCATGTTCCCGCATCATCTGATCGTCTGATCTTAGTCTATGATATATTTCTGTTTGCAATTTATCTTTATCTGCTACTAACTCCCAGTTTTGGTCTTTCCAGATCAAGACGATTTAAGGTTATGTTATAAAGATTACGTCGTTTCTATTACATTGCACAATAAACACCATTTATTTTCAAGATTTAAACCAATTACAGTATCCTTCGGCTATACTTTGATTTCATGGCGACGATATACGAGAGTCTCTCTATATATTGTAAGATACATAAAACCCAAACATTTTAGAAGCCCCTTATTTCTTTTATTAAACACTTCAATCCAATCTAGATTATGTCTTTTCCGTCGAAAACAATTTCTGAAGATCAGTCAAAATGGATATTAGCCCAGAGTATTTTCGCGCTATGATATTTTATGATTTCAAGTGCACGAAGTTGGGTGCTTGGATATAATGAACTCCGCTGTTGGAGAAGAAAGTCCATCTAGAGCAACAGTGTTTCGATGGCATGGGGTTTTTAAAAGGGACAGTGTTACACTTAAAAATGGCACCCGTGAAGGACGTCCAAAAACTACAGTAACTCCCGAAAACATCCAAGCTGTTAGGAAAATGGTAGAAAAGGACAATAAAGTGACGTATGCCATGATAGAAGAGTCCTTTGGTATTGGATGCGAGTCAGTTTTAAAAATTTTACATCAAGAACTAAAACTAAAGAAAGCTGTTTCCCGCCGGGTGCCGCATAAGCTTACTGACGAGCAAAAAGCCGAGCGTTTGCAAATCAGCCGCGATACCCTTAACTTTTTGAATGATGGTGGGCAACGTATTATTTCTAAAATTGTTACTGGTGACGAAACCTATATTCCATTTTACGACTGTCCAACTCGTCAGGAGAGTAAGCTGTGTGTATTCTTCAGGAACACGGGATTGGTAAAGGCTGTTAGGCTAAAACATCAGACGACAGTAACAGCAAACTGCTACACTACTGTCTGCCTTCCTCAAGTGCTAGAGGAACTTAGGGTAAAAGTGTATTCTTACATCATGATAACGCTTCTTCCCATACCCCAAAATTAACAATAGATTACTTGAAAGAAAATCAAGTCAAGGTGATTCCACATCCACCCTATTCTCCGGAAGCGATGTGTGCTTTCTGGTTTTTCTTTAAATTGAAAAAACATTTAAGGGGGCGCCCTTTTAATTCTGTAGGGGAGATTGAAACTGAGGTTATGCAGTTTTTAAACACATTAAAACCAAGTGACGGGCATTTTGCCTTTGGAGAGTGGAAGCGAATATTACAAAAATGTTTTTACTTTGAAGGGAACTATTTTGAACAAAAATAAAAGAAAAAGTGAATTATTTTTAATAGTTACTTTGTATCTCACAATATATAGAGTGACCCTCGTATATTCAATACAGTATTTTCACTTTACTATTTTCGTTATTCAATTACATAAATAAAGTACCACCAAAGCAGTTAGGAAATTGACAGATAATACCGAACAACAGCAGAAACTAATTCTGATAAGTACTATTAATTAATCGAAAGTAATGATATAAACTAAATCGAACGCCTCTCGACTATTAAATATAAACAAAATACTAGTATAAATTAATTTGTATTAGTTTCGGCACATTTTGATCATAAAAATTGTCAGACAACTCATATCCTATCAATAACCTTTCCTGATCTTGCCAACAATAAACCCTTAACACGCAGAAACCGATACAATCAACTAAATCAACAACGCATGAAGCCAAAGCAGCGTGCAATCCTACTTCAACGCTAATAGATCTTTAATTTCCTTGACCACATGGTATAATATTTGGCGGATCCCTTTCGGCTTCGCAAGCATAATAGGGCTGCGAATCGCATCCCCAACCCCACATCTCCGTGCATAATGCCACCACTTTATCCCCGGATAACACAAATTAATACACTGCCATTAAATTGAGACACCCCGTAATCCGCAGGCACGTCCTTTCTTGCTCGCGCGCCAGAAAAATTGGTTTTCTTTCCCGCTTTGGAGGGCGCGAGTTGTGACGGGGTTCCTATCAGGAACGCATTGCTGCACTTTGCATATGGCATGAATTTGCGCTTTGAAGGGTTGATTTGATATTGAAATTTTCATTGTTAATACTAATACCAGTGATTTGATTTTGGGAGGGGCTTAACTGCACTTGCATAATTGAGTTTGTTTTGTTATAAAAGTCATACGTTTTGGGATAACGTTAATGCATTTTAATAATATATTTTTGTATTTATTATTTTATTTAGAAGTTTGTTATCAATAATTGGTCAGGTTAGAATGATTAACTGTTAACCGAAATGACCGAAAAATTATAAATTCTGTAATTACTGGTTGATGCACAATATAGGCACGAGGTCTGCCAAAATGTTTTCGGTGGTGCGCACCCAATTGTTTCGCCCTACTGATTTCATATTTCCGTTTTGCTTGAATCGTTAGAAAAATATGCTCAAAAACAAATTCGCTTATTATCTATACAAACTAGCTACTAAATTTAGCTATAATACATACATATTGAGCATGGCACGAATACGTTCGTAATATATAAAATAGGCGATAATAAACCTTATGCTACTGAATATGTATAATTATAAAAAAGGTCGCATCATAGTTATTATTTTCATCCTTTCAAAAATATAATTATAATGAGTTCCTACTTTCTCCATTTTTACAATATAAATTATATCCGAGACAATATCACTTCCAGTTTTCATAATGTGCAATACATTCTTTAATTATTAAACTAATACCTGTAGTTCTTGATAATTTGTTTCTACATTACTTACATTGCTAAAAACCCTCTCACAACTGGCATTTTGCTGAGGAAAGGCGAAACTTTAAAAAATTGCCACGTTTTAAAGCGTAGTAATCATCTGAACTTGTTACGTAAATCTAAATAGCCATTAATGTATTTACTGCCATGCGAAATTGTTGTTATTCCAATAATTAACAAATTTTTATTATAGGGATCTGTTATTGCAAAAAAATGGTCAAATTACGGTATACTGCACACGTTTGATTTACATAAACTGCTTTTCACTTAGAGCGAGACATATTGAAATATATGTAAATACGATTATAAATATGACCTTGCTGTAATCACCCAGTAGTAGTCCTGTTTGATATTTTATTTCATTTTGGAACCATAATTCTGTTTATTGGACCTCAATAGCGGGCGTAATATGACTTTTATGGCCCTAGGGCCTATAAAGTTACTAAGCAGTATAACAAACGCCAAAAATGTAGTATAGCAACACCAACAATTTGCATAGAAACCATAGCACACTAAAAATTCAAAGCTCCAGCATAACGAAAATACTGAATTCTTGATATTGCTCAAAATAAAATAAAACGTATGTACCAGGTGCATATTCACGATTATAGCCCTCGAGAAATTTAAAGCTCTCCGCTTCGCGTCGCGCTTTATAAACATTCGCTCGTACTATAATCTATTGACTATGTCCTTAATACATAAATAACTATTATAGAATTGTGTTTCCACTTCAGCTGCTCTTGTTAGAACATAATCTGGTTAGATATTTTTATCACGGTTACACCGATTTATCCGCATTCACTTAGTTTTAGGCCCATCGTTGTTCCTGTTGGGGTTAAATTGCAGGTGAGCTGTAGGCTAGCAGCATAACTGCTGTTGTTGTTTCTATCACGATTGCCAAATGTTGTTGCTTTCTTACTAAAACTACCCGTTTTAGTTTAGTTACAACTTTATTAAACAATTCGTGCCACTTGACATTTGAATATCTGAAAAACTTACTCTATTTATATAAATCGACTATCGCTATGGTGAACATTTCATATACTAAACCACTTATTATTTTGAATGTATCTGTATAATAGAACTTTGCAGAAGTAGCTGTCAATGTTTTTCTTCCCACTCCTGTAGAGTATTTAATTTAAAAAGGTATATCCCTCTTACAGTGAATCTGCAAATACTGGTAAAGTTGTCTAAATTATTGCATACGTAACACAGAAAGATTTGTAACACAAACAAAACATCCATAGTTTCATTGATATTACTTCTGGATTTTCGGGTAGTCGAGCACGTGTGTGTATACATTTGTGTGTGGTTCTGTTACTCTATCTGATAGACTAGTCTTCAGATCAGAACGACGTTAATTGTATCAGAACGTCGAATAGCTACCCGGCGCAGTATCGATTCGAACTAAGGACTTGCTTATTGTAAGTTTCTCACTCTACCCACTGAGCTACCGACCGAAGTAGTGTCGATGTTACCTCTTTGTAATAGAATTTTGCTGGAATATATTTATCAAATAACTGCGGAGCTCCATTGCAAAATGCAGTTTTTTACAAATGCACATTAAGGAAAATTCAAGATTTTTTGCTACTACCACAGTTTTGATCAATTCCTTACTTTTTACAGAATTGATTCAGCAACAACTCAAAAAGAGATTGTTTAACACAGAATATAAATTTAAAAAATGGCTGAATGACGTAATATTATGTCGACACAAAAATAAGTTTTAAATAAAACATTAGGTGAAACTGCCAATCTTATATCATTTAATAAGCGCAAAAATATAATCTTAACCTAAAACGAAAAAATTGAATTTAAACATCAATAAAATATTGCTACCTTAAATACATTTTATACCTTCAATCGTGCATCTTCGTCTTCGCAGTATCACTTTTCTCTATCCCTAACATCCACATTATCATTTTCACCTTTGTTTTCATTATTTGCATATAAACCATCTAGGAGTTGTTTATACCAAACTAGTTGCGGTAAATCTTTCCAATTACTTGGTTTATTTTAATCTTTTCCATAAGTCGTTTTTAATAACATATCAGTACTCTTCAGTTTTTCTTGGTCAACCTCATCTTCCAATGGAACGGGAGTTATTATGTTTTCTAGCTTTTTCACGCCTTTTTAGGATACCTTTTTGCGATAGAACGTTTCTTTCTGCTCTTACATTAGTTACCACTTTTCTCATTTGTAAGATTCTTTTATAATAATTCTCCTCATATCTCTATAGGTTTCAAACTTGCACTTACTTCCTTACTGTTGCTAAGTGTCTAATGATCTCCCAAAGCATGAACTTTACCAACATCGGCAATACATTGTGATAGTCTTTCTTGACTCTAAAATAATTAAGGAAGCAAATATTATCATATGAAAAAATTACCATTGAAAACCCTATGGTGCGTAAAGCATTTCTACACCCTGTATATAGATACTTGGCTACAGAATAAGCAAAAAGTTATTCTCTTCGCCCTGTCCACGACGAGCAAAATTGAATTTAAACGAGTAGGTAATGCTAATTGCACATTGTATCCCACTTAATCCAGGCTGGTAGGAAGCCGGGGGCGCATCACAAACACCATCGGGGCCCCACGAGCTGACATATGGGACCAGACCTGTCCCATTCACATGATAATCAAGCACACTTGATTAATACTCTAATGTCAGTTTGACTGGAATTGATTTCATAAACTCGATACTCTTTAGCATCAGGGACCACTCCACCAATGCGTAATTTGACAGAGAACTTACACTGTCTGTTACAAGTGCTATTTTTTGGGAGCGAAGGGGTGCGATGAGGGGAGCGTCGATTCATTTTACATGGAAAAGAGATTGTTGTAGAAAGGTATATTTTCACGAGGTTATACTTTTAATGGCGAATGTTTTTGTCTTAAACTGGATAAATTAGTACTTTTTCAGATACTGAAAATGATTCTGTTAGGAACATGGCAATGCTTTATATTACGGGAAAGAAAAGTTTTACAATCAGCTAAGAAAATAATAAAACACTACCGGTTAATGGTCATCAATTATCATCGTAGTTTTCCACCTGATTTTCTAGCAATGCATAGTTACAAAGTACACTTTATGCTAGCATTATAATTATATTTCAATGAGTTTCATTAGTTATAAATTAATTGCATTAATATGAAACACTGCATTTTTGACATTTTAAAGAAAATGAGCTTGTTCGAGTTTGGGGTACTAAAGACAGGTTCTTTTAATATGCGATAAGCTCGCCTAATGGTGGTTTTCATAAGTTTTAAGTGCGTTGAAAGCGCAAATCTCAAATTTCCACTTCAGTTTCACATTTCTCTCATAATCACGCCTTTTATATATTTTTATTGTTGTTAGAATAATACATTTACAATGTTCTCTCCTGCCAGTAAGCTGTTATTACGTTGCATGCAGGGATTGTGATAGAAGTTAAATTGTGACAGGAAAAAAACTATGACATTTGTTACAACTGCTTTATTGACGTTGCAATTTTAATTTCAAAATGCCAAAAATTCTACAGAAGAAAAAAAATTAACAGACAACAGGGCAAGCCTTAAAAAATCATAACCACAAATTGCAAAAACAATTCAATTTGGCATGTGTAGTTATTTTGCATGTGTATTGTGTACCAACAAAAATGTCATCCTAACATAGCCTGTTCGAAGAAAGAAACATTGTGAATGAATTATGCATATAACCGGGGTCGGTAGCTCAGTGGTAAGCATCCTGACTACTGATCTAAGGATCGAGAGCTCGATTCCCGGGCCCGGTGAGGTTTTCAAAAATAAAAAAATGCAGATGAAAGCCTCTACAAAATGCCATCATTCAGTGATGTAAAGCCATGGGTTCCATGTAACTACGATGTGTATTGTGTAGCATGTAAAAGATCTCTTGCTAGGGTTGAAACTCCTTAGTCTCGGCAAAATTCTAAGTAGGACTTTGACCGTATGACCAAAGCAGTCGGTGTCTAAGGTACCTGGTACTCTGCTTGCCTAGACCTTATCCATTAACAAACAAACAAAAATTATGCATAGGTACAATTACGGACAAAAATATGGAAGCACTCAT
The DNA here is from genome assembly GCA_940337035.1 of Agriotes lineatus. Taxonomy (NCBI): domain Eukaryota; kingdom Metazoa; phylum Arthropoda; class Insecta; order Coleoptera; family Elateridae; genus Agriotes; species Agriotes lineatus. The sequence continues at coordinate 68,999,820 of OW679195.1, forward strand.
TTTTTAGTTTGTAAATACGTCTTTTCCATGCCATCGGATCATAGTCGTGGTTTTACTGTAATAATTAGGTAACCATCAGTGTGACTTTTTACTTCCTTTTACAATAAAGGAAATATTGGATTTACCCCAAAAATTTGAAATTAAGTTGTCTGTCAGTCAGTCTGTGTGTGAACATATCTCAAAAACGAAAAGAGATATGACATTGAGACTTCACATATAAGTTTTGTGTAATATCTAGATGCGACAGCAAGCTTTTAAAGAAAATCGCATAACCGGAAGTATGGTGTTACTATTTTTTCAAAAACGGCTCTAACGAGTTTCCCCAAACTTTACATTTTTATAACATTTTTAATGTGTATTGATGTGAGATAGATGATTTTCCAGTTGAATACCTCTAAAATGGGTTTCTTTTGTTGTTTTCTTTTTTTATTTACTCCTAATTTAAATAGAACACCCGGTATATTATTAGATTTTTTAATTTGGCTTAACATTTTGGAGAAAATTTTTCTTTTTAACTAACTCTATTTTGTACGGTTTTTGTAGAATTTGTAATTTTTGAAAAAAAATTACAAATGCTTGAAAATTAAAAATTAAATTTTTGGCTAATCAATGTAAAATGAAGTTGTGTGCGTGTATCACACCAGATTTTTTTTAACGCCGTAATCACAATGTCTAAAATCAATAAAAAGACGAGCACGAGATTGATGTTTTTTACATTTAGAAATTATATTTTCAAAAAACTAAAAACATGCAATTATTTCTGACAGTTTATTTAAGTAAACATTCGCAAAACGTAACGTCACTCAAACAGATTGTTTAAGTAGTTCCTGACTCCTCGGGAAAAATCGTGGATAAAAGCATTAGTCTAAAAGTACAGACAGATCATTTCCAAGAAACTCCTATACTGTATACCAAATTCTTCTCAACGCCACTTAATTTTGATAATTTCTATTAAATTCACTTTTTCTGTGTTACTTATACTACATTTTAATTAAATAAAAACCATATTTTTCTATTACTCTTCTGAGTAGGGTTGTAATTGAGACTTCCCCACATTGCATAGTGCAATTGCGAGAAATGATTAAAGCTTTAGCGGCCACCCAAACTTAATGTCTTTAGTCGAGATAATGCATCAAAACCAATCATTATTAACACCTACACTTACCGACTATTGCTAAAAACCAAAATTTCATTTTAATATGTCGTGTAGTGAATTTTACGATTATTGATGAAAAACTGAGGCCGGAATGCCGGAAATAATTTGCTTGGGAAGGTGAAAAACAATATAAGTACATTTTCTACAAGTTAACATGTATTATTTTTAAATAGGTGCAAGGTGTTCCCGAAATAATACTGTATAATTATGCCTCTATAATATGTGAGTTCTGTATAAATATTTTTAATCCAATTGTGACGTTTTAAAATTACCACCATAAGCAATTGTTTATATGAAAGGGTAACGTGTTTTTTTATAAATCCACTAGTATCTTCGACCCTTCTGACAAAAAGGAAACGAAGAAGAAGAAGTATCTTATTTTTTTTGTTGCAGTCGTGGCTGCATAGTGATTTGAACTGAACTGAATTTGAAGGAGAATAAAAAGTTTTTAATTCACTAGTGGATTTATAAAAAAAATATTTTACCCTTCCATATAAACAGCCACTTTTTTTCGAAAAAATCAAACGACTTAGATTTTAGAAGAAAAGTAGAGATAACTGTTCTATTAGCAAACCTATCAAAGGTCAAGAAATTATTATTTCTATTTTTACTTCCCTCGTCTGAAAGACGAGGAGGTATTGTAATCACGAAAAGATCACCTTCCGAGATTTCTTCAGATCTTCACGTTTTGAGGTCCCTAGATGACCAAAACGAGGTTTTCTTAATTCCGTCTGTCTGTCTGTCTGTTGGCAGTATAGCTCAAAAACTATTTGTCGGAAGAAGGCGATATTTTGCATACATATTATATATCTACGTCACATGAAACCGGTACAATTTCATACAAATATATACAGGGTGAGCATCTTAAAAAAATAATATTTTATTTATTTTTGCGTTAATATTGAAATGGAAGGAAGCAATAACTTTCACATAGGTCAGGCTTTACATTTGCCGAAAATGAGACTCAACCGGTACAGGATAATGTCACAAAAGAGTAAAAACGTTTCAACAATATGACCGTTCTGTTCAAGATAGACGCGCGCCGCACTTATTTCTATAAGGCTTGATGGCGCAGTTGGACTTATCGATGCAGTTACGAACGCTGCGGAGAGCCGGTTAGGATCGCTATGCAAGTGCGGCAGATTCAAATTCCAACGGGATAATTTTTTTTTAATTTGCAAATTGATCTAATTCGGGCGAGGAAAGTTTTGGGTAAAGCCTTTTACAGATTTTTATGAATGGTCTCCGACACCGAAGGGTAATAAAGAGGGTGAAGATAATGAATAGAATTATTTAAATAATGTGGCTTTTCAAAAAACTGTTTTACTACACTTTTAAACGGTTTTACTATTACCTAAAAGTTGCTTTATTTTTCGCTAAAATTTCTTGTTCCCGAAAATAGTGTTTAGTTCAGGAAAAATATCCCTGTATCAGTTAAAATTTCTTAAAACAAAGTATAAAGCTAAAAATTGGAAAACGTATAGATTTACGTACTTTGATTTTGAATATGTAGAGTTGCGGGCTGTGCGGGGTGAGGGATGTGCGTAAACAAACAAACGGGACTGCACAGTGGGTTCCAATCCCGAAACGCTGGTCAAAACCTCAGATCAATTTAGATTCAAGCATAAATTGGTATACAGGGAGCTTTTAGATCGTTGATTACAAATACGAAATTAAAATTATTGTGAATAAAATGGCGGATTCAATATGACGGCCATTTTGGAAAAATTATCAGGTGTTGATAAAAATTGATACTTAGGCCTTTAAGCCATTGATTACAAATTCGAAGTCAAAATACTGTAAATAAAATGGGGCCTCTATTTCAGTGGCGTAGGTACTGATGGGAGTGATGTGGATGCTGGATTGTCCACCCCCACCCCCCCCCCCACCCCCCGAGGCTTTAGAAATAACTAAATAAAATGTGACTGTGTGTCGTATACATATACTGAACAAGAACAAAAACCATTTTGGTTTTATTAAAGAATTGTCCCAAAATTATTGCTTTAAAAATGCTGATCCTTGTTATCCGTTTGGTAGTACTAAAGTGTATCTGTGTCAAATTCGAGGTTAGGTTTTGCGTCAGTTTGTGTCAGACTGACGGAAAACCTAACCTGCTAACCTGGAATTTGATATCGACTGACAGTGCCACCGTCTAGGTTCGAACCCAACCTCCGGCGCTCTTAACCACTACTCCACCAAGCTTCTAATTAACACATACATGTTTTAAAGTTCTCATATTTTTATTACGACTACTTTCTAGATAGTACTAGGAGATCAAAAATAAACTTGATTGCGGGAGCCATTGAAAACAGTCAAAGTTGCCTAATCTGTAGCATACTTTTTGTTGACATAAAACTGTCAATTTTTTAAGTTTAAAATTCACTTTTGACATCTTGTTTAACTTATCCCATGACTATTTTAATATTATCTGTCTCGGATAGAAGCTATTTTGCTTCAGTGCAATTTCTGCCTCTCGGGCTTCGCCCTCGAGTCAGAAATTGTACCTCAGCAAAATAACGCATTTCTCTCCCTCATTGCATAATTTACTATTTTACATTAGAACATATATACAAATTTTATGGCGTTTCTGTATAGTTAGATAATAACCATGTTTAAATAAAATTTCTTAAAATAAAGCAATACCTTATTTAATGTCAGTGGTTCAGTAATAATTCTAGCTTTCCTTATGTACCGGGTGGCCATAAATATCTGATATCACATTACCTTTGGAATCAACACCGCTTTATTAAACTGATGAATCCAACTAAACTAAATGTCATCACAACTAAAATTCTTATCTGTCAAAAATTATTACAGATTGCAATAAGTAATGGAGTTAGAACAGGAGATTTTTATCATCGAGTCGTAGGCTAAACTGCAGAATCCAGGGCACATTCCCCTCTTCTTATTGCATTTTATTACATTACATAGGTACCAATACTTATTGTAATTGAAATATAGTACTAACCCAACATTTATAAGTAGCTAATTCCATGGCTACCGGGATCTCAGATATTTATGGCCACCCGGTATAATAGTGCTTATAAGATAACACATTGACAGTTGTAATATGTTTTTGACATTACTAGTGTTTTTTCTTTGTAACCAACTACCTACACTGTTACAAAAATGCAAAAGCAAAGCCTGCTCTGAATCATAAAGCAAAAAAACAGACTATAGAATGTTTATTTAAAATCAACGGCCTCCTGAAATGCGAGACAAACGTCAAAGTAAAGTGACAGTAAATTTTTAAGAAAATCGGTATTATCCAAATGTAGTAAGGTGTTTTTGTGCTTATTTTTTTTATCTGGATGTGGTTACTTACACTGCTTTTGCATATAATAGATATATTGTTGAAACTTCTTTTGACGTTGTCCGACGCCTCTAGTACATACTCTTCCATCCTCACAATCCCTTTTCTTTAGGTTGCGTTCACTCACTCTCTTGTAGCCTCTACTTTCCAAATTTTCTTCGGCCTTCCCCTATCTCTACTTCTTTATGGCATCCATTTCATTTTGTCTTTAGAAAGTTTCTCACTTGTCATTTGTTGGACGTGGCCATACCATACTACAAGTATTCTGCTCTAAATTATAACAATAATTATTCTGGGCACTCATAAGAGATCTACTGAGAGCTGGGAAAAGTGTATTATAACAGCATCGAAATTCCTGAAGAGTTAACCAATACTCCAATAATGCGAGGAAAATATGTCTCATAAGTCTTACACAACAGTTAATATTGTTTCTGATGGCAATTATTTATTTCGTTCTATTTCGTTCTATTTCTTTATGACAGTGAAGATAACCATCGGCACATGCGCTTACAACTGGGAATCGCACATGGATCACGCCAACAAACGATTTAGCAATGCATTATACACTGTTTTCAATGGGACTATTTTCAGATCTTAAAGCTATTTTGAAAGCATGCCAAAGAAAGTGAAATTCAGTTCTCTGCATTTCTCTTGCAAATTGGAATGGAGAATATCCCACCATCACAGGTGAAGAGGATTCAATTGAAACACCATCTAAAACTATTGCCAAAGAGGACATCATTACAGAAGTATTTGCTAGTAGTTTATCAACTCTTGAGAACAGACTCAGTATCTCAAAATTATCAATTTTAACGCCAAAAAAAGAACATTGCAATGAAATCAACTACAGAATTATATCTCTCCTGGATATGGAAATCGTATATTACATACCGAGGTGGAAAGTGTTTCATTCCTGTCGAGAGATTAAGTAGTTAACCGAGACGCGTAGCGTCGAGGTGAACTTTATCTCGAGACAGGAATGAAACTTTTCACTGTGGTATGTATACTATTTTATTCGCAACCACTTTATTCTAAACAAGAATTGGAAAAATTATTATATGATCATACGACAGGTTGTGACGCGCATGAATGGATCAACGAGATTCCCAGTGTCCCTACCTACTCAGCGGTTGGGAATGGATTCATTTCCAACCGGCAATCACTTTTCCGACCGGTTGGAAAGTTACAAGTTGGAAATAGCTGATTTTCCAACTTTTTAAAAGTCAGTAATGATCTTATTACATATATGGTTGCGAATAAACAATATTTCAGGGTGAATATAATTGTATTACATTATGATGACATTTTATAATGACAGTTTCCTATACGCCTAGCATTTGCGAGGAAAATTAATAAATCGAGAAAACAAACTCTAGATAAAGTAGGAATATATTTTCCACAACCCGCATGCCAATAAAATGTAGCAATGTCATGTATGGGTAGTTTTAAAAACTTAAAAATTAAAATTGTACCTAATGAATCGTGACACTCGTTAAACATTGTCTTCAAAGAAGTTTTGTAACTTGCAAAATATTTTGCAATGAGTCCTACTAGTTATTTTTTATTTGTTGTGTGATAAAGGTTGCCATACTATCTGACTATGTTAAAAAAGAACCTTTCTTACTCCGGTGAAGAAAGTACTCACTTTCGGTACTCAAATGAGTGCAGAAATTTCCCACTTTCAGCACTGTAGTAATCATATCATAATTGGCTAAAATGACAAATGTCAAATTCTTTTGATAAATTGAAAAACTAAATTTCTTGCAGCATGCGAAACCGTCCTAAAAAGAATAGTATGTTACACGCGTGCGGGAATGACCATTGCAAAATGCATATAATTTTATACCCATTCTGCAATAAAGCCCTTTCCTTACTGGTATTACATGTAATTCAAAATTACCACTTTTTCTAAAATATATTAATTTGTCTAGTTTTAATAGTTCCAGAGTGATAACATATACGTTCATGAAAGTCGAGACATTTTTTTTCGAAACGATTCTAGACTCAAAAACAAAAAAAGGATTCAAATGCGCACGTCTTCGAAAATCCTTCGTTTAGGAGTTATCAAGAATCTAATACCTCGTAACTTATTTGATTAGCGTATCGAAGAAATATGTACCTATGTGCCCAAATACGTGTGGCTGCAGGACATTTTGTGCATGTTCGTCAAGCAATGCAAAGGAGTTTACAAGCTTGCGTTACAACTAATGGAAATAATTATAAACATCTTTTGTACTTCAAAATAATTTAAATTTAAATCTCTTCATAACAATTTGGTAATATTTTAATACTAAAACTTTTAGTCCAGAATCATTAAGAAGAATGGTCTTCGACTTTCATGAACACTCAACCAACTTGTTTATCTGACCAAATGAAGTTCGTAATCTTTAATGGGGTATTGTTCGTAAAAGAATAATTTCAGGACATACGTTTGTTTATAGGAACTCTTTCTTCGTTTTGAAGTCTAGATTCGTTTTTGAAAAAATATTTCCAGCTTTCATGAATACCCTGAATGGTAAAACAATATAATAACAACTTATTTTAACTAAGGGCATTGTGAAGATGTTTATGCCCGAGGGCTATAAACCTCAAGTAATGGCCGTGGTGCATTCAACATTTTATATCTTAGTAGGGATTCTTAATAATCTAAATAATGAACCAGAAAGCTTGTATTGGATGATCAACCATTGCTGTATACACATCGACCCATCGAGAAGCAGCATGATTGATCAGAAATTTTACGCTAACGATAAAGCAGACGTTATGATTATATGATTATGATATAAACGCGCTGGTTGTTATGGACTCGTTTATATATTCCGTATTACGGATATAAACGGCGAATAATGTATTAGTAAGACATAAAAAGATCAACGCACCAGGTGTTATAATTCCACCTGCCCACTTAAGGATTAATACACGTATGCTACTGAACAGAGTACCTAATAAATGTTCTTAGGAAATTGAAGAATGAAAAATTGCAGTGTTCAATTGAACTACAAAATGCAAATCAAGAAATGAAGTAATTTTTTATATTAATTATAAACATTTGAGAAGTTTGCTACAGTTTATAAAACTGCTTTCCGGTTTTATCTTTAACAAACGATGAATGGATGATTTTCCTCTACAACCACTGTAAAGTTCTGCGATATTTTGTTCTTTATAAACCACTGACGAAATTTTCTCGTTATTGTAGATGTTAAAATTTATCAAAATTAAAGATTTTAAATTATCAGTAGGCACCTATGCTATGTATATTTGTTAATGATTCTACATATTTAATATACACAACTATAGTTATGTCAATATATTTCGAAATAAACAAATATGAAAATTATAATAATTAATTATGCTTAATACGAACAATTTGATTCATAACACCACAATGCTTAAGGAACTACCACTAAGGACAAAACAAAATAAAGTTTTTACGTCCCTAACATAATGTTAAAATGTAGCAAGAACAAAAACTTTTATAGTAGCGAAAGTAGAAGTACCTAATTTCTCTATAATTTAACCTTTTAATATTATTATTTCATTTTATGTTCGTATAGGGAGCGTCAGCTATGACATTTGAAATTACATTTTAAATAAATAACTGTTTTCTCAACAATCAATTATTATAAATTATTGCAAGGAATTAATTTCTGCTCAAATACGGCGATTTACTAGTTGATTTTAATAAACTGAACAGCTTTCGAGAAAACTGACTTAACAAGAAAGCAAATGGAAAACTTCTTTTATATACAAAAGATTTTATTCGGTTAAGTAATTTCAACACATAAAACAGTTACTTGAAAAGTAAATGTTAATAAAATCATATAGTGGTGATTTATTGTTGTCTTATTAATTTACTATTAGAACTTGGTGCCAAACGTCATTACACTGAATTATTATAAAATCAAATTTTGTGCGTATCTCCGAATGTCCATAGCACTTATAGAAAATATCTGTGGGTGTATAATAATATACTAAACATCTTGTTTATTTAAATTTCTGAACACCCAGTATGAAATACTAAATTGCGGATGTTCTCGTGCAAAAACTAATACTTTAGCATTTTTAAAACTTCACTAATTTCAAATGTTTATATAAACTTCCAAAAACTTACCGTTATGCAGATGCAGATTCTCAGTAGGCGATGAGCAGGACTGATGAAGGGATGGCAGAATCGCAGTCGACTGCTCCATGGCCGCCGTCGATAAATTCATTCCGCTTGCAGTAGGTACGGGTGCGGTACACTATGTGCATTAATTCACACAATTTTTGTGGTACAAAGTGTTTGACTTTGTTTAAATTTGTGGAAATTCGTGACAATACACGAGGATTTTTAATACTGCACGGTAAGGATGCTTTTCATATGGCACATTTTCAGTTATTTAAGTTCATGTCGACTTTCAAAATTTAAATACATGCATTTAAAAAAATATAGACGTAACGGAGTTATATTATAGCGTTGATAGCACTAACACATATTTTTTGTTATTGTTTTTTCAACAATAACCAATTTTTTTATGTTAAGTATTAAAACAATGAACACGTTATTTAATACGAACTGATGCAGTGCAGAACGGGCAGTTAATGGAGAGAGCACCGCCAAATCACTAGATTTGTTTAGCCGGTGGTTGGATTGTAAAGTGAGGGATTTTGAGCCAGGACCAGGGTAGTGTATTACGAGGATGTCATCCATGGGCGGGATCAGACTTTGCTACCCCGTGTTTAACTTCTGTCATAGCACGCGACTGCGCTCGGCACCCCTCGCCTTTGTCACCCCCTCGCGATAGCTACAGATCGCGTTAGAATGTTCCTTTCCCATTTCCCCATCCGGGAGAAGCTCAACGTTAATGACGGGGATGCTGCAGGAGGTTGCAGTGAAATGGCAAGTCCTGGTGCCTGAATACAGGGTGGTTCGAAAACTTACCTTAGTCCACTAAAATGGAACTGTGGGGATATTATTTTTGTTCTGTGGATCTTTGTGACGCTGCAACTATTTTAAAAAATTAGCAGCTGCTAGAACAATAACTTCCTAAGTTGTAAAAATATTGTTAAGGTACGTTGAGTTGAAAATTAATCATTCGTGTTATATTTTGAATGAAACTGATATTAAAACTACAGAAGAATATGTTTTTATATCTCTATCCGTTCTTATATTCTTATATTATATATAACTTTTAATTATAAGTATAGCAGCATTACAAAATAATGATACGGCTAAAATTTAGTGAAGGCTCATTTATCCGTAGTTTTTTGTGCTCTCAGATATATTTCGTGTAGTTGCTATGTTGGAAAAATAAATTTTAGATGTACATTAGAACACGTTTAATTTACTTAAAATAATAACATGTTTACTAGATTTTCAACATATTTGTGAATTCGTTAGCTATTTTTAATCATATGTACCTTATTTCAACCACAAGGAAAATTGTTTAAACAAAGCAATTTTATTTTCTAATCTTTACAATATTAAAAAGCAGATAATAGTTATTACGGTATAAGGGTTATATATTACAAATAATCAACGAGAGAAAAGTTGAACCCTCGAGGCCGACTGGCCGAGAGGGTATTTTTCTCAAGTGAATTATTTTGAATAACACACGCATGCCATACAAAATCTTATCCAACAACTCAATAAATACCTAAAAACATATTTTTTTATTGGTAGCTTTGAAAAATTATAGTGACAAATTGGGAGCAACCGAGGGATCAGATAAATTTATAATTAGAGTCGCCTGTGATTCGTTTTATACGATTCGCAATACTGTGTATTGTCAGTCTATGTCAAATTAGAGGTTAGTAGGTTAGGTGTTGTTTGTTATTTGACACAGACTGACCCAAAACTTAACCAGCAAATCTCGAATTTGGCATAGTCTGACAGTGTTTTAGATAAAATAAAAGTCTTGAGTTTTATGTGTATAAAGGGGTTTCTATGAGTTTGGGATAAATGATAAAATAACTAATTTACTAGAAATGTACATTCACTAAAGACTGGGATGACAGGTCTACTTCTGAAAAATTCAGAAATACTTGTTTGACTGTAAGGCATTACCTTGTTTCAGCAGAGCTTTGTATCAGTTAACATTATTTTAGCAATTTCTACTAAAGGGATCTTTGTACTCCACTACAAGTGGCGTCGCGAAACTTTCTTTTTCGGGTAGGACCGTACAAGTCATGGTAAAGGTGGGTCGACATTATTTTAAGGTTAGTATTTTTTCAAAACTAGGACATAAGTAGACATTAAACATATGCAGGCTTATATTTAAGACTAGGTGTATTATGCATACTAAGAACAACATGAAAACTAGAAAACACATTTAAATACTAGTATAAGGTAAATACAAATTTCAATATTTTGGATTTTGGTTCCTAGGCCTTAATGTTTTCAGGTACATGCACAAATACTTAAAAGGTTTCTTGCTATTTGTTTTATTATGTTGATAATAAGTGATTCCACTATGCATTCAACACGTGTGTCCAAGTCACACATTTTTTCAACATCAACACCGTTTCCAAATGTCTTCTGTCAGTTTAAATGTGGAATTTTTGCGAGACACTTCATTTTTGATTTGCTCCCAAGTCAATTCTATAGGGTTTAGATCACGATGATATGGTAGAATACAGAAAGAAATAACAAGAAAGATAAAAGTTTGCTAAGAAAACATGGCTTAGGAGAAAATGCCAAGAGATAGAAACTTTGCAAGAAAAACCTAATAACTTCAACCTATACAAAAAGTTAAAGAAATGGCAGGAACATGGCAGAAACGATATGCAAATAATATATTAGTAGATGAAATAACAAAATAATCGTAGATCCCGAGCGAAAAATGTTGAGTTGGCAAAATTACCTTCAAAACGCCTTCAATGACAACAGACCCATCGAATTTGAAACACGCAATAACGATGAAGGACCAGACATTCAGACAGATGAAGTTAGGTAAGATATATCGACAGTTATCAAAAACAGGGAAAGCGATGGCCCCTGAAGAAATTCAAACAAAAATGCTGAAGCTACTACGATGGGTTGAAAAGGTTAACAGAATTAATTAATAATATACAGGGTGTCGCAAAAAGAATGGGACACCGTTTAGTCATAGAGTTTTTACGTTATAATAAATCGATTAAACTTAATATACCTTAGTACAAAGTCCCTTCAGTAAGAAGTTATAGGGCCTTGAAGTACAATTTTCTATTTTTTATTTTTTTGTTACTATTATGTACTACACTAAAATAAAAAAATCCATAAATTATACTTGACTATAAGGGGCACTTTACCTATCTTTCAAAACTTTTTTAGCTCTAACTTCGTTATCTGTTAAACTTTATTAAATTTCAGGTTGTTATATGAAAAAGAATTAAAAAGCACAAACATAATGTACTCTTAGTTCATAAACGTAAGAGCAACCGTTTACCTTAAAATGCCTATCAAAGTTTTTTGGTTGTCATTAAGACGTACAATTATCAAGTAGGCAACGGTTTTTAATCTGTAAGACACTACAACCTGCTTCAGATTCTATTTTAAGAACAATTTTGTTTATGTAGCACTGTAGAATTTATTAGAACTATAAATCCACGAATTTAGTAGTGTTTAAAATCCCAAAAAGTAAAAGTGAAAGCTTATCACGCTTAAGGGCACGCGTGTCGCATAACATTTATGATAAATATACAAATAACCAGTTTTATTACCGTAAAAACTTTAATCATCTGCCTTACAAGGCATTCTTCAAGGATTTTTACACCGCAGACTATCAAAGTCTGCAACTAACCTAAGATGCAGAAATAACACACTGCTTCTTTGAATTACATAACAAATCGGCGTCGTATGTACTTTTTCGCAACATTTCGAACATTGACGCTCTTTTACACCGGGAAGTTCGCACGAACGTTAAGTATTTTTTTTGTGATAGTGATTGCAAAACTCGTCCAGAAGTAGTTGAGCATGCTAACGATGTAATCAGTAATCTTTTACCCAGCTGATCAACACACCAATATGAAAATGTTACACTCTATTTTGCGATTGCTGCGCAGATTAGACCTATCTTGACGAAAATCAGCCAAGGTAAAAATGATAATGTTTCTTAAACGCTTTAAGCTTTAAGCTACCCTTAATGCCATATAAAGTATCGATTTATTACCAAATTCCCCGAATGTTACCGTATTTGGAAACAACGGTTGGATATCGAATTTTAATAAATTGAAAATGTTTGCCAGAGGGAATATAAGATTTATGAACGAACTTCAAGAAGTGATACAATACAAAAGGCAATTATGGCGATTTGTTCGTTTTATGTTGCTTTAATTATAGGCGTTTCTGGTGGCTGCCCGCTCAAAAAACTTTTATAGTTTGCAATTTAAAATATAGAAATATGTTGCTTTGCAATACGCTCGGCAAGAACTCATCTAGGAACTTCACGGATCGCTACTTTAGAACTACCAACTTTTTAGCCAATGCTAGCGGTGCCACTGTACACTACTATGAAATATTAAAAGCAGTATATATAATCCATTTTTTTGTATGAAAATGCAAATGACGAAATTATAGAGAAATCAGTGGCAACAAGCATTATCACTGGATTGAATTGTGTTAGTACACACCACAATCCTGGCGGTGGCATAACCTTCCTAAACCGCCACGAAAGGTAGAAATTCATCTTCGTGACTAAGAGCTATATAAAGGAATATCTAACTAAAAATGTGCATTTTCAACATGGTTTTGGATTGTCAACCTTCTACTTGCTTATGCATTAAGAATTCTACCTACATTGCGAAGTAGTATAACGGCAACTATTACAACGTCAATATTGGCAGGTCCTGGGTGATGTAGCTTGAACAAGCGTTCACGTACGATCAGTAGAGTTAAGCTACGCTCTTTCTGGTCAAAACTTGGATGAGAGTTTCACGGCTGCTTCTCTCAGCGCCTTGTGGTACGGCTGCCATGGAAATAATTGGTCCCGGATGTCATAATAACATCATGACAGTCGTTAGTGGGATTGTAAGTTCCCATAAAATGTACAGCGACGCATATAATTGGCCTAACGGTTGTTGGCTGCGTACAAAAAAATAAATAAATAAAATAAAATTACCATCAGAAGGAATTAATACTAGCATGTTTTTTCTGTACAATAATTAATATTGGTTTCCCAAATAATTAATTTAAAAATTTGCATTTGCTTGTTTGTTCTTTTAATAAAGTGATTAAATAGAAACTAAATAGCTATTTTGTTTTGCACAATTTGTAGGTAGCTTTATGTCTGAAATAAATAATAAGAAAATACGTTTTCCAAAATCGTAGAAAGTATTCTCGATTATCAAGGCAATATGACACAAAGTTGGCACATATATTGTATCTTAAGAACGTGAAGAGTACATAGAAAACAAAGTCACGTACCCAATCATAACGATTATAAAGGGTGTGTAAAAATTGGACCTCCAGATTACGTCATGTACACACCAGCCGCGGCGATCACATGCCCGAAATCATATTCAAACATAAATGCCATAAAATTATCTATCAAATAAAGCCAATTTCGTGGATATTAAAAACATTTTTCTGTGTTTTATTTCAATTTAAAGTTCTCCGTCTCAAAAAAACACCCTTTATTTATTACGTCAAGTATATTTCTCAACCAAGAAATAAATCAGATGTGTACATACGCATATAAAATATTGTAATATAAGTTACGTAGAAACCTGATAAATTAAAAATGCATCAGAAGATCACGATTATTAGAGTATGTTTCAACTCAACATTAACGGTATGGCAATTACAGAGAGTTTACATAGTTTACACACTCAAATAACTGCTTCGAACGCAATCCTCAGTAAACGCGCTTTAGAATAAATAGTACAGTTACACACTAACTTACATACATATAAGTAAAATTATCAAGTATCAAGTAACATTGAAATGCCTATTTTAGCAAGTGCGCGATGCTCCTAAGGACGCAGCAATTTGCGGACGCATCGCTAACACAGAATAAAAAAATTGGTGTGATACACGCACACAACTTCCTTTTACAGTGATCTTACAATTAGCCTAAAATTTGACTTTAATACTTTAAGCATTTGTCAAAAATTTTCAAAAATTACAAATTCTACAAAAACGGTACCTACAAAATAGTGTTAGTTCAAGAGACAAATTTTCTCTAGAATTTTAAGCTAAATTCAAAAATGTAATAATATACAAAGTGTTCTATTTAAAATATGAGTTAATAAAAAAAAATAGAAAAAAACAAAAGAAACCCATTTTAGAAGTATTCAACTGGAAAGTCACCTATCTCACATCAATACATATTAAAAATGTAATAAAAATGTAAAGTTAAAAAAAATCGTTAGAGCCGTTTTTGAAAAAATAGAAAAAAACTGAAAAATTGCAAGAGTAAACACCTACGTCCGGTTATGATATTTTTCTCAAAAGCTTGCTGCTGTATCTACATAGTACACAAAACTTATATGTGAAGTTTCAACGCCATGCCTCTTTTCGTTTTTTAGATATTCTGTTCACAGACAGACACACAGACAGACACACACACAGACAAACACACACACAGACACACACATACACACAGACAGACAGAGCAATGAACAAAAACATGTTTTTTGGGTTCAGGGGACCCGACAACGTGAAGATCTGTTGAAAACTCACTTTAGAATTTTTGGGGTGAATTCAATATGTACTTCCTTTATTGTAAAAGGAAGTAAAAAGGGATCAATTTGGGCCTAACATTTTGCTATGCAAAATTCTGTACTATTTCGTCATACTTGTTTTTTTTCATCATTTGCTCGCGGGGTCACCGGCGCTCACTTTCATCATAACTTAATTTTTTTTTAAATACAGTCCTTATTTCATGAAGCCAAATTATAGAAGCCCTTTTAATTTTGAGTTTAACATCAATGTAGCACACATGATGGTTCAATTACGTTTCGATCGTTTTTGACCATCATTACGAAATTTATTCGGACCGGTGTCCTAGAGCATTTCATACTTGTTTCATCAATTTTGTAATTGAAATGAAAAAGTAATAAGCCACACTAAATGTATTTATTTCCAATTTTAGGTTTTTTTATAACTAAGAAAAATAATAAATAAATGAATTACTTACTCTTGAAAATTATTTGTAATACACGACAATACGTAATTATTAAGGATTCAAAATATCTAATTTAAACCTTTTTAGTCATATAAGTCAGCGGCTTCCATTGTTTTCTTATTATGCCGCTATTAGCCCTATTTCGACTTTACTAACAAAAAAATATGTAGCACTAATTTCGATTAATATAATTTTCTGGATGCTAAGTGAGCGAAACTCAGGTTCGATAGTACATTCTTATCGTATTCGATAATCAGTTAACTTTGAAATATCTCATGTTTCGTAATACGCAATAAGAAAAACACAATTCTAAGTAACTTTTCCAAATAATATTTTTGTATATTTTGAAAAATAAGGGCACTTTATTCTTGATCCATTTTCGTATTTTCGAACCTTCTCCATACCTATACAAAAGGAGATATTCACATTTTGGGTTTGAGTAAATGCAGAATCTTTTATCAAAAATAATATATTCTTATAAATAAATAATAAAAACATTCTCCATATTTGCTCAAATTTATGACGGACCCTGTATATAGACTTATATCGATTACGTATAATTTTTATTACATTATCCACTGAACATCGTTCTTTTATAAAATGTATACGCATTACAGGAATATTCTGTACTTTATTTTAATAGGTGACACTTTCACTGTTGAATTAAATAAAATCGAACTGAAGTAAATGTGAAATTGGCAGATAATACCCAACAACTATCGTGGCTTTAGAAGACACTTCCTAAAAGTATCAAATATTCTAACGAAGATATTTCATCTAACATCAACTAACGATGTATTTTTATTAAGCACTAGCAAGGATGTATATTATCGCCATTTTTATTTCTGATAGCTATATAGATGACGTGCTACGAAGCACTATGAAAGACAAGAAAACAGGAATTCTGTGGAAATTTGGAGAAGACTTTGACTTTACAGATGACATCTGTCTACTGTGGCATGGAGCTAAGCATAATCAGGATAAAATAGATGTTCTCCAACTAGAATCGAATAAAATGGAGGTAAAAATTAACAAAAGTAAAACAAAAGTGTTTAATTGTAAGAAAGATGCTACAATAGACAATTAAGTAATAGAAAAAGTGAACAATTTTGTGTAGGTATTTGGTCAACGTGGTGTCAGAAGAGGGAGGAACGCTACAAGACACTATGGTTCGTAATAAAGCTAGGGGAGCACCTACCAAACCCAACAATACATGGCGAGCGAACAATATTTCACTAAAAATAAAAATAAAGGTTTTTAACGCAACGGTGAAACCAGTGCTCCTGTGTGGATTGGAAACATGGTTTGTGACAGTTACAACTACACAAAAATTACAGGTATTTGTGAACAGATGGTTAAGATATATACTAAAATATGGGGGCCCGAGGTGATCTCCAATGAAGATTTGTGGAAAAAAACTAACCAGAAAGATATAAATATATATATAAATATCTCCGAAAAGAAAGAAAATATCGTTGGCTGAGCCATACTTTAAGAAAAAGCAACTCCGAAGTATATAACGTAGCTTTGTAGTGGAATCCGCATGGAGGAAGGAAAGCAGGGTAAACGAGAACCATATGGAGAAGGACGGTAGAAAGCCAAACAAGAAAATCCTTTACACAGTTAGCTGCGATAGCCAAAGATAGAGTAGAATAGAAACACATGACTAACTCCCTATATCCCCTCGGGTAATAATGGAAACAAAAATAATAATAACTAGCTTTTTAATCCATCGCATAGATGGCCTTCATTCTACGATCGTGTGAAAGGTGACTGTATATACCACATTTAATTTAAACTTGCACATTACGCTTATTGCACGTCACCAAAGTAGCGTAGATACAATAAAAAACGTCAATCGCACGCTCTGTCGTAAATTTGTAGGTCAACATAACTCAGAATATCTAATATAGCGTGACAAAGAGAGTTTTAGCGACCAAAACTCTTCACATAATTTTTATAGTTCTGTTAAGATCGTAGAAGAAATATTGGGTCAAATTCAGTATACGATCCGGTTTATTGCGCATGCGCTGAAAGCGTATTATGTAAAATTGTTATCTGTAACACTTAATACACAAATAATTATTTTGCATTTTTCAAATTGAATTGTAAATAAAACAGTAACAGAAGAAAACAGTTACAACCTCTTGGAACAATACATTTTGTACCGTAGCTGTTAGATGGCGCTAAAAACGTGATACGTATAAGGTCACTATATTGATATAGTGACCTTAGATACGTATAGAGTCCCTGTATATAATAAGAAAGAGTTGAGACATGTGGATCCACAAATCAAAACCACTTGATTTTACATTAAACATGTATATGTAACATGGTGGGTTAATATTTCAAACACAAATGTCAATATGTCAAATGCAAAAAATGCATTGTCAGTTTACATTACCGACAAGCTCTAAGCTGCTCTGATGACATCCGGCAACGTAAGAAGGCAAAATGTAGAGGAACAAGATTCTCACATTGCTACTGAGAGTTCAAAGTGGACTTACAGCAAAACTCTTGCGGTTGTAACTACAATGGAGAACCATTTAAATGAAATCAATCATTCAAACCCTCAAAAAGAAAACAGATGCTTGGAGTTCTATAAGCAGCGAGTTGGAGAACATTTTAGAAGACCACCGATCCCTGCAGATTAAAATAGAAAAACTTGCTGCGATCATATTCTGATTTTAAAACTAACAGTAATAAGACTGGACGAAAGCCTACCCGTTTCTTATCTTTGCAAGGAATGGACCAGTTAGTAGGACAAAAACTTGTAGCTTACATTCTTTTAATGTTCTTTCTGCAGATTCTTCTAAAGAAAGTTTACCTGCCCGAGCAAACACACCTTCTACAGAATACACAAATGCATCTGCGGAACTTACCCCGAGAAATAAAAGAAAACAGCAGGTGGTGGGAGTGAGAATACCAAAAAAAGATTATTTGAGAAGAAAGTTAACAACTTCAACGAGAGAATAGGCATAAAGAAAAAATGAAATTGCTGGAATGAACGATTTCAGTTGCCAAAAGGAAATGTGAACTCCTTGAGCGATATTTCAAATTCAAAGAACGAGAAAAAAAAATAAATTTCCAATAGATTTAATTATTTTATTACTTATGTACAGTTACGGACACCTCAAAGTGCACGGTTTTTGTTACTATGGTTATTTTTGCGATTTTGTGATTGTAAGAATAGGTATTACTTTTTTAATGTTTGTATTTTAGCAAAGTTTCACAAGTAAACAAACTATACATGTAATAATATGTATTTAATAAATATGTATCAGTATTCAATTGCTTAAATTGCTACTACGCTTTGCAGTTTGTTTCGCATAGGGTTTACCAATGTTTCCATATTGTATCCTCGCAGTTCCTTCCAAGCATTTATTATTCTTTCCCATAATTCATCTGCGTTGTTTGGTGCAAAATCCCTGGTAAAAATTTTTTAGTTAAATACCCCCAAACATTTTCGATAGGGTTCAAGTCCGGACTTTTTGCAGGCTATGGTAATAAATTGATATTATTCTCATCAAACCATCAATGAACAATCCCTGCTGCATGCACAGGACAGTTATCTTGTGAAAATAATGTTATCAATTACGTTAACATAAACAAAATTAATTAATTAAGTAATATCTTGCCTGTTGAAAAGTAAATTGATTAGGAAAGGCCTCTCTTACAGATGGCAGCATCACATTTTGCAAAATATTGCGATAATTTTCAGCATTCAGTCGACCATTAATTCTATAGCATGCCCCAGATCCGTGAGCATTGATCCATCCCCATACGTTTACAGAGAATCGTCCACTACTTAAGGGTTGAACATAATATTGTTCCTCAAATCTTGAATTTTGTGGTCCATACACCCTTAATCGTCAATTGGTAAATGATTGAAATACCTTTTCATCTGAGAAAACAGTCCTGTTCCAAAAATCGTCGATTTCATTCAAATAGTCGGTTGCAAACTGTATTCTTCGTTCTTTGTTCTCTGAGGTTAAAAAAACTTTTCTTGCAGAAGTCTCTACTGCCAACGATTTTTAATTTTAAAAATGCAGCTCTTGCTGACATGCAAATCTGCTGCGACTCGACTCAGCGACCAGTTCTCTTCCAGTTTTGTAATAGCTCGCATTTTCTCTGCTTCTGACAAATGTCTGGGAATTTTTCGAGTTTTCAGTTCTATGACAGTTGATGACAAACGTAAACGTCAAAACTCGACGTCTATGATTAGAATATCGTATTACACGCTAAAAATCTGCCGTGCACTTTGAGTTGGCCGTAACGGTATATATAGACATTTCAATATTACTCCTACGTTTTCTACAAGACTATTATGGAAACATGTTTACAAATAAATGATCCCTCCTCCTGAAGTCTTTGCCATCATCAACTACTGTACTATCATCGTTACCATCACTGGCTACATCTTCAACATCGATAGTTTCATTAAACTCTTCTTTCATATTTACTGCAGCAACAACACATTTTACAATGAAATACATGTTTTTATTGTCAAAGAATTTTAACCTTCTAAATCTGTATTTCCTTACAATCATTTTTTCAACAATTTCTATTAAATAAAGGAACCTAAACTATTAGTTTTTAAATAACAAAAAATATAAATAATAAGAATATAACAATAAATTAAAAATTAACAACTAAAAATTCAAGTGCAAGCAGGAGAGCTATAATTGCACGAAATATAACAGCCGTACTGTGCACACTAAACCCGTGTCGACCCAACCAGTCCAATTTTCATTAGGTCAGTATCAAAAGATGTTGGAGTCATGGTAATGCAATTTCGATATTCTTCAATATACTTCAGGGAAAGTTCTTTCATGAGAAGGCTTGAAGCACCACATGTCTTCCTTCTAGCACGACATTTCTTTATCCACACGCTTTTTCTTAACACTAATTCATCTTTAGAGTATTTTTATCAATTCCTGGCACATGCATTTTATAACAGTTTTCAGTATTCGTTTACGAGCGTGTTCTTAAACTGGACTGTCTACTTACGCAAAATACTAAAAAAACGCATTGTTAAAACACTCGCTTTTAGTATTGGCTATTAGTTACTTTAACAAGCCTACGTCTATGCTCAGCGGTAGGGTTACTGCAATGGCGTCGGCGTAAGAAGGGGTGGTTGGGCGTTACCCTCAGCTAGACACTGGATTTGATTGGAACAAAGTTTATTATATTTACACATACAAATAAGCTTATAACTAGGTAACATTTATATACAGAAAAAGAAAAGAAAATGGCGGATTGGCATCCGCGATTGGAAGCGGGTGTGGTCCTTCGGAGGCGGGGCCGGCGGCTTCCTCCTGCGGTTGCAGCGGCGGCGGTGGCGACTGGCGACGGGGCGGCGAGCTGAGAGCAGCGGCGGCGGCAACGTCGGCGGCAGTGCGGATCTCCTTGGCGGAGGCGGCGGCTGGCGGCTTCCTTCGGCGGTTGCAGCGGCGGCGGTGGCGACTGGCGACGGGGCGGCGGGCTGTGAGCAGCGGCGGCGGCAACGTCGGCGGCAGTGCGGATCTCCTGGGCGGAGGCGGCGGCTGGCGGCTTCCTTCTGCGGTGGCAGCGGCGGCGGTGGCGACTGGCGACGGGGCGGCGGGCTGTGAGCAGCGGCGGCGGCAACGTCGGCGGCAGTGCTGATCTCCTGGGCGGAGGCGGCGGCTGGCGACTTCCTTCTACGGTGGCAGCGGCGGCGGTGGCGACTGGCGACGGGGCGGCGGGCTGTGAGCAGCGGCGGCGGCAACGTCGGCGGCAGTGCTGATCTCCTTTGGCGGAGGCGGCGGCTGGCGGCTTCCTTCTGCGGTGGCAGCGGCGGCGGTGGTGACTGGCGACGGGGCGGCGGGCTGTGAGCAGCGGCGGCGGCAACGTCGGCGGCAGTGCGGATCTCCTTTGGCGGAGGCGGCGGCTGGCGGCTTCCTTCTGCGGTTGCAGCGGCGGCGGCGGCGACTGGCGACGGGGCGGCGGGCTGTGAGCAGCGGCGGCGGCAACGTCGGCGGCGGTGGTGATCTCCTGGGCGGAGGCGGCGGCTGGCGGCTTCCTTCGGCGGTTGCAGCGGCGGCGGTGGCGACTGGCGACGGGGCGGCGGGCTGTGAGCAGCGGCGGCGGCAACGTCGGCGGCAGTGCTGATCTCCGGGGCGGAGGCGGCGGCTGGCGAAAGTGGCTTTCCAAAGACGGCAGGCAGCAGAGTCCAATGCGTAGGATTGGCTCTAAGTCCACGAGGGTGATAGGCTCTGGAGAGGCTGGAGCTGCTAGCTGGTCCTGGAAGCTGAAGTGGCTCGAACTCCAAGTCCCACGAAGGCGGCAGACAGCTAAGTCCAGTGAAACGGCTGTTGGTCCTGGAGCTGAAGTGGCTGCTGGTAGTCCTGGAAGCTGAAGTGGCGGCTGGTGGACTCTCCTTGGCTGAGTGATTTCTTACTGCCAGCGTCTGACTATTTAAAGGAGCCAGTCCTTTGTCCAACGCGATCTCGACGCTCATTGGTCGAAGTAGAAGGGATGTTTTGCCCGATTTCGATATATTTTGAAATTATAGCATTTAATTGAGCGGCGTGATCAATTATCGACTTGGTTTGAGTCGCAATCAATAGTTGATGAAATGCCGATTCTAACGACACCCAATTTGCTATGTTTTGAGTAAAAATTAGCTCAACTTGGAATTTTTAATGCAATGTTCCGCGTAAAGCTTAATTAAGTATTATTCTTATGGCGTGTGTTAAAAAGTTTATTATGCTTTGATCGGTTGCGCGCTATTTTTATAAGATTTTTGAGACCAATTTCGCTTTTCTGGGACGCTTCCTTCCGTTAATTAAAATTTAATTTGTAATCTGCATCTTTGCCCGCTGTACTCGGTTGTGGCCCCTGATTTCTTCGTTACAATATGCCTTTCCTCGGGCCGCTGAACTCTCGGCCGCTCTCCCGGGCGCGTGTTTGGCTGCCTGATGGAAAAATGCTTTTTCTCCACCTGTATATGTGCTAGCGCTCTGTGGTTTGTTTTAATAGGTAGCGGTTAATTTTTCCTATCTTCTGGTATCCTTTATGTGTGATTAAAACAGAGCGCACTCTGTTTTAAGGGCGTTTTAGTGAAAAATTCTTAATTTAATCTGCAAACATTCGTGAGGCGTATTTCGCTGGCTGTCACCTTTCTTGGCCGGCCGGCTCCAATAAAGTTTATGGTTGCAATCTTGCTGCACTTTAGAAATTCGTTGTAAGGACACTTATTTTTATGATTTTAGGGTTTTGAAAGATACTTCTGCGTAGGATCGCGGCGGTTTGTTAAACAGATGTAATATTCTTTGTTCTTCGGGCGCCTTTCGGGCGGCGTACGTTTCCTTTGTTTTTATTCGATCTGTTTAACGGTTCATATCAATTCCCCCCTCCTTTGGCGTCCGCGATCCGGGCGCAAAAAGGTTAGGGAGAGAAGAGGCGGAGTTGGTCGGCGTGAATTTTTCTCCTCGACAACGTCTAACTGGCTTAGCGGCGGATTCCTTGGTGGTACTGCGAGATATGAGTGGCCGGTTATCCGTAGATGCCCTTGTGAATCCTCACATGGTGATGATTGGTTGCGAGTCGCATGATCCCTTGTAGCAGGTTGTTGAAACCGGAGGGGATCTTTCCTTTGCTGGTTCGCTGGCCGTCATGCATCTTTGGGCTAAGTGGTTGCTGAATCCCTATGGAATGATACGCTGCTTGGTGGAGGTATCTCGATGAGCGAGATGTTGGGCCGTTGAAGGTCGTTGTTGGGGCCTTGGCGGCGGTGAGAAGCGTTCCGATGGAAGGTGTCGTCAGCCGGGACTCGTGGGGGCGGTTGTCGGCCTGGGGTGTTGGAAACTTCGGCCAGGACTCCTGGTACCTGGGGCTCGTGTCCAAGCGAAGTCCTTTGGGGCGTGGGCTTTTTCACGTTCTGGAGCAGATCTGTGGCTGGGCGTACTTCGCCAGTACACGGCTGGTGCGGGCGGAAGCTTGGGGTCCAGGCGCGGCCAGATCGGTCCTCGGTGACATAAGCGCGATGCTAGGAGTTCGGGGTCTTGAAGTGCGTGCTTAGGCGGAGTCCTCTCCTTGACGCGGAGTTCCTATCCTTCTAGGTGACCCGACTTGCTGACGTGGAGACGGCTGAGGTGGGACACCTTGTTCGGGGGCTGCTAGGGATGATCAGACGTGTTGACGTTTGGGTGAGAAGCCAGGTGGATCCTCGTCGTAGAAGGTGCCGTGCTTGATCTTCCGGAAGTGGGAGCGTGTGACCAGGCGAAGTATGGCGGCGTTGCGGCAGTCCTCACGTGCTGAGTCAATCTGCGGAAGGATACACCTCGGCGGCACGCGGTGGGTGCGGGCGGAGGCTTGGGGCATCCTTGGCGCGGACAGATTGACCTTCGGTGGTGGAGGTGGCAAGTCCTACCTTCGGGGACCTGGGGCGCCTGTTCCGGCGGAGGCGTGAGCTTCGGCCTTCTAGTGAGCGTGCTTCTCTGTTGCGCTTCTCGGCGAATTTGCGCTGCGCGCAGGTGCTGGAGTGCCTGCAGAGAGTTGGTGGCGAGCTTCTGGCAGCAGATTGGCACTGCCGGCCAGAGAGCTGGTGATGAGCTTCTGGTAGCATATTTGAAGTGCTGGCCAGAGAGCTGGTGTTGGGGCCTTGGTGGCGATGGAAGCGTTCCGATGAAAGGTGTCGTCAGCCGGGACTCGTGGGAGCGGATGTCGACCTGGGGTGTTGGAAACTTCGGTCAGGACTCCTGGAACCTGGGCTCGTGTCCAAGCGAAGTCCCTTGGCGGCGTGAGCTTATTCACGTGCTGGGGCGGATCTGTGGCCGGGCTTCGGCGGAACGCGGTTGGTGCCGGCGAAGTTTGAGGGTCCAGTCTTGACCAGATCGCTCCGCGGAGAAGTAAGCGTGATGCCAGGACTTCGGTATCTTGAAGTGCGTGCTTAGGCGAAGTCCTCTCCTTGACGCGGAGTTTCTGTTTCCCTAGGCGACCCGGGTTGCTGACGTGGAGGCGGCTGAGGTGGGACACCTTGGTCGGGGCTGCTTGGGCTAGTTGGACGCGTTGACGTCTGGAGAAGAAGCTAGGTGTATCCTTGTCGTAAAAGGGGCTGTGCCTGATGTTCCGGAAGCGGGCGCACGTGACCAGGCGAAGTATGGTGGTGTTGCGGCATTCCTCACGCGCTGGGTGGATCTGCGGAAGGATACACCTCGGCGGCACGCGGTGGGTGCGGGTGGAGGCTTGGGGTATCCTTGGTGCGGACAGATTGACCCTCGGTGGCGGAGGCGGCAAGTCATAGCTTCGGGGACCTGTTGTGCGTGTTCCGGTGGAGTTGTGGGCTTGGGCCTTTCAGCGAGCGCTGTTCCCCTGTTGCTCTTCTCGGTGAGTTTGTGCCGCGTGCAGGTGCTGGAGCTTCTGCAGAGAGTTGGCGGCGAGCTTCTTGCAGCATATTTGAAGTGTTGGCCAGAGATCTGGTGCTGAGCTTCTGGCAGCACAATTGGAGGTGCTGGACAGAGTGCTGGTGAAGAGCTTCTGGCAGCACATTGGAGGTGCCGGCCAGAGAGCTGATGATGAGGGATCCTTGAGATTGCTGTGAATCGTTGTGGATCATGGTTGTTGGTGGTGATGTTGTTGATGTTTGTTTTGGGCGCCACTGGGTGTTTCCTACCACTCCCAGAAGTGGTGTTGGTCGTCTTCATTCATCTCGGTTTGCACTGGGTTGAGACACTGTGGTGGTGTCCTCTGTCCACATGGAAACGGAGATGCGCTGTCTTCTGTGACTTCCGAGTGATGCGGGCTGACACTTGGTTGCGGTGTCTGCTGAGGTTCCTTGTTGGTCCTCGGCGGAGTTGCGTCCATCCTTCTTCGTCGACTTCACCATTGTAGTGGGCGTGACTTCCCTCTGATATCCACCAAAGGCTGGCCCCACGTTCCGGGCGACAATTAACAAGCCTACGTCTATGCTCAGCGGTAGGGTTACTGCAATGGCGTCGGCGTAAGAAGGGGTGGTTGGGCGTTACCCTCAGCTAGACACTGGATTTGATTGGAACAAAGTTTATTATATTTACACATACAAATAAGCTTATAACTAGGTAACATTTATATACAGAAAAAGAAAAGAAAATGGCGGATTGGCATCCGCGATTGGAAGCGGGTGTGGTCCTTCGGAGGCGGGGCCGGCGGCTTCCTCCTGCGGTTGCAGCGGCGGCGGTGGCGACTGGCGACGGGGCGGCGAGCTGAGAGCAGCGGCGGCGGCAACGTCGGCGGCAGTGCGGATCTCCTTGGCGGAGGCGGCGGCTGGCGGCTTCCTTCGGCGGTTGCAGCGGCGGCGGTGGCGACTGGCGACGGGGCGGCGGGCTGTGAGCAGCGGCGGCGGCAACGTCGGCGGCAGTGCGGATCTCCTGGGCGGAGGCGGCGGCTGGCGGCTTCCTTCTGCGGTGGCAGCGGCGGCGGTGGCGACTGGCGACGGGGCGGCGGGCTGTGAGCAGCGGCGGCGGCAACGTCGGCGGCAGTGCTGATCTCCTGGGCGGAGGCGGCGGCTGGCGACTTCCTTCTACGGTGGCAGCGGCGGCGACTGACGACGGGGCGGCGGGCTGTGAGCAGCGGCGGCGGCAACGTCGGCGGCAGTGCTGATCTCCTTTGGCGGAGGCGGCGGCTGGCGGCTTCCTTCTGCGGTGGCAGCGGCGGCGGTGGTGACTGGCGACGGGGCGGCGGGCTGTGAGCAGCGGCGGCGGCAACGTCGGCGGCAGTGCGGATCTCCTTTGGCGGAGGCGGCGGCTGGCGGCTTCCTTCTGCGGTTGCAGCGGCGGCGGCGGCGACTGGCGACGGGGCGGCGGGCTGTGAGCAGCGGCGGCGGCAACGTCGGCGGCGGTGGTGATCTCCTGGGCGGAGGCGGCGGCTGGCGGCTTCCTTCGGCGGTTGCAGCGGCGGCGGTGGCGACTGGCGACGGGGCGGCGGGCTGTGAGCAGCGGCGGCGGCAACATCGGCGGCAGTGCTGATCTCCGGGGCGGAGGCGGCGGCTGGCGAAAGTGGCTTTCCAAAGACGGCAGGCAGCAGAGTCCAATGCGTAGGATTGGCTCTAAGTCCACGAGGGTGATAGGCTCTGGAGAGGCTGGAGCTGCTAGCTGGTCCTGGAAGCTGAAGTGGCTCGAACTCCAAGTCCCACGAAGGCGGCAGACAGCTAAGTCCAGTGAAACGGCTGTTGGTCCTGGAGCTGAAGTGGCTGCTGGTAGTCCTGGAAGCTGAAGTGGCGGCTGGTGGACTCTCCTTGGCTGAGTGATTTCTTACTGCCAGCGTCTGACTATTTAAAGGAGCCAGTCCTTTGTCCAACGCGATCTCGATGCTCATTGGTCGAAGTAGAAGGGATGTTTTGCCCGATTTCGATATATTTTGAAATTATAGCATTTAATTGAGCGGCGTGATCAATTATCGACTTGGTTTGAGTCGCAATCAATAGTTGATGAAATGCCGATTCTAACGACACCCAATTTGCTATGTTTTGAGTAAAAATTAGCTCAACTTGGAATTTTTAATGCAATGTTCCGCGTAAAGCTTAATTAAGTATTATTCTTATGGCGTGTGTTAAAAAGTTTATTATGCTTTGATCGGTTGCGCGCTATTTTTATAAGATTTTTGAGACCAATTTCGCTTTTCTGGGACGCTTCCTTCCGTTAATTAAAATTTAATTTGTAATCTGCATCTTTGCCCGCTGTACTCGGTTGTGGCCCCTGATTTCTTCGTTACAATATGCCTTTCCTCGGGCCGCTGAACTCTCGGCCGCTCTCCCGGGCGCGTGTTTGGCTGCCTGATGGAAAAATTGCTTTTTCTCCACCTGTATATGTGCTAGCGCTCTGTGGTTTGTTTTAATAGGTAGCGGTTAATTTTTCCTATCTTCTGGTATCCTTTATGTGTGATTAAAACAGAGCGCACTCTGTTTTAAGGGCGTTTTAGTGAAAAATTCTTAATTTAATCTGCAAACATTCGTGAGGCGTATTTCGCTGGCTGTCACCTTTCTTGGCCGGCCGGCTCCAATAAAGTTTATGGTTGCAATCTTGCTGCACTTTAGAAATTCGTTGTAAGGACACTTATTTTTATGATTTTAGGGTTTTGAAAGATACTTCTGCGTAGGATCGCGGCGGTTTGTTAAACAGATGTAATATTCTTTGTTCTTCGGGCGCCTTTCGGGCGGCGTACGTTTCCTTTGTTTTTATTCGATCTGTTTAACGGTTCATATCAACTTGTTCCCATGTAATGTAACTGAGCCTTCGGAATAATGTCACTAATAATACGAATATACTTTGAACGATTTTGAACTGACGTCAAAAGTAATGTCAAAATAACCTAAAATAAGGCATTTGAATAGCTTATGTCAAATACAAATATAATATGATTATTATATTATTTTTTAAAATTCAAGTACTCCATGGTTTGTGGATCCAACCAATCACAATGGGTTGCACCAATGACTCCACTCTTTCTTATTATATACAGGGACTCTAGATACGTACAAACAGTCGTAGAAACCCTTGGTTTCCAAACTACCGCAATGATGATGATATTGTCAGTTGTAATATAACAAGTGGAATGATTATTATCGATGATTTTTTTCCGAGTTAAAACCGGAACCTAAATTTAACGAGTGCGTAGCACGAGTTAAATTTGCTGTTTCGGTTTTAACGAGTAAAAAATTATCGATCATTAATCATTACACGAATATATTTGGAAAGAGAATATATTGAATGAAATGCAAAATATCAAATATTTACTTTTTGTTCTTAGGTTGGCACTGTTAATGTTGGTTACCCTGCTTTCAATTTTAATTCTATGTCAAATTCGAGGTTAGCAGGTTAGATTTTCCGTCACTTTTGACACAAAGTGACACAAAACCTAACCTGCTAACTGTCGAATTTGACACGGACTTAAAATTGACAGCAGGGTAACCAACATTAACAGTGCCAACCTAAGAAAAAAATCACAACCATTTATGATCACCCGTAAAAACAATTACGAAAATAAATTACTACCGCTGTGATAATGTGTAACTAGGCATTTGCATGCCCCTCATTGGTTGAAATCGCGTCACGTGATACATGAATTATATTCTCTCAGAAATAGCATCGTTCAGTGAATTATTTGTGTCAGAATATAAGTAATATCATTTTGACAAGTTTAGTATTTGAGTTGCATTGTTAGAAGTTGTGGTGGGTGGCATTATTCAAACTAAGTATCTAATGAAATCCATATTCCATTGAACGATATCATTTCTGAAACACTATGGCCGCCATTGCGTTAGAAAATGATCGAGATGAGAAGACACCAGCGTCATAGAAGCGCAGTAGCCCATTTTGTGTCAGATGGGTCCATTACGTAGGTAAAGGGGTAACCTTCTCTTTGACAACTAGCGTGACACATAGAGGTCAGTAGCGTCGACTAGATATATTTCTCGATATTTATAAAGTTTTCTACCTGGATCACAAAACGCGGACAAACATTGGAACATTGGCTGTTTACTACTTTCTCAGGTTTGTTTGTGAGCTTTTTTCGATTAAGCGTGGCGTGTGTATCCTGGAGTTTTTGTAAATTTTCTGAATTGTTAGTGTATACCTATCTGTTTGTTTTTTCGTGTGTGTGTTTGTTGTGGATTTTATTGGCATTGTTGAGATACGTCTAACGTCGGGGTTTTCAGCTCGATCCTGATTACGCGGTCACACTTATTAAAGTTCTACTTGAGAAATTAAAGACTTCAGTAGCTTAAAATATGTTTATTTACCAATTATTCGGAAGCGATCTATCCGCTACCGAGGTCTGTTAAGATCTGCTTTCACCAAAATTCCCGCTCTTACAGGTAAACTTGTAGAAGCTTTTTTAGATTATGGAAACCTAAGAATTGTATCGGTCCCACGAAAAGTGGCACGTAAAAGGAATAATATTTACGATTCATGTCCTTTTTCTGGAAGAACCTGTGACACTGTTCGGCACATTTTTCCCAGGACAAGTATGATGCTAACTTCGTCCTTATACATAATTACATTTGAGTTAGACACTAAGCTAAGATTAAATAATATTAATTACTAACGTCCATTCTCAATATAGTCTAGAGTTTATCATGTTACAGTTAGGGTTCCTAACAGCATTGATACTGACATTTCATTTAGTTTAGTTTAGTTTAATGATGGCTAAAAGTAAGAAGTTGGGGAAACAGGGACGAGTCATTCACAGCCAAGGTAAACAGGTACGTACATTTATTTCGTTACTATGGAAACCAGTTTGTGTTATTGTTTGGATAAGTCAAATAATAGATACTAATGTCATATTCTTTTTTAGTTTTCGAAAGTGAATTCGCAAGTTTAAAAGTATAGACTCAGATGTCGTAAAATAGTAGTTTGTATACCAAGGCACTGAAGTTTAGCTTTTTATCACGAATGTGAATTCAGGTGCCGAGGTCCGTATATGGAGAAGGCAAATAAACCACACGAGGGATAACAAGGAACTTCAGTGCCGAGGAGTACATTATGTTTTATTTGAAATCGATAAATCGTGAAATTACAACATTTTCACCAATATTTGTAGATTATGTAAACGTCGGTTGACGTTTACCTATCGCCTCACCATCTACAAAAAAGTCGTAAAACAATGGATTACTTTAATGCCGATTTGTCGTATTTTAATGACGATTTCAAGGTACTTTAATGCCGATTTGAAATAAAAAATATTGTACGATACATGACCGAAAAGTGTTTTACAGGTCTCCCCAGGTTTCCAGGGCTCGCCTGGTTCGACCTGCAAAACACTACTTTCCGGTTTCGTAACGTAAATTACTATTACATCACACGATTGAAAGGGCCCTGGCTGCAATTAAAATTTCGGAAAGCAATTACCTGCGTATAGAAAAAGAAGCTCGCACTTTGGAAACAGGAGAAAGCACATCATCTTTACTGCTTATAAGCGATTTACACAAATCGGTCCTGAGGAATGGCGTGCTGTGTGTGACCGAGTGAAGCGGATCGAAAATCAATATTTAGAAATCTATTTTATGGTGACTACCAGGGGTGTAGTCGAGGGGAAACGCGGGGGAACGGCGTTCCCCCACTGGTTTTTTGTTATGTTAAAAAAAGTAAAGAAGGAATTTATGACATTTACTTATTAGCACAAACGATTCGATAATTATTCATTCCAGTGTCATTTAAATATAGGCTAGTGGTTTAGGTTATTATTTAGAAATATTACGTCAAACATGACTTGCTACTTGCTATGAATATGCAAAGTATTAAAAACAGTTTGAATTAGAAAATTTTAGGTTTGATATTTATATATTAAGGCTACGAAACTGGCAACATCGTAATACGGAAAAATTGCACCAGAAAACATCGAAAAGCATATTTTTGCACCTATACTTTTAAAAATTTTCCGGAAGAGGACCCCCGGATCCCCCTTTTCCTGGGGGATATGCCATACCCCTCAGAAGAATAGCGTTCCCTCACTGGCAGATTTGCCACTACATCACTGGTGACTACTGGGTCATATGATGAAGAAGCGAACGAAGAGTTGGATGAAAATAACGACGATGATGATGACCTAAGTGTCCACACTGTCCAGCCTCTCCCGTAAAATGTTAAATGTACATATTAAACTTGCACTTGAATGTTATAAATAAAGGCCATTTCAATAGGAAAAATCAGAAACGACGACTAATATTTTTTTATTTGTCCTGCTTTTCTTCATTTATTTTTATTTCATTTCACATGCCTACCTAATTCACAAAGAATGACACTGTAATTAAGAGGATATCTCTCATGTAATTAGGTACCAATTTCATCATGTTGTGGCCCCTTTTCTAAAACAAATAAACGCTGTTAATGATGACAGTTAATAATAGCCGTCGGCGCATATGACGTCACTTACTGGTGTCTTCTCACCTCAATCCTATTCTACACCTGTATTGCCATAACATGTTTTTTAACACTGGCAGCAGCATTTTACCTTCAGCAAACGGCTCTTGTCACAGTGGGCAATTTGAATGTTTAAGTTTTTTTTTAATTCAAATTTGAATGTTTAAGTTTTTTTTAATTCAAATTGCCCACTGTGACAAAAGCAGTTTGCTCAAATTCAAATAGCCGCTATTAGTGTCAAAAAGATATGACTGCAGTACATGCGTCTACAGACGGAGATAGAGTGCTTTAGACACACGCAGGCACTACATAGTTTATATACAGTGACCGGCATAAATTTGGACACATGTGGAAAACTTTTTTATTTTCCATTTATCAACCAATTCTATTATCGATAACACCCTGCATCTTCTGAAACACAAAATACATTTGCCAACATTTAAATATCTCCTTTCCTATACGGGGGAGGTTCAAAAATATGAAAATGGCTCGCAAATAAACTACTCTTATTTTTCAAAATATGCAAAAATACTAAGTAGTTGTTTGGAATTAAAAGGAGGTGTCAAATACGAAGTCATACTCACTTTCTCCGGAAAAAATCACTGGTGTTTCTTTGCCACTCTGCATATTACGGAAAGTGAGATACTTGAGAGTTAAATTATTATCGAATAAGATTATTGTACTGTCGAACTTAAGTTTCGCTCATTTAGCAACCAGAAAATTATGTTAATCGAAATTAGGAAAATCTCATTTTTTATGCCCAACGTACAGAAAAATTTTATAACAGACGATCTGAACATCCATAGCAATTCAAAACAATTATAACTTTTAATTGAAATGTTATAACAAATAGTCAGAAGGATCGAGGAAACACAGGATGAAATGGTTGAAGCTTCGTTTTTTTATTATTTTCTATATTTAATATTTTATAATTTTGAATTGTGGATGTTCCGATCATATGTTGTTACATTATTTGGGAGGCCGGTGTTTTTTTTACGTTGGACACAAACACTTTATATTTTTTATTTCCCCAAGCGAAGGAAGTACCTACTTATTGTAATCGTGAAAAAATCACCTTTCGAGATTTCTTCAGATCTTCACGTTTCTAATCCCTAGATAACGAAAAACATGTTTTCATAATTCCGACTGTCTGTCTGTTCGCCTGGAAGTCCGTTTGTTGGCGGAAGTGTTGGGGTAAGACGACAGTTTGCATGGCGGATTAGATGTCTACTTGGCTCGAAACCGAATATAGTGTCGGTCAAATATATACAGGGTCAACACATTAAAAAAATTAATTCTGTCTATTTTTGCTTTAACTGTAAAACTATTAGGTTAAATAATATTTTGCATATAGCTGAAGTTTTAACCTTTGACGAAAATAGGCATATTTTGGTCCGAAAAAATTAAATTTGTTTTGTCTGATTTCAAAATGTGTAGTTTCAAAACTAGGTGAGTAGACCTATCATCCTTTATCTAATAGACTTGTCTGTCCGGGACGGTGTTTTGTCTGTCCGGGACGCTGTTTCAGCAGCCAAACCGTAAGAGATAGAGAAAAAAGTTATGAAAGTTATATGTTTGTAATGGTCATGTCAGGTCAGGAACCAAATTTCAGTCACGTGACACTTCCGGTTTTCGAGAAATCACGTGATTTCTCGAAAACCGGAAGTGTCAGTACGCTGTTTAAGCAGCCAAACGGAGCTGCGACCCTCTGCGCCTTAAAACCTCGATCGGTTAGGCAACCACTTTGACAGCTTCCAGAATGTTCCGATGCGGCGTACCACTTTGACACCTTCTAGGTCTGGGTACAGTTTTTATTTAATACGCGTTCTATTTGAAAAACGGTCTTTTTTGTTTTTTTAAATGAGACATTTGTCTCACTGGGTTGCTAGTATCTCATAATAAGTTAACTTTGTAGTAGCATCTCACTATCCGTAATACATAGGGTACCTACTTTTAATCAGTTTTAAGTAGACAACATTATGGTACCCAAAATCATACAAAAACGTGATTGAAATAATCCCGGACTTCATGGACTTCATTGTACAAAAATATATTACTTGTCTTTGTTTTAAGTGTACTTCATCTAAAAGTCCAGAATATCAATTTATTCAGATGAAGTTATCTATTTCAAGGGGATTAAAAGCAGATAAAATTAACTAAATTTGTATTTTGCTTGATTAAGGGCATTTTGAAGGCTCAATTTTCTCGAACTATTCCAAACAAATAGGTACCTTTCTCTTGTATGTCAAATACTGAAATTGACGACTGTTTCGACTTTAGCTAAGTTATGACGAAAAACAATCCACATGGTTGCACAACTTGTCCTTACTGAATCTAGTACATATTGTTTCCAATATAACCTAATTTAACATAAATATGACGTTTATAATTATGTCAAATTTTATCAAATTTGCTTTTACATATTGAACTTACTTAAATAAGAACAAATGGTTGTGCCATTTTTATTAATTTTGCTACTAAAGATATCCGAAGTGCTTCCCTCACACAGAATTACTGTAGTAGATAAGTGAACAAATTCTACTATTCATGTTAATATTTCATAATAAATCGTTTGAGCTTTTGTGTAATTTGCATAACTCAGCTTAGCAATTAGGTATTATTTCTGTCATTTTTAGATGCCAGGAAATTGGTACAATAAGTAGTAGTATCTAAGTAGAAGAGTTAAAAGTTATTATTTTTAACACATTTTCCTATAATATAATATTTTTATTCGGAAAACTGCATTTAAGATCTACTTTCAATTATGGTAATAGCAAAATATCTATTTCCACAAGCATTTGTCTTCAACTCGTTCTACTAAATATGCAAAAAAATGCCATTTCAACTACTTCAAAATTATTCATGTCGTCTTTACAAACCCTCAAATTGCATTATTACTAATATTTTATTTGTCACCAAATTGTAGCCATCATATAAGAAAAACCATTTTGGAATAGTATTTTGAAGAAATGTTGTATTTCTACTTATAAGGTATGATCGCATTCGCATAACCCTGAATTGAACGTTCGCCCTAACGATAGAAGTGTAAGTGTTTTGAAACGTTCGCCAATGAATTCGGGGATTTCTTGAAAACTGGCGGCTGGGGGTCGAAAGCGGAGCAGTCACAGTCTAAATGGGTTTGATCTGTGAGTCGTGGTGGTTGCCAGAGCAGCGCCGCCATTGGCGGGCTCGCGCTAATCCCATTGGTCTGACGTGCTCTTTACCCACATTGGAGCCCCTCCACAGCGCCCCGTGACCTCTGCCCTGCTCCGGGCTCCTGCTCGGTCACGACGCCATGGGGACTAAAGAAGGATTACGATTGTTTTTGTCCCGGCAATATATTTAGTGCTCAATAGAGAAGGAAATTAATTGGGGAGCGGCGCCTCCGCCACAACTTTGCGCCGGGGATTTCGAGCTCGCTCCGGCCGGATCAGACTTTCTCGTGAAAAAGTGTAGCTTTGGATTTTTCGAAGTGTCGTGTTCTGACGCATTACTTTTTTAAATCGTGTTATGCAAAAAGGTAAAATCGATTTACACAGACTAATCAGTTGAGAAAGTGAATGGCTTAATCGTAAAATGTCGTAACTGTACAAGGGCAGTTAAATACAAGGTTATTCAGTTTCAAGCCTCACCATTGGGACTTCAAAAACCGCAAGAAATACGAAGATATTTAAATTAAGGCAAACTTGGGCATTCTACTTCCGCATAATATTCACAAAATTAATTGGACCTAGCCGTCTTAGTTTTCCAGTTATGGACAAAACACGATATTTGCATTTTCGTTTTTGCCGTATAAGATGATGATTATCTTACTTGGAACAATATTATTTTGACGTTATTAGGACTCTTTTTAAGAAACATTTAAATCTTGTGTTAGATTTAATTTGTTTTCATCATGTTCGGGGTATTGGTACTAACTTTCTTATTTTAAATACAAGTCAAGGATGAGTATGACATCCGGACGTCGTTGAAGCGAGTTTCCTTTTATTTTTTCACTGCTATAAGGTTTGCCACCCTTATTTTTATGAATAACTGAGACATAAGTATGCAAAAGATTAGTCAGAAAACAAACGAGAACTTGAGTTTGCATTGCTGTTCAATTAGCCTATAGCCATATTATAAAAAGTCGATTTATGTACATTATTTGAGTTGGGAGGTGAATGGCTTCGCAGCGCTTATACTACGTACCTACGTGTGCAAATTGTGTGTTCGACAAAGCTTCTTTGTTCATTAAACCAATACTTCTAAAATAATCGTGTTTGGAAGGGTTGGAGTTAGTGGTAGATTTAATGTTCCAACAAAATTACATTGTACATTTCAAAACCGGTAGTGGAAAGCTAATAAACGTAGATTAAGAGCGCTTATACTACTGCTATCGCCATCGCCGTGTTGAATGGAAAGGATGTGGCACTATAAATGCATTTACTGAATACGATAGGAAGGATTAAACTCAATATGGAAAAATATATTCTAAAACGCTCTTATCCTAAACCAAAGGAAGAAAACGACAGTGAAGTTCTCAGAAAGAGTACCACAAGCAAATACCAAAAAGTTTCCAGAAACGCAAAATGCAAATCAAAGGCACTTGACGCGATGTCAAACTCGACCTTCGGTCTCGTTTGGCAAACCATATGGCGTGCCTAAAACACTTCAATTTAGCAAATAGTTGTTATCTATAACAGTGAGTAAAATAACTGCTTTATCAACTTCTACGAGTGAGTAAAGTTGAATTTGATTCACTCAATGATCATTACCTCACTAACTTAAAGTGGGTAATTAACTCAAACACAACGTGAAACTTATTAAACTGCACTGCTCTTTAAGAAACATGAAAATTTATAACAGAACCTCGGAACAGATGAAATGTGCGAACAGCCAAATGAAAACTGTCATATTTATTTTTAAAATCGCACATATTCCTATTGTTGTAGATAACATTTTACATGGAACACTTGAGTACATAGTGTTTTTTATCTCGTATTACTTTACTTCGTTTTTCTTGTGTTGAAATTTAATAACACTTATGTATGAAGTCGCAAAGAGAGAGATACTTTTGTAAATCCCATAATGTGTAAGACAAGAAATAACTTACTATTGAGAGAGAATACAGTTCTGTCTGTTTTTAATGTTTATAAGTTGTGAAAACGCAATGAGGTGTTTAAAAGAAACAAACGAGGCGTAGATTTGTGGAAATTAACGATACATTTGTTGCACAATACTTGAAATAATTAAATTACTTCATGTAGAATACCTAAGCGATAAACGGACAAATGCACATGCATTTGTATACCAAGTTACAGTCACGTAAACATACCTGCTGATTACATCGAATTAGAGAAGTAAGTGATACGAGCAATTATAACGACAGTACCTACCCTAACCGAATTGCAAGTGTTCCAGTCTGCACACAGGGGCGTGCACTTGCTTCGCGTGTCAAAGCAAATGTAAATTGCATTTAACCAAATTTTTGCGTCCTCGGTTTTGTCCGCGACCATATCAAATACGCCGTGTGATTGCATTTTACACACTGGATGAATTTCACCTGTGTTTCCACATGTTCGTTTCGACTGCTTTGTTTATCTGATAGCCATTTAGATTTACAGGGGAGAATTGAACTAATAACAAAATAGAAAGTGCTTGATTTCTTAATTTACTGAAAGTAATATAATTCGCTATTTAGATAGCCATTTGAAGTAACTTAGTATAGAATAGTTTACATCTTAAGAGTGAAGCACAATCAGTAGTTTTCTACTATAAGTAAATATATAATAGACAACACAAACTTAAAAGTAGTATAAACAACGTCACCAGATATCTGTTGATCATTGTACTATAGTAATTTTACAATATTTAAATTTTAAGAACAAACTACTTCTGTGGCAGAGAAATATCGAGAGATAAAAAAAAAAACTGTTCCTCAGCAGGCTGTGGAATATAAAGTCACGTCTTTACTTGTGTCGGATAATAATTAGTTGTCAATTTCTCTACGAATTTGGCAGATTGTTAAAAGATTTCTGCTCCTATGAATGACGTTTCATTTTTATTTAACTAGTGAATCACCCAAGTTACGCTTCGTTTCGCAAATTTAGAAGAGATTCATTAATATAAATTAAAAAAAAGATGCACCGGCCGGGAATCGAACCCGGGTCGCCCGTGTGACAGGCGAATATTCTACCACTGAGCTACGGAACTTTGTTGAACTTCGCGCTGCTGTATATAATTTTTTTTTTGATATCCCAGTTTTATTTGCAATCTATACAAAGTACATTCAGCAAATGTTATGTAAAAATGGCATGTAGAAGAATGCTCAGTAGCAATCTCCTGTAACAATCGGATTTTATCCGTTATGTGAATTAGGAAAGTGGTATATAATGAATCAGCTGAGCTACGCTAAGTCTAACAATTAGCAACATTTTAAGCCATCATACAACTTAATCGGTCCAGTATCGTCGGAGGAGCTAGCGAACCAAGATACAAAGAGATCAACGATTTTATGTAGTGGATTCCAGCTGACACAAGTAAATACGTGACTTTTCATTCCACAGCCTGCTGAAGAACAGTTTTTTTTATCTCTCGATATAATGTAGGATTATCTGAAACAGTAAGAGACATAAGATCAGTCAAATTGGGGCAAAGTAGCAAAATTATGTGTTAAGTAATAATTGAAAATGAAAATTTGGTATTTACCCCGAATAAACGAAAAGCTGCCAAATACCTTTTTTAACATAGGTAGCATCCTTATTAATGAGCCTTTTTAATCTGTAAGAATTTTCTGAAAGCAGCTTTTTTACGTACAATACCATGGTGTAGTCTGTTTGTATCCACGTTTCAGATTTTCGGAACAATCTATTTTTTCCTTACGGGTGCAATACAGGGTATGTATAGGCAAATTGGCGAAAGAACTACACGTGACGATGTTGGTCATAAAATTCTGAGCCGAAAATTGTAATAGTAAAATGTTAGATTGGTCTTTGTGGGCCTCACGGGCCGTAGATAAAACACAAATCGTCAAAGTATCATCAAAGAAAGTTTTTGAAAATGTATAAAATGCCCACATGCAAAATTTTCTAAAATTTTGGCTGACTAATTAAACCGTGTTACCACAAAAATACCTATTTCATCTCGTGCAACGATTTTATAAAGTTATGTCGATATTTCTTGAATTTTTCATGGAACCACAATTTTACATTTTGAACAACTTTCCTTGAAGATACTTTGACCTATTTGAAACAGAAAATGCTTTACCTTAAAAAACGTGTTTTTATCTACTTCTCTTGAGGGCCCACGAAGACGACTCCAACATTTTAGTATTACGATTTTCGAATTTTATGACCAACAGCGCCACGTGTAGTTGTTTCGTCAATTTATACACACCCTGTATTTAGTAAAACACTGCGTAAGAATTTCCATATTCTGCCCTTATTTTAGTTGTGATGACAACAATGATATTTCGTGCATAGAGTTAATCACATTTTAGAAAATAAGGGCAATTGTTGGCTCTGATACTAATTATATAGGTATACCATACTAGGTGATTTTTTTTAAATAATATAAAATATTTTGATGAAATATAGGTGAGGTAATACCGATATGGGGGGGGGGGGGAGAATAGAAAAACATATTTTTGAGATTTACTTCCTCTCTCTATTTTGAAGGGTGGGGGGTAACTTTGGACTTTTAAATAGGATAATGTACATTTGTTTATAAAATTAGAATCTACGTACTAACAAACTACATGTGTACAAACCGCTTTGAAAAATATTAACGTTTAAAAAAATATAATAAAAAGTTCCAAAGCATGTTAAAGCACTTCGTCAATATTTTCCAAACATAAGTATGATCTACGAATATTAGACTTAACAACCTCAAAATACTTGAATCGCGCTTAAACGAAGTTTGCCTACATTATCGTATATGAGAACATTAACTTTATGACGTTTTAATTGCCATTATCAAATTGTAGGCGCTATCTCTGTCACAAGAATTCATGGCGCCCAAACATTTGGCGCTACGCGGAGAGTAATAAAAACCGAAAAAATTCCGTCAAAATATCCTGCTGATTGTCCGATAGAGCGCAGGTGTGAAACCTGCGAATTGCGCAACCTACACCGCGCCGCTCGATTCGCGCATCCTTACTTTTCGTCCGCGAAGAAATCTCACGTTTAGCCCCTTTTAGATTTTCCTAAGTAAACGACGTGGAAGGAGATCAGGAAGCATATAAAAGAGCGATGCCCGCTCAGTCCCGAGAAAGCTGTAACCCGTTCCTTTCAGAATCCAGACCAGAACCTGAGCCTCAGCCGGGGGTTGACTTAGGTCCTAGGGCCACTGGGCTCCACCATTTACCGCCAGTCCAGATACCTGTCCGTTAAAACCAAAATTGTATCCTGAACTACATGTCCTTTCCAGTTCATGTAAGTTTGATTCTCAGCTTCTTCCCGAGAAGGGGTATTACCAACGTTTTAACAGTTACTTTCAAAATGAAACTAATTAACTTCGAAACTACTTGAGCAGATTTGAAGGCCGGCTAACATGCAGCAGGGTGGATTCTACTACAAAATAAGACTATTTAATTACTACACCAATGAGTCTTTCTATACGACGAATTTGCTCATTTAGTGACGAGAATTCATAAACTCAATAAACGGTAGCAAATCACTAGATCATCTGAAATAATAAATAGAATAGATTAAACAGAGTACAGTAATCAGTAACACATAGTAGTACAAATACTATAGTATAAAATGCCAACTATAATTATATATGCATAATGTAAAGGGTTAGTACAGGTACACACATAAGTAAATTACAGTTACTATATTACATATTCTTTCACACATCGTAAATAAAATGTACCAGCTGTCTAACGCCAAAAAATGGAATAGCTCCAAAAACAGTTTTAAATGAATATCATTATTTGGCAGACAAAATCAGCACTCACTGGATTCCCTGAGAAAAGTTTTAACGCAAAAAGTAATTTAAAGTTCAAAAACGTCGTGTCGAGCGACATCGTTAGTTAAAAAATCCTTCAACGATGAGGGCTGAGGGCTAAATTATTCCCCAGGTAAATAAATGCCTAAAGCCCTTCAATCGCGTGTGCAGACCAAACTCAAATCTAGCACAAGGCAAATTGAATTACCTGACCAAAGCAGATACGACAGCTGACAGGTGGAACACAGAAATAACGGTCTGAAGCCAGCGCCCATTTAATAAACTTTCAATTATCTCAAACCCCACCACAGAACTGGGCGAAACAATAAATCGCGGGTGACCAAAAGTCAAAAAGGGCAAATAGACAACCTTTACAAATACGCGGCTTTTGAATCGTAACAGGAATCATAACGAACTTAAATCTCATAAAAGAAAATGAGGTTGGCCGCTGTAACTCAACCACTATATCAGTTTTCAAAAATCTGAACACATCACTAAATTCCTATTAAAAAAGTGCCTTAATAATGTGTAAATTAAATTCGACCTTAAAATAAAGGAGTTATTTAAGAAAATCATAAAGTCAAAAATAGTTTGCTACAGCTCCTGAACTACGTTAAATATCCATAGTTTATTTATGGGGGTTGGTACAATTTTACCTGAGGAGTATTTCGTTACATTTAACCAAATCTCTATCTCTTGTAATAAGCTGAGAGATGTTGAAAATGAATATGTAGTCACGCTGTATACCATTCGTTTTTTAAGTATACATAGGGGATACTCGTATGTATACTAATAAGAAAAAATCCCTTATTTTTACCACGGCATGCTATTTTTTTTAAATTAAAACTCTTAAAATTGGAGTTTGCTGTATAATTAGTTGCCTACATGTAGGGTAAAACAATAAAAAATAAGGGAATTTTTCTTTTTAGTTTACAAATGAGTATCCCCTATGTATACTTTTAAAAAGAAAGCATGGTATATCATTTGTAGCAGAGCTGATAATTGCCTTTATTTTGTAAAATGTTATTAATTGTATGCACGAAATAGCATTGTTGTCATCACAACAACTAAAAATAAGGACAGCATATGGAAATTATTACGCAGTGTTTAACTAAATATTACACCTGTATTGTAAGAGGGAAGATCCACATATTGATAATGAGTACCTATGTAGACATACTTTATACTAGAAATGGGCGCGTGAGTGAATTTTCGCTCACGTCACGCACGTTTCACGCTTGATTTAAACAGTCACGTTCACGCACGTTCACGCTCACGTTCACTCACGTTCACGGCGTGACACGCCACTCACGACGTGACACGTAGCTTTTATTTCAAAATTTAAATTCAGATAGAACAGAATGTTCAAATTTAAAACCAATGAAAAAACCCTAAAGAGAACTAAAAATATGTTTTGCACCTGACATAATTTACGTGATATGTTGCAATCAGAATAGTTGACATAAAAAGAAAAAAATGAAAATTGACTACAATAATTTCGACAAGGGATAAATACTGATTTCTCACAAATATATTTATTGCAGCTGTCTTCAAAGACATTACTTTTAATACTAAAAGCTGTCATTGGAATTGACGTTTCCCTTATTGGTATGAGTACAGAAGGTATACGTATGTTGCTAGACAACAGTTTTAATTCGTAGGTTTGAAAGTACTTTTTTCGACGACTGACATCGAAAGTAGATTTTTCTCACTGTCATTTGACAACAGAAAGTTGACATTTGCCGCTGAGCGTGCGTTTTCATCTTTTTGCCGCTCGCCGAGCGTTTTGGGTTTCCGCGTGAACAAAATAGGTAGCCACGTCCGAATGTTTCCTTGACAACGCCCGTCATTTATGGAAATAATCGCGTCACATGTCATATAGACTGCGCGAGTAATGTTAACTTGATTGTCAATAAATTTTTGCGATAAAACGAAATTTGATATTTTCCTTTAATAATATGCTCAGTCGTCGAAAAAATAGTATGTATGTTTCGAGCTAAAAGTGCGCTTGCCGCTTTTGCATGATTGCTGGTTTCGACTTCGTCTCAACCAGCAATATTCATGCGCAAGCGGCAAGAATGCACTTTCAGCTCTTAACATACAATATACTATTTCCGACGACCACTACGAAAAATGCCAAAAATGGCATGGCTTGGTGTCACTGAAAGTGACACATTGCACAGGTCACCTGAAAAGGTCACGTGGAGCGTGCGTTTTCCGTCTTGTAACACTAGTGCGACATGGTCTCCCGCGAAACAAGCCGGTTCAAAAATCTAGTAAGCTAATGTCACAGAAATAGTATGACAATTGTAGTTGATGTTCAAACAATAATTGTTTCATTTTGCGGTTAAGAGTGGTAAATTTGGTTTATATTATAAAGAATCAATAGTATATTGGTGGTCGTCGAAAAAGTATAGTGTATAACACGTGCTGATTGGATATTTCACACTTCTGCGAATCGCATTCGTATGAAATATCCAACTTTCAGCACTAGTTAGACAATATACTATTACGTACAAGGATCAACATTTTCAGCGTTAAAGCGAGTATACAAAAAAACATTACTTTTATTAGAATAATAAGTTCATCTACACAAGTACACAATAAATTGGTTTAAAAATATCATCTACACATCTACACAATACATTTTTGGTTTAATAATAAAACGTAATTAACATTTTCAGCGTTAGCCGAGTATAAAAAACAAACCATTACTTTTATTAGAATAATAAGTTCATCTACACATCTACACATTAAAATGTTGATTTAAAAATAATATGTAATCAACATTTTCAGCGTTACGTGGAATTCTGCGCTCTTCTAAAATTCGCCCAGCTGTAGAAAATACTCTTTCGCTTGTAGCGGAACTTGCCGGTATGTTTAAAATTTCTCAAGTTTTTTTAACAGTGGCGTATTTACACTGTTTTTCCAAAATCCTAAAATGTCATCTACATTTCCGAATTTTAATTTAACATACAAATTTAGTTCTATTTCGACATCATTCTAATTACATGTGTCATCGTCAGAGCTATCTCTAAGTGTAGAAAGATAAGAATCTGATGCTGATGTACCAGTTTTGAGTCGTTTGCTATGTATTTTATCATTATCATCTATAGTTTTATTTGCATTATAATCTTCTCTTTTATGTGAAGGTATGAACGTTAAGGATTTATAATTAGGGTCCAAAAATAAAGCCACATAATGTAACTTGTTTGGCACAATTTGTGATTTTTAGAAGTTGCTGCACCCTGCAGTTTTTTATTCGTTACTAAATATTTAACGTGAAATTAACGTAAAACGTGAATCACGCCTTGGAAATTTTCACTCACGTTCACTCACGTTCACGTCACGATTTTCAAATATTAGTCACGTTCACGACGTGACACGCCGTGACACGACGTGACACGACTGTTTTCACGTCACGCGCCCATCCCTACTTTATACAGTGATATTACAATTGAAGGTTATAAATCACCTTCTGATCAAACAGAATCGTTGTCGTGGTAGCGCAGTATGTATGTCTGTACCTACATCAAAAATTATATCAATTCTATTCGGCTTAATTTTAATCAGACAGACACGTTTGAACAACTGTGGGTTCAATTAATAATTTATTTTAAAAAAGTAATCACAGTGGGGGTATATACAGCCCACTTAAAACCGACTCAGAGGCGTAGAAACATGTTGGCACCGGGGCCGTTGCGATACCGACTAGAAACAAGGTGTCAGAGCTCCGGTCTGATGTCAGCATAGGTAGGTAGAACTGACTATGCTGACTGGCGATTCGGTGCGAAGTAAATTCAATTATTGGGGCCTTCTACCTAGCTGTGCTGACGTCAGGCGGGGGCGCTGAAGCCTTGTTTTTAGTCGGTATTGCCGGTTAACAAGGGTTTCAAATCTTAGGGCGAAGCTGGGGTGGCACGAATCGTTCCATGAAATGTGACATTTATGTGCAAAATAAAATTAAACGATTAGCATGCAGCAGTTTGTTGAATTTCAATATTTATTGTTTATACTGTCGTATCGTTAGGACAGCGTATCATAAATTTTCATTTCCTTCAAAGATGCGCTTTTCTTTTTATCGGCGGACAATTAGTCGCTCCCTCTGTTCGCATGAGGGGTGCCTCATCAATAGTCTGCATAAAGCGTACAAAGATGATGTCATATCTTGCCAGAACAGTGGATCTTTTGGTTTGCGGTGCTTTAATGAAGAGATTCGACCGCTTCTTAATTAGCTTTTTGCGATAGATATCATGTTAACAGTCCATGGAAGAAAGCCGGGTGAGACCAATTGCCAAAATAGTCAATGGACTGCCAGACCATGAACTTCTTTATGTATTTATGTTTCGGATTGACATAATATTTTAAGTTGACACCTTGTCTTTTAGAATATTCGTTCAGGCATGTTATCGGG
The DNA here is from genome assembly GCA_940337035.1 of Agriotes lineatus. NCBI lineage: Eukaryota > Metazoa > Arthropoda > Insecta > Coleoptera > Elateridae > Agriotes > Agriotes lineatus. The sequence goes on from OW679195.1 coordinate 69,044,572, forward strand.
ATTCAGTGGAAAGTAAGTCTCGTCGTCCATCATGAGAATTTTTTAACTTCGAATCCAATTAATTTCTTGTAAGTTTGCTGCACTGCAACTTCGAACTGATCTTCAAAGTACTTGGGAGGGGCTCAAAACGAGCACCAGGAAGATTATCAAAGATATGGCAACATTTCCAGACGTGGCTTCGCAAGATAGACGAAAAGTATGTAAGTTGGAAATTAACAGGACACAGTTCTAACTTAAGAAGAATATAAAACGAAGTTGACTTTGAATTACAGAACATGGATTTGGTACAAATATTCTGTTTGTCACTGATTGATTCTCTTAGTATGCAACTGAATGAAATGTTTAAATGTTTTAAAATTGTAGCAGATGGTTTCGATATTGACTAGAGAAGCGCTACATTCATTAACGAGCGATCATGTGGATCCAACAGCTTCATTAAAAAAAATACCCTAAAATATACAGAAATCAGCAATTGAAATAAAATGTTTAAAACGCCAATGCATGTACTATGTATGGTATTCAATTATTACGTGGCAGATGGGAAATACAAAAATATTACCTAACCATATAGTATTTAACATTACAAGCCAGGTAAAACAGGTTTTACTGGCGATAGGATTGGGATGACTAGCGAGCCGTTAGGCGAGCCTGTCATATCCTTGAGCCAGTAAAAATGGTTACCTGGCGTGTATTGTTGAATGTTTTATTTGTTCCTCACTTGTAAATAACTAGAAATTCACCATTTATTCAAAATGTCAAACTGACAAGCAACTAAATTCATCAATATGACACATATTAAGGAAGACAACTCTGGCTTTGCACGCTATCATTTATCTATGAGCACGCTTGTAAAATATAACTGGCTAGCCAGTAAAAAATTTTTTGTAATACCTACTTGTTAAATATTTCTTTAAGGACTGTTTACTACTGCGTAAGCAACCTCTTTACGGCCCGGCCGTAAAAAGTGTCCGTAAAGACCACGGCCTGCTAAATTGTGTGCCAAACGTCAAAGTGACGTTTGTCACACAAATCCAGCAGCAAGCAAGCCTTCAACTCCACATAGAAGAAGGCGCAAAAGACTGCTGTAACTCCTGAACATACGCTAAAATAACTTGCTCATTCAGAATCTTAACGTCTTTAGGAATATCTTCATCATTTTCTACAGATGTCAGAAGTTACGAGCTGGTTACAACTTAAAACTGCTTACAACCATACACGAAATTGGAAATAACTGACATTTATAAACAACAGTTGCAACGTTCTACGCACTCTCAATCATTCTAAAATGTCATTACACAAACCTAGCGTTTTGATGAAAATAAATTAGAAAAATATAGATATGACCGAATTGTATGTAGGTATTACAAAAACTATTGTACAATACACGTCCGTTAGGGCCTTTACTGCCTCGCCAGTATTATTCGACTCGCTCTTCGAGCTCGTCTCACAAATTCTCTGGCTCGGCAGTAAAGGCTATCCTAACGGACTTCTACTGTAAAATACTATACTGGTTAGCCAGTTAAGAAACATTTTCAAGGTGAATACAGTGACTTGATAAATTGATGTTTACAAGTGAGGAACAAATAAAATCTTTAAAGGTGTTCTAGACCATGTCAACAATAATGGCTTTAGCCAAAAGAAGATTCATCAAAACTTGTTAATAATTATTCAAAACCAACATCTGAACACAATCATATATCATCAGTTTGTTTCTTATCAATCGAACGACAACTGACTTAAAAAATTATTTTGACGAGATTAATAACGATTTTCCAACGAAAAAGTTCGAAAACAACATGCATATAAGTTTTTTTATCAATCACTGAACAAGGGCGAACAATTATACATATTCCAAGGGCGCCAGAAGCCTATCTACGCCTCTGCCCTTTCTGCAAACAATGTATTGATGAATTTGAGGACACTAGCAAATATTGTTCTTCTGTTCAACTCCATTATCTGTGTGGGTGATTTTAAGGTACATATGTATGCTTCGAATAAATAGTAACAGCACTATGTTTGGCCAAGTGATTTAAAGTTCAGTCCTTACTCATCGTCATTGTCAGCTCTACAACTTTTTCATAAATTGATTTAAATATTCGTCAGCGACGAGGTTGAAGCCAAGAAATCAGGACTTTTATATTCTCTTTCTATTTATGATCATTTTTAACTACTTTGTGTGTTATTATAGAGGAGGGTGAAAAGGGTGCACAAATTGAGCACCAAAACTGTTGATGGCAAAGAGATATTGTATTCCATTCTTCTTTTCTAATAGTAACCTTACTGTGAACCGTGCCTGTTCTTTTGCTTTCTAGAAATTCAATTTGAAGTTTGAGTGTGGAACGTTTTATAATAATTTTTGTAAATAGTTTGTAAATCTGAGTACGACAATATTTAAATATTTGAAGACAGAATCACTGGATCGAAAGAGATGGTGGCACAGTGTCTTGGCCTTCGCCATTACTGGACATAACACCGGCGATTTTTTCTAGGTTACGTGAAAGAAATGGTCTAACCATTAGAGATGATTTAGAAATTCGAATTCTCGGTAACGCATGTATAAGTACCACGCAAAGTATGCTTCACAGTGTTAAAAATAGCTTTGATTCCCAAGCAAATGGTGACCTGTTTTATTACATTCTTCAAGTGATTGGTATTTTATTTGCTTGATTATTTAAATTAAGTTGTATGCTTCGACCAATGTTCTAATTCTTGGTCTTTGGCATTTATTTAATCCAAATCTGGGATTCTAGTTTCTCAAGTGCCAAATTATTTCGCAGCCTTTATTTTGATAGTTTAATAATAAACGCAGCTACGGTTTCTTAAAATTTAGTTCCTCATGGTCCACTACAAATTGTTATTTGTAAAAATAAAGAATTTATCTATTATTCATACTTCGCTCGTCGTGTTATCTGCCTGGATGACTTTGGTTTTGGGTTTGACTTCCGTGTTTGTGCGGTGCGGGGATTTTTGCCTTTCCATTTCATGCTGCAATACAATGCATATCGCTGCGGTTCGTCGCTCCACAAAACCTTCAGTGGTTTGGCTTATCTCCTCATGTTTGAGTTAAAGATAATATATATGTTACGGTTAAAGTGTTTACTTGGCTAATTTATAGGCTAGCTGGATAGTATACAAACTATCCAAATGTCTGGCTATTTTGATGGAAAATCATATTTCTACTAAAATAGCTATGAATATTAGCTGGTTTGCATACTATCCAGCTAGTTTACAAACTATACAAGATTTATCGCCAAAGTACAAACCACAAGAAAAGTACACAAATTAACCGGTGATTTTGGCTAGTTTACAAACTATCCACAGTATTTGGATAAAGTGTGAACTTAATATTCGTAGTAATACATAATAACCAACTCGTTGGTTAGTATATAAACTAACCTATTCCATTTGGTTAATTTAGTTTAGGATAGCAAAATAATTCTTTTTTAAAAATTAAGTTTAATTATAGGTACAACATAACATTGCTATTACTACTTAAAATTAAGTAAAAAAACAAAAGTGACATACAGGTACTATTTGTGTGACAAAATATTAATAATAAACCTCAAAACAATTTCGCGTATTCTCTTTATACGTTGCAAAAGTTCACTATAATCACTGTCATTTATTAATTTTGAATTCTGCGACTTTTGCTCGTAATCTTCCAAAAGCAGGTTTTCAAAATGTTGCTCTTGATTCATTTTTAATAACTAGATACCTATCTTTAAACAAATTTCACAAGACACGACAGTAAACAATAACAACACACAGCACTTGCCATAAACATAACCTCACTTTTCTAATAAATTAGCCAAATGGAATTGGTTGATTTACATACTAACCAACGAGTTGGTTATTATGTATTACTACTAATATTAACTTCACACTTTATCCAAATACTTTTCATTTATTGTTACCTAAATATCAGGTAACCTGTGCCCCGCCTTGCGGCACTACACAAATTTATCCAAATACTGTGGATAGTTTGTAAACTAGCCAAAAACAACGGTTAATGTGTGTACTTTTCTTGTGGTTTGTACTTTGGCGATAAATCTTGTATAGTTTGTAAACTAGCTGGATAGTATACAAACCAGCCAATATTCATAGCTATTTTAGTAGAAATATGATTTTCCATCAAAATAGCCAGACATTTGGATAGTTTGTATACTATCCAGCTAACCTATAAACTAGCCAAGTAAACACTTTAACCGTAACATATATATTAGCCTACGCCGATAGGCAAATTTTGGCAATGTATCTACGTTTTGGAAGCTTTGTCTGCTAAGCCACTTAAGCGAATCATTGTGGTGAATTTGGAACTAGAATTCGGCATTTGTTAGCCCACATGGAGTGAGATTTTGCATCTTTTGTTCACGCCACGATTTATGCGAATTTCGACGTTGAGACATTCTTGAGTTGGGCGAATTGTTGGCGGATTCGAGAGGATTCCTTTAAAATCCTTTGAAAGTTACCGTTGCTTTTATGTATTTAATTCTTCAACATTATTTACATTTGAATATTCATTGTATGTACAAACCTGTGATTCTGCCTATAAGACGGAACTGTGATACTTAGGCTAGTACCATTATTTTAGATTGTTGTTTATTGAGTGCACCTGGAGTGTTATAGGAATTACACGTAAGTGTCCCCTGTCCTGGCTATTATACATTGTTATTCTATGTGAATAATATACACTGTTACTATTTACTTGTCTTATTATGTTACTGCGACCCTCTTATCTCAATTATCTGGCGATTGACTGCCGCTTTTGAGTTTATGAGTTCTCGATTCCATCTGAGCACATTTGTTGTAAAAAGACTAGTTGACGCCCTCAGTATTTATTTGAATGTTAGTAATTTTATAAAGAACTGCACGCCATCTCCACTGTTTAGCTAGCCGGTACCTCAAATATTCCCATGTAGTCTCGTGGTAATTTCGAAGTAGAATATAGGAGTCGAAACTTCGGTACCAACATATTAGTAACACTCTGGCCATTACCTAAACGTGCAATTTATGTAGGTTTATATCTAACTACAAATTAAGTAATAGATTTATACAAAGACAATATTTAAATGGCCGGGTACCTTTTAAGAAACTTTCTAGTTGAGAGTCCTATAATTAATAATGTGGCCAGCGACTTGGTTGGCACATCATTTTGTAACTGAGCCAACTATTTCATAAACTTATGATGTATAATTTAAGATTATAGTACCCTTGCCATTCAGCATTTTCACAATTATTACCTACACTTAAGAATGAAAAATAAAAATTCACAACATTTCTCGGTAAGGTGAATGCGTTCCCTTTCATATTGTCTCTAATAGCTACGACTTGTCATACAAAATGTGTTGAAGAAGATGTGCACTTCTAAGTAATATTAATAGTTGATAGTTTCGCGCAGCAGTAGCAGCTGATATATTGCTTGTGTTAATTAAAGTGATAAATATTGATGATAGTTCAACGATCTTTGGGTTTGACTATAATTTATTAATATAGTACGTTTAGTTGCAAGATGCTGTTCAAAGGATGTTTTACTAATCTCACATAATATTCTGTTAGCGAGTATTTAAGTCTACAAAAACACTATCATTTATTCCTTTAGTAAGTATTTTTCTCTAAATATTTTGGCTAACGTTTTGTTGGATAATGATAGATTATGCACCACGTGAACTATTTTTACGTAATACCTAATTTGCAAATATGGAAGTCCGACTACATTAAATATTTCACTATGTTAATGTGCTGTACAACATTGAACTACTTATATGCAGATCAATTTTTATTTTTAACAATAATTAAACATTTATTATACCATACCGATGGGGCCATAATTATATCTACAGCAATGCGATAACATGAACAACAAAATAGAATGCTTGAGTAAGAAAGAGAGGACCAAAAAAGTTATTTTAGTAGGCATGTTTAGTTGGCATAGGTATGTCATAATTAAAATAAGCGTCAAGCCTACTCAAATATTAGCTTCTATGCTCATCTCTTTCTTACTTAATACATGCATTCTATCTTCTTGTTCATGCTATCTCATTGCGGCTATAAAGTTTAACACTTTACTTTACTTTGACACTTGAAAGTTTTGACACAGACTGATGCAAAAACCTAACCTGCTAACCTCGAATTTGACATAGACTTATCAGACGTTGTATAACCATGAAAATGTTCGATCATTTCTGAAGGCACTTTATAAAGCGTGATCAATAGTAATGTGTACAACTAGTTTTGAAAGTCATACTTTTTTTCGTGAATTTGCAGTTTGATTAACGAGAGCGAAGCCCGAGTTAATAAACAAATGAATAAAAAAGGGACTTTCAAAACGTGTTGTACAAGTAGTCTTTTTGCATAGTGATCTCTTGTAACGCGAAATTTAGTCGAAAAAGACTTCGAAATTTACATTTCAATAAAATAGTTTAAAAAATGTATTTCTTTCACAATTTTAGTTCCTAATTTATGAATGCAACTACATTTTTGATGCTGTAACGACTTAATAATTAGTTCATTCATTTTGGTTCTGTGTGTTTTTTTGTTATCATTCTTTTTTCGTGGTCACTCGCAAGCATTGCTGATGTCTTATGTGACCAAAAGAATATTGTATCTTATTCTAAGTTGAAGTAATTTGTAGGTATAAGAGAATTTATTTTTCAATATATTTTCTAGTTACAATTAAATAATCTGTATATTATTGAACAATAAATCAAATAATAAAATAAATAAATTTATATTTAATGTCAAACTTAACATTTGATTTTTATGTGACTTTTACTTGCATTCATAAATTAGGAACTCTTCAATAGCCATACTATATGAAAATAATTTTTGATCATGCTGTATAATTTTGATCCCATCAGTATGTTACTTTTCAAGTTTTCATCCGATTTGTTTACGGGTCACTATTTTTTAATGCCTACTTATTTCTGCCAAATTGTTATTTCAAGCTGATAACATGACAGTTCTACTTTTAATTTCCGAATAACAATAAACACGGTTAGTTTTGTTTTCATAATATTTTACGTATTATTTTTAAAGAAGTTTTAATACTATTGTCCAACAGACTTCTCATCACATTAATTCTAGAGCAGTAAAACTATTACAACTGGATATATTTGTGCGAAGCAATCACTTCTCGGGTTGATTGAGGGTTATTGGTGTGTTGGGGCGGTCGGAAGGGAAGTTTAAGCCTTGATTGCCGCTAAGCCCTCAATCATGTGATTTGATTGTATCGTAATCCGTGTTCGGGAATTATATTAAATTTGATTGCATGTCGCATCGCGTACAGTGCACCTGGTACAAGGTTATATTTCAGTGTTGCGCAACTATGTATTGAAAAGCAACTTCCCGCTAAACAATCCCAAAATAGTGTTAACTTGGAACGATTTTAATATGGATGATGTTCAAATTAGTGTGTGTAAATAAAGATAAAGTTTTTCTTAACGTTTAAGATTAATATCATTAAAATTTAATATTTATTCAATAAACGTGTACCTTCATGAGCATCACTGTAAATAACAGGACTTGAAATATTCTGCTTAATAAAACTATATTGTTCTTTAAATTTTTTTCCTTAACTATATAATGCATTTGTTCATTCTTTAGAGCCATTTCTCTAAAGAAACAGATGACTTCGTTTTTGGAAGGTCTTCAAATAACAACTGAAATTCAGTAACTGCTGCATTTGCGACAGGAAATCTCTTACCACGTATGCTTTCTTTAATCGTTGGAAACAAACAAAAGAAATCCTTAAGGGCAACGTCTGGACTAAGATAAGTGACCAGCTAGACTCCAGATTCATATAAGAAATCTAAAGTTTTTGCTACCATATGCGGAGTTGCATTGTCATGGTGTAACAAAATGCCACGTAACCCGAATTTTCAGCGATCACTTCATAATTAATCAAAGACTTGATGTAAGTGATCGAATCAGAAGTTGCAGATTTACAATAGTTAAGAAGAATTACTGGACCACTGCGTCTGAAGAAAGCAGCAATATTTTTTTTCACTACCTACGTTGCAAGTGATCCTTACACTGTTTGATTTGAGGAATGTAGGAAACATTTACAAAAATTGTTACAGTTTCCATGACAATGTACTTACTTCCCTATAGAGAAGTGAATTACTTACATCCCGCATTTACTATAACTGACGAGATGCCATGTCTGACATTTGATTAACATGAAGAAAATTATTATCGCTCGTACTATTATCCATTTTTAATCAGGATACAAGCACAAAGCTCAGAAAACAGCACTCGCAGTCGTATTCACGCATTTTTCACAGTGCGTTTATAACTGCCAAACAAAACGTCACAGCACTGTAACAACGCCCCAAGCTCCGAAATAGGCTACTAAAACTTAGAAAATTTAATAATTTTACGCTATTATCATTTATTTTACATAAGGAAATATTGGTAGTGAAAACAATTATGTACTTTACACAGGATGTAGGAAGATTTACACTACCGAGGACCGTTTGATGCCTGAGTGAGCGCAGCGAACAAGGGCAGCAAGGTGCGAGGTAGTATAAATATTACCTACATCCCTTGTAAAGTAATATACTATTGTCTGCACTTTTTTTATTTTTTTTTAAATCTTGGTACTCAGCCAACAGTCGTTAGGCCAATTATAGGAATCGCAGTACATTTTACAGCAAATAACTTTTGTTGGAATAACCTCATTTTCAAAAACCCAACATATGAGTATTGTTTATTCTCGGAATCATAATTACAGGTCCTAGACTCTTCATTCATAACAATATTAAATACAATCTTTGAAAGCCGTTCATCGAATTTTTCCAACATAAATCTGTATCAGTCTAACCGTGGTTGTTTTTGTTCTTTGGTTAATAAACGTGGAATCCACCGACTTCCCCACACCCAACTGTTGGTTTAAAATATTATCTACTGCGGATGATTTAATACTTAGTTCTTATCAAATCTTTCTATAAGTTATATTCTGATTTTCATTAAGCAAGCAGCTTTTCGGTAGCTAACGTTTCAGCACAAACAGCTACACCTACCACGCCACGTTTAAATTCACGAAGCCAGTAACTGTAGATACCGCCGTACTATAGTGATCTAGTGATTTACATATATACATAACCTATAGTATGATACTTATATATACTTAAAATAGTTATTTTCATTACAAGCGTCGAAAGTAGCAAATATCGTGCGAGTGTTGATTAAACAAACGAGGGCGTAGCGAAGCGAAGCCCGAGTGGATCTAAAACACGAGCACAGATATTTGCACTTTCGGGCGAGTTATGAACACTCAAAGTACGTAAATTCTATTTTTAAAAATTGTTTTTATTTCGTTTGCAAAATTGATTGTTATATTATTATTGGTACAATTATAAAAAATTAGAGCTTGTTGGAAGCAGAGCAACGAATAAAGCAAAAGCGTCTGGATTATTTGAATCACGGTCTGCTGAGAATTGTGTGACAAACGTCAAAGTGACATTTGTCACACAATTAAGCAGGCCGCGATTTGAATAACTTTGTACCGTTACGATATGACTAGTACGATATAATATCGTGCTAGTGTATGAAATTGTCAACTTTCTGTAGTAGGCTGCTGTCGCGATAATGTTACTTTCATATGTGGTCGTCTAAAAAATTATTTTTTTTCCAACCACACGGATAAGACGCCATATTGTCGAATAATTTTGTATAGAAAGTAAGTCATTTCTGGATGCTCACCAATTACCTTGGCAACTGTACACTTTTCGATTCATATTTGCACTAGTACAAACATGGACGCAAGATAGGGTTTTACATGTTAAATATTAAATAAAAAACAAACGCTTTGTCAATATTCGGCATTCGCCGTCGTTGTTGTTTATTTTACCCGTATAGTGATTGTTTATTTGAGCCATGGCAGTTCTGCAATATAACCTACAGTTTGATTCTAAATAATAAGCCATATTACCGAATTTATGAGTAGTTGGAGAAAAATAGTATGTTTCATTAGCACAAAAAATGCGCTTTCGGGACGCGTAAGACTTGCCGGACTCCGCTGCGGGTCGTCCGGCGATCTGTCTTACTTGTCCCGAAATCATGCGTTTTTTGTACTAATGAAACAAATAACTATTCATCTATACAACACTTCAAGTCAAGTTTGACGTTTAAGTATAAACGTAGTTGCTTTAATAAAATAGGATCTATTCCATAGCCATATTAGATGAAAAAAAAATGTTTGATCATACTGTACATAGATACATATCACTAGGTTATAAAAACGATTATTATAAATAAATATAGAATTGTTTCTAATTTCGAAGTACGAAGTGTAAAACGGGGTAAAAGTGAAAAAGAATATGAGGTTAAAATTATTGAATTTTCCGCATGGGCATTGAGACTAAATTTCAAATTTAAGGAAAATAGATCTATAAACGAGGTAAATGCCGCGAGTTCTGAGTGAAGCAATTTCCTCTCACCCGAGGTGAGTAGTGAGGTCCGTTTCCCAAAAAGTAGGTGAACCACCTAGTCTAGACGAAAGACTTAAAGTTGTAGACAAAGATTGAAGGTGCAAGAAGAAGAACTAAAGATAGTCAAAAACTTCTTCTTAAGTCGTTTCCCCTTCCTTTTTATATCGGGTGTGTTAAGCTGTAGTAATCTATATTTTGTTTTAGCTTTTTTCTGGTCCTCTAATAATACTTCGCTTACTGTTAATATTTAGCATTTTTATGTCCTTAAAGTTTGCAAGTGCTACACATTGTAATAATGTAAAGCCCAAAAATTTCTTTCTCCAAAGTATATTAAGATATTGCTGTGATTTAAACAGGGTACCATTTAATACATAGACTACTAATTTGAATTTATAAATTTCACATGGACAGGGATGACCTTGTATTTATTACATACGAACGTGCAATGGAGGAAAGACATTCCTTTTAAATTCATAAGCATCGGACTACCATGAATATGTGTGATGTTGCTATAGTGAATGCATGTTAAATGAGTGGATGCATGTTAAATGTATCTTAACATTCGAGGACGCGATCATGTTAAACACTGTTTAACATTTCAATGAACAATAAAAGGATTAAAAACACACATTTTATCTGAAATCAGTACAAAATATGTTTAGAACGGACAGCTACCTATGTTGAGGTCTCAAAAGGACAAAATACATAACAAACATGCGAAATCGGTAAATTTGTATTGCTTGTCAGATGCCAAAATGTTGCGTTAGAGTGAAATTTAGACAGCTACGTCGAAGTACATGAGATCTTTAAGTGCAACGGTGCGTTTTCGGACAGTGGTAGTGTTCCAAATGGGCGAAGAACTAGCCAAGCACAGTTAAAGCATCCGTGAAGGTAATAAAAGCCAAACGGGATGTTCGACGGCTTCGTTTTGGTAGCATGTTAAATTCATAGCATGGATAGTTGGATAAGCAGCTGGTGCCAGCTTTTGCTGAAGTCTATTTGGTGTTCTACAAACATTAGACTTGATATACAGGAATTCGTGCAGGATATGCAAGTATCTTTCGATGACGAGTTTTGAAACAATTTCTGCGTAACTAAGTCAGTTCGACAACCTGAGAATTCCGCAATTGAGGGAAACGGGTACCTGTGAAATTCAGGACATTTGTGCACTGATATGCGCCCAAAGACGTTGGTGTAACTATAATAGTTTCGTTTAAATGTAAGGGTTTTGTATAATTAATTTAACGTTTATATTTTATTTTGTTGTCACTGCAATTGTTCTTAAAAATTTGACGGCGTAACCTCGCTCCGTCGCTGCCAGTTTTAGAAGTTAAGTTAATTATTTTGACCTGAGATCTGTATAATTTGTTTGTTAACATTTACTTACGTGCAAATATATTGCAATGGTATGTCTAATTAGTGTTGTAATATGTTATTAATTTTTTTTATATAAGGATACCACGCAAATATTTTTTGTATTCGTGTTTCAAAACTTAGGTTGATTAAAAGTTACTTGTAAATTGATAGATAAAAATAAATAGTTGTACGCCCTTTATAATATTTTATTTATCTGTAATTAATCCAATTAATCTCGGTTGGGTTCACCCTGAATGCATAATTTATTAAAATTATTAAATACGGATCTGTCTCCGCATACGCTTAACTGCGCACAATAGAAACTGAAATTGGGTCTAGTATAAGCCAAGATGAACGCCGTTTGCAAGATCGCGTCAAATTGAATAAACAAAACAAGTGAAATCGATCACAGTTCTATTGGTAACTATTTAAATTAGTTGGTTTTCGTGGCATTAATCCTCATTAGTTTCTAGCTTCTATCTCCCAATTGTTTATTTTGGCGTCGGTCTGAATCTCACCAACGGATAACCTCAAATAATGGAGTTTGGGCTATTTGGTATACTGGAATCACTCGTACGGAGATGCAACTGGCCTAGATTGCATTGAGTAATGCTCTTCTTACGCATGCATGAATTTCCCGGTGCTCACTTAATTAGTTTTAGAATTAACAGTACCTTCACTGGTCGTTCTCAAATCGGAGGGTTCGTAGCTACTCTGACCTGGTTGTCGGGCTGGTATGTGGCACTGATGTTTTCCCCAATGGGCTGGCTGGACTGGTCAACCTTCTCGTGGCTCTCGGATGGAGGTTATGTTACACAGTATCGGATACCTCAATAATTTGCTTTTAAATATTCACATGTCACTGCACTGATTAGAGTATTTAATTCGCGCATTTCCTGCACTGGCTTCCTTTGAATTCTCTGTTTTATTTTCCACACATTTTTAAGTTCATATGCTGTCTCCTCCTCTGCACTTTCTACAACCCTTGCCTTTTGATTCTTACGGTTTCTTTCAAATGCTTTAATGCTTTCATTCTTATCTGCTCGTTGCATGTTTATGAGCTCATCTATCTTTCATTTACCTTTTTTATAAAACCCTGACTGGATTTCACTATTAAACTGTACCTGAATTTTACGCTTCATTTCCTTGCGTTTGCGATCCATCTTGTAATTATTATATTTCATTCGGCTTGGCATTTACTTTAGCACAAACCTAGTCAATTAACTGAACTTACATTCAACTTAGATCCCTGTTCAAATTGAGCTTTGCTTATTGCGTTCATCAATTAATTATTCTGCAATTACTGGCATATCATTACAAATGTATTCATTCTGGCAAATTCAAGTTTTAGTTTTGCAGTTATATAAAATATCTCACTTCGAGCTTTCATGAAATGTGGCAATGCTAACAGAGTTGATTGGTAGGGCTTAAAACAATAGCAATATAGCAGTAATTTGTGAACGGCGCCGGCATTTTAATCCAAAAGTAGTGCTAATTTATTCTGTTTTGGTGGAATTACATAATTACTTCGAAGAAAGTTGAGCTTCTTCGAGTTCCAGCCGGCAGCCACCTTGGAGTCACTTACGACACAGCAGCTTGCGGTTGCAGTTTTCAGAAGGGGTCGAACAGTGGCGTGGAGAAACGGGTTAGCAAAATAATTCTGTGCTAAGTGTTCAATTAGCTCGCGTAGTTCATTGTAATGTTAAGCTTCAAAATGATATTTAAGCTGACGAAAATGGGTATTTGAAAGAATCAAAAATAAAAAAAAGTTTCCTTTTTCGATCCTCAAATAATGTTGTTATTGTTCACTTTCATGATCCCACGAATCCTACACCTACATGCAGTATGAGTTTACTAATCTCTCTTCTGGTTTTTTACATTGTTTTATTACCTGAATGATGTTTTTAGAATACTATATATTTTATTTTTGAAAAACAAATTTTGAATAATTATGTTAGTTTGCCATGTTTGAAAACGAAGTGTAATCTCTTCTTGTTAACGGTGCCGTCTTCATCGATAAAGGTTGGTAAGAATTTGGGCAAAATCGTTTCTGTTCTTGGCTGGTCTAATTAATGAATAGCTGCCCATTCCTGTCAAATCTCGAATGTTCTTGTGCCACGAACACTTTCTTCTGCCTGCTCCTTTCCTGCTTCAGTTTTTTCTTGCATAAGTAATTTTAGAAGGTCGTACTTGTTATTCCCGTAAACATTTCTGAGATACTATTAATTGTTTGTTACAGCTGTATTATTTAATAAAATTAAAAAATATGACTATTGTAAGTCATGTTTTTGCAGCTAATTTTGTTGTTAATATCAATCTTTACTAATGGTTGTAAGTGAAATCATTAGTTGTGTCATAGCATGTTAGTTATTTTTCATTAAAAATCATTTTAAAGTAACGTTTCGCTATTTGATATAGCTTCTTCAGACTTGATAGAATTTGTTTATAACAATTTAAAAATTTTTGGCACACACGTTTAAAATGCACAAAAGTTTTTTATCTTTTGTTTTGTTTTTTCTTTTTAATGTTTATATATGTTCCAAGTTATAAAGTGGTTATAGATTTATACTATTAGTTTCAGTTTTGAAATGGTTTAAGCATAGTGTAAAATTGGATTTCACCATTTGTTATTTTTAGTAGTTTGTGGTTATTTGGTTAGTTGTTTCATTTATTTTCTCGTTGTTTCCTCTTTCTTAGACCTGTTATAGATGTTTAATAGGTAAGAAAAGTTTGAATTATATTATATATTATTCCTGGTGTTATTTATTTGGTATTTCTTTTTTAAGTTGAAATGGTTGATTTCGTATTTTTATTTTGATTTTCAAATTGCTGTTATTTGCTAATTCTCCTTTAGCATTTTACATTTTTTTCATTTGTGTTGGTGTTCTTCCACCCTGGTTTTGAGGTTTTTTAAGTTGTTTTAATTTCTATATAAGTATTTTAGATGCAAAGGAGACCTTTATTTTGTATTATTTTCACTTGTTTTTTTTGTTTTTTTAGTTTCTGGGTTTTTTTTATTATTGAACCATCTGTTTCGGGATCACTTTTGGTTTTTTAAACGAGCAAAATCGCCACTTGGTTAAATTACTCTTTAAAAATTTGCTGTAGAACTTATCTGTTTCGTTTGACATTTTTCAATTGAAAACGTTTGCATTGTGTCTATTAAGAATTTTCTTAAAGTGGTAATAGACTTTTTGTTTTAAAAGTTTTGCTGTTCTTGTTTGTATTTGTTTACAGCTTGTTGTTATTCTTTGAAAATGGAATGGGCGAAACGATTTTTTGGTTGATCTGTTTAGGTTATATAGTAGCTTTAGAATTTTTTTTTTTTTTGGTTAATTATTAACTTTTTTGGATTTACGTGTGTTTGCTTTGATTATTCTTAGCAAGGCTCGGCCCTCTTTGTTTAGGCTAATTTTGTCTTGTGTATTTTACTTTCTGGTGTTGGCATCCTAATTTTCTTTGTATTTTACTGTTTTTGTTGTAAAATTTGTGGGTGTTGGTCAGGAGCCGTCTGAAATTAATTGGCCATCTTGGTTTCTATAACAGGTCTAAGAAAGAGGAAAAATAGAGGAAATAAAAAAAGGAAATAAATCAAACAACTAACCAAATAACCACAAACTGCTAAAAATAACAAATGGTGAAATCCAATTTTACACTATGCTTAAATCATTTCAAAACTGAAATTAATAGTATAAAACTACAACCACTTTATGACTTGGAACATATATAAACATTAAAAATAAAAAACAAAACAAAAGATAAAAAACTTTTGTGCCTTTTAAATGTGTGTCCCAAAAATTTTTAATTTGTTATACACAAATTGTATCAAGTCTGAAGAAGCTATATTAAATAGCGAAACGTTACTTTAAAATGATTTTTAATAAAAAATAACTAACATGCTATGACACAACTAATGATTTCACTTACAACCATTAGTAAAGATTAATATTAACAACAAAATTAGCTGCAAAATCTTCTAACGAAAAACATGACTTACAATAGTCATATTTTTTCATTTTTTTAATTTATGAGATAAAATGGTTTTCGTTTTTTACGGTACATAATAGTTCTGTGTCCCTTCACATTTTTCTTAATACCTCTTCATTGGTGACATGATCCATCCATGATATGCGAAGCATTCGTCGGAATATCCAACATTCAAACGCCTGTAGTTTTCTTTCTATATATTTTTTCTTATTGTCCAGGTTTCTACACCATATAGCAACGTTAAATAGCACTGAACGAAATGGAAGCGTGTTGTAAGGTTCAAACTCCTATTAGTTATCAGTGTTTGCATGTCCATAAAAATTGTTTTTGCTAGCTCTATCGGAGTTCGTACCTCTAAATCGGTATCTAAGTCTTCTGTTGTTGTAATGTTCAGACTCCTGTTAGCAGTTTCTGCATATCCACAGTAGTTGTTTTTACTAGCTCTATCCGAGTTCGTACCTTTAAATCAGGATTTAAGTCTTCTGTCAACCAGCATCCAAAGTATCGATATTTAGGGACTCTTACAATATGTGTGCCATATACTACGATGTCAGCTTGGATGTTCGAATTTTTGCTAAATACCATTACCTTTGTCTTTCTGATGTTTAATTTTAAAACTACGGTGTCACCTTTCGTTACAATTGCATTCACTAACTGTTGCAAACCTTCTTGAGTATCTGAAAACACGACTGTGTCATCTGCATATCGTAGGTTTAATATTTTGCAGTTAGCTTTAATGCCATCATTATTATCTTGTAATGTCCTCTGAATATATTACTATGGATATTATACTTGATGTGGTTTTTATAATTAAATATAAATGAGTTTATTCCCATATGGGTCGGGTTTCTACATCCTAGCAAATATTATCTTCATTTGTAGAAATTATTGGAATACATTTTCTATCAACTTGATTATCGTGGTATCTGTTTCCGCGACGCTAGTTGAATTTGTGCAAGCCTTCGATTTGGAACATAAATTTTATAATATTGTAGAACCAGGTTTTTTGACAGGAGATGAAGCTTCTTGGTTGCAATACGATGTGACGGAGAAGGTCAGGCCTAACCAACCCTTTAAAGACAATCTTGGTTTATGTCTCGTCAGAAATAAACATACTTCAGTAGTTAAAAGTATATTGAAGATAATTAACAAATACCAATCCTTATATATGATTGAATGTGTGTCGTGCTTTTTAACCTACTATTGACATAGACAAAAAACACGACAGTTTGCAAATTAATGTAGCGCAAGTATACAAAGTGTTTGTAATATGACCCAGTGCAGGTCTCATAACGCAAAGGTTTGCAAAATGTTTCCTTATAGTAATTGCAACTTGACCCAGTAACTTAACGTAATGTGCCGAGTTTTGTATACAAATAACTTATCTAGCACATGTTAAACTAGTTTCATATCCTATTTAAACGCACTTTTGTGTCCACATGAAATTAATTAATTTAATTTAAAACACTTTGCATGATGCTGATTTAACTACTGGAATCGCTACAATACTGGATATTTTTTAACTAATATTAACATTCGACAATTATCTGTGATTACGTAATTAAAACGTTGCCTAGGTGATCACAATTGCTGTAAGCACGTTACAAACAAAAAACACACGAATGACGCTTCTGCCGGAAGTGCACATAAAACCAACGCCACACTTGAAGTTCACTAAATTCAATATTCTATGTTGAACTTTCCTGACCTTTCCGTTGCATTTCCAATGAAAATGAGGGCTTAACTCGAGCGCCAGCAAGTCCCACGATGCCTGCGCCTCTCATTCTTCGTTGACCTGCAGATACAAGCCGCTGAACGCCCTGCAGAACAACTTTGCTAGCTTGACCACTGCGAAAACGCCTCCAATTCAGCCGTTGCCTCACACCTAGGGCTCCAACTGTTTCCCACGAAGGTTACTGCCTACCTCTAATTCACAGGGCACCACACTGCCTACCTCTAACTCATAGGGCACCAATTGCACTGCTCGACCCTAGCACACAATCTCGGAAAAACCCGTCAACACTTGATGCACAAATTAAACACTGCTTTATACTTCTGCAGAGGTGCTACCAGTCATTGGATTCTACTACAGCGCACCCAAAGAATATAGAATTAATTTTTAAACACACTGATTTGGGAAAAGGGTATTTATTTATTTACGTATTAATAATTATTTATTGGGGAAGCTAAAATTAACACCACTTCCCAGATTGGCTTTCTTTCCCAAATTGTTCGTTTTCGATCTTACATTGTATTACATTATTTCCATACTTACTATGATTACATTTTGTTCATATCAAGGTTAACACTATTTTTAATACTGTTTTATACAATTTACAAAACTTAAACTAATACATTTCTGGAACATTTTATAAAATATTATTTAATATGCTTGAAATATTATTAATTGCTATTATAATCATAAAGGCTTAAAACGTGTTCATAGCAATACATTAAACAACGACACACAGCGCTGCCTGACTCCATTTTTAATTAAGGTTTTTTCTGTGGTTTCGCCTTCGGTTCTCACAGTTGCAGTTTGTTTCCAATATAGATTTCGAATCAAGTTTACGTCTTCCTAGTCGAGTTCTTTGGCTTGCAGTACTTTAATTAGTGTATTGTGCTGGACATTGTTGGAAGCCTTTTGATAGTCAATGAAGTAAGCGAATACATCCTTTTGTTGATCTCTGATTTTGTGAAGTAAAATATTAAGACTATAAAGTGCTTCTCGTGTTCCCATTCCCTGTCGAAAACCGAACTGGGAATCGTTGAGGTCTGCCTCGCACTTCCTTAATTTGCTTTTCTAAGTTCTTTAAAGAGTTTTAACACATGACTCGTTAGGCTAATTAGATGAAATTGGTGAAATCTGTTGGCATTTCGTGTTTTTGGGGTTAGGAAAAACTCCTGTTCTGTATATAGTATTAAAAACAGTACTAATATTTCGATGTTTTCTTTAGCTACGAGTTTGAGAAATTCGCCATAAACTCCGTCTGGTCCCACTGCTTTACCGTACTTTGAGATTTTAAGTGCTCTGAATACTTATGATTTTATAATATTATTTAGTCCATGTTCGGAAGAATAGGATTTTTTCACTTCTATTCTTTCAATATTAAACTAGTCTTCAATGTATTTTTCCAAGTAATTTTCAGTTCGAATTTAGTCGTGCTAAGTTGATTGTGCGTATTTAATAAATTACTATGTCGGCCTTCATTGAACATTCGGTAAGTCTCTCTAATATTTTTATGAATATTAAAGTTGTCATATTTCGCTTGTGCTTCCTGTAGTTCACTTCAATTTTTATTCATCTATTGTTCTTCGGCTTCTCGAATCTTTCTCTGAAGTAATCGCTGAGTTTGTTTCTATTTATCGTCGTTTTATATGCTCTTCTCTCTTCCATTAAATTTAATATTTCTGCAGTGATCCAAGGTCTCTTTTTATTTATTGTGTTCGCTGTGTTGTTTTCTAATATACCATTTCCAGCAGAAGTTAGGACGGGTTTTTAATTTTTTTCCACGTTTTTTCAACTTTATTTGTGTTATCTGATAAATAATATATATGTTACAGGAAATGTATGAAACCTAGGAATTGTATACAATTCCTAGGAAATGTATATAATGCCGAGCCAATTTAGGAAATGTGTAAAATAATTAGTCAAAGGTTCTTTAATACATACATTTCCTAGGAAATGTATGTATTTCCTAGGCATTGTATGCAATTCCTAAATGGTACTAGGAAATGTATGAAAATCAACATTATACTGTAGAATTTGTGAATTAATGAAAAATAAAACGCAGATGAACTGAGGTTTTCCTTAGCAGTGTGACGATTTGTTAGTGCTACTAACCTAACTTAACATAACCTAACCTAACCTACCGACATGACATCCCTAATTTAACACATTTCCGATTCCAGGTTAGGAAATGTATAAAATTCCTAGGAAATGTATATAATAAAAATTATTTCCCACATTTCCTGACTATTTTAGGAATTATATACATTTCCTAGGAATTCTATATAATGACGGATTACATACATTTCCGGTAACATATATAATCCATCCCTCTCCTACTGTTAAGTGTAGAGGGTGTGTTAAGCCTTTCAATACATAAACTAAAAATTTCATTTACAGTAACTGAACTTATTCTGTCCGTCTAAACATATATGAAAATAATTAAAACTCCATTTACAGTAAATTAAACTTATTCTATCACAATAAAAAAATAAACTATATAAAAATGCCTCAATCATTTCTCACTAAAATTAGTCCCACTCGATCTTCACATTTCACTCACGTTTTCCCCCCTGTCGGCAGCAGTTTTATCAGTATTTTGACTCTCTGACTTCGCATCACACTCACTTGTTCACCTGTTTCAACACTGTTTCTACCCTATTTTATCAATGCTCTCCATCTGATTCTGTCTCTCGCTATAATCACTGCCTGATTCCACAATATTCCTTTTGCCTTCATTATCTTTGCCACTTCTCCATCCCACGTCATTCTAGGTCTACCTTTCTTTCTCCTTCCAATGGTTTTTGCCTCCCACACTTTTCTAACTTGTCTTTCTGCATTCAGTCTTTTCATGTGTCCCCACCACCTCAACTGCGCCTTCTCTATAATCTTCCTGACACTCTCTATACCCAGTCTTTTCCTTATTTCTTCATTTCTAATCTTATCCATTATCGTCACTTTTGCTACTTTTCTAAGATACTTCATCTCTAAAGCCTGAATCTTTTTGTGTTGTTTCTCGGTCAGTACCCATGTTTCACATCCATATAATAACGTCGGTAAATATATGGTTTTATAAATTGACATTTTTGTACTATTGCTGATTTCTGCTTTACTTATGAACCCTCTATTCATGCTGTGAAACATTTTTACCGTTGTCGATATTCTATTATTAATTTCTTCTTCTTGTCTTCCACCTTCCTCATAGTCATTCCTAGGTATTTTAAGCTTTTTACTTGTTCCACTGCTTTGTTGTTAATTTGTATGTTTACTCTTCTATCATTGTTATTTGTTATCACAAGTCCTTTGGTCTTACTTATATTTATTTTCATTCCTTTTTTTTTGTAATTCATTCGTCCATAGATCTACATTTAATTGAAGGTTTTTTCCGTATTTGCCAGTATTACAACGTCATCTGCAAATACGCATTCACTCACTTCTACCGGTTCCAGTTTGTGGTATCCTACCTTCATCTTTTTATTTTCGCTGCTTACTTTTCTGATTATTTCATCCATAAATGTGATAAAAAGTAAAGGGCTAAGGTTTCCGCCTTGTCACACTCCCTGCATTGTTCTGAATTTGTTCGTCTCCATATTGTCCTTCCTTACTATGTTCTCCGTTTTGTTGTATAAAGATTTTATAGCGTCTACCAAATTCTTTGCAATACCAGTGCTCGCCAATATGTCCCATATGTTTTTTCTCACCACTTTATCGAAGGCCTTCTCAAGATCCACACAACATATATATATTTCCTTGTTATATGGTAACGATTTTTCAATTATATTTCTTATTGTAAATATATGGTCTTGTGTGCAGTGACCAGGCCTGAATCCACTTTGTGCCCCATGTAGCCTTCCTTCTACTTCCTTTCTTAATCTTCCTTCCAAGATTATTTCATATACCTTGCAAGCTGAGCAGAGCAGAGATATCCCTCGATAATTTGAGCAGTCCTTCTGGTTACCCTTTTTAAAAATAGGTACTATTACCGAAATTTTCCATTCCTTTGCTACTGATTGTGTTCCCCATGCTTTATTAAGAATTCTTTGTAGAAACCCCATTCCCTCATCTTCCATTTCTTTAAGTAGCTCTGCTTTTAAACCATCAACTCCTGCAGCTTTCCCATTCTTCAACTTTGCCACTGCTTTCTTAACTTCGTCTAGTTGTATACTGTCGCGTGCTTCCTCCATCTGTCCACTGACTCTCTCTCTTCCAGGTTTCTTTTTATTTTGTTCGCCTACTTCCACCTCCATTTCCTCCTCAGTTATCTCTGCTCCCTCTAACATTTCCTGGAAGTATTGCTTCCACCTTCTCATAATTTTGTCATCCTCCATTAGTACCCTTCCCTCTTTGTCCATGATTTGTCTCGTCCCGATTTTCCTTCCTTTATTTCTCATGTTCTTCAGTACCCTGTAAAATAGCTTTTGGTTCGCTCTTCTGTCGTTTTCCATCTTGGTCCCAAAATCTTCCCATTCCTTAGCTTTAGCTATTTTGACCTTTTCCTTTACCATTTTCCTCGCTGCTTTATAGTTTGCGTAAGCTTCAACGCTCCTCTTGTGCAGGTAGTCTTTCCACGCTTTCTTTTTCATCCTTATAGTATTTTTGATTTCTTCACTCCACCAGCTTGTTCTCTTCTTATTTCCTCCAGTTGTAGTTATCCCACATACATTTGTTCCAGCGTTGTAAATAATTTCTTTAAATTTATCCCACATCTCCTCAACATTCATTCTCTGTATCTGTTGTCCCACTTCCTGTATCCCCTTAGCGATCTGTTCTGCGTACTCCTCTCTTACTTGCTGGTCTTGCAGTTTGTATATCTTAATTATCTTCACTTCCTTCCTGTTTAATTCCGCTTTTAACCTCTCTTCTTCATCTTCTTTCTTGTTTTTCATTTTTGCTATTAGTAGGTGGTGATCAGTCGATAATTCAGCTCCCCTATAAACTCTCACATCATTTATAATTCTTCTATTTATTTTCTCTGTTACTATATAGTCTATAATCGATCTTTCGCTTCTTCCTGGTTCTTCCCTGGTATATTTGTGTCTGTCCTTATGCTGATAGAAGGAGTTGAGTATCACTAAACCATTCTGTATGCAAAAATCTATTAGTCTCTCTCCATTCGCGTTGCTTGTAATCTCTCCGTATCTTCCCATTACTCCTTGTCTCCCTACAATCTCATTCCCAATTCTTCCATTGATATCTCCTAGCATTATAGTGGGGTTGACCCCTTCATCATATATCATTTGTAGTTCTTGCCAGGATTGTTCCTTTTCCTTCTTCATATCATTCTCTCCTGGTCCATATGCTGTTATTATATCCAATTTCTCCTGACTCCCTCGTGCAAATGTTGCTTTCATTGACCTTTTACTCACTGCTTTCCACTCCACTAGCCTCTTCATGTACTCCGGACTTATCACACAGCCTACTCCTGCTGCGGCTCTTTCTCCCTCATCTACTCCACTATATAACAGCCCATAATCTTCTATTATTATTTCTCCTATTCCTTTCTTCTTTGTCTCCGTAATTGCCAATATTTCTATTTTATACTTCTTAATTTCTTGGATTAGTTCAATATCCTTGCCATTTAAGCTCCTAACGTTCCATGTTCCTATTCTGTCCCATATACTTTTGTTTGTCCTAATGTCCATTGCATGTGTTGCTGCCGTTTTATCCTGTCCTGTACCTTTCTCATTTAATCGTTTTTTGTTATCGTTTTGTCTTGTTTGTTTTGTTCGGTGCCGTACTTCTCCAATTTACCAGTTTCTCTGCTCCAGGTCCATAGTTCCTCGTCGCATATCATCTTCTGATATCCCACTTTAACTGATTTCCCTTTTGCTGCTTCCACCTTGGCTTGTTTCCTTATTAACGTTTGAATCTTTCTTTCGTTTTGCGTTAAATCGTCATTTATATATACTTTCTGACCTAAGTTACGCAGTTTACTCTTGCATTGCATCACCATGCTCTTATCACCTTTGCTATTCAGTTCCACCAGGCACGTATATTCTCCCAGTTTCCTCACCATTTCCGCTTTCAGTACTACTCCCAATTCCCTTTCCATGAATCCTTCTATTTCCTCCTTTAGCATGTTTGTGTTGGTTGCTGTCACTTTTAAACCCTGTATGACTATATTCTTTCTCCTTTTATCTCTCTCCATTTTCTCCATTGTTTCACTTGTTCTCTCAATTTCCTTTTTTAATTCATTTATTTCCCTCATTGTCTGTTCGTTGGTACCCTTTAGTTCCTTTATTTCATCTTTAAATTCACTTTGTTCTTTCCTTAGCCGCCTGATCTCTTCTTTCCGTTTTTTGTTTCTTCGTTGTTATTAATCTGTTCGTTTTTAATCTCTTTTATATCTTTCGCCAGATTTTTCATTAAATCCATCATTTCCTTCATTTGATCTTCTATTTTTTCTTTGCTACCTTCCCCTTTTGTCGGTGTTCTGGTTGTCTTTCTGCTTCTCTTAAATAATTCCTCTATATCATCTTTCTTTCTTTTCCCTTCATCTGTAAGGTATTCGTCTGAATCCATACTTTGTAGTTTCCTCGCTGAGTTTCCGCAACCCTCTATACCTCCTTCTGTAAGTTGCGTTGCCTATCCC
Organism: Agriotes lineatus; assembly: GCA_940337035.1. Classification (NCBI taxonomy): domain Eukaryota; kingdom Metazoa; phylum Arthropoda; class Insecta; order Coleoptera; family Elateridae; genus Agriotes; species Agriotes lineatus. Next base: position 69,068,666 of record OW679195.1, read on the forward strand.
AAGCTTGACGAAATAGGAGTTTTCTACACCTTGAGTTATAAATTTGCTTAGTTCTCACCCTTGTTTGGTGTTTTATCTTTTCACTTTATTTCCACAATTGCTCTTGTAGTCTCTCTTAGCCTTGACTTTACTTCCAATTAATTTTATCCCCAATATGGCCCGAAATTGGACTTGTTTATCGAGGCAAAATAAAAGGAATGTCGCTCAATGTCACTTCTAACACAAATAATGTTGGATGAATTTCTCAAGGTTTTAATTTGCTGGTTTTTTCGCCTCTTTTTGCGTTAAGAGATCTTTTATCAATGTATGTTTAGTATTTTGACGGTTTTCTTTTGAAGTTTTTCAATTTTATCTTTAAGTTTTCCTACTACTGGGTTGCGGTCTAAACTAGAGATGGGCGCACGTCACGCACGTCTCACGTTTGCTTTAAACACTCACGTCCACGCACGCTCACCGCTACTCACGTTCACTGCGTGACCTTCCACTCACGACGTGACCCGCAGCGTTTATTTGAAAATCCAAATTCAGAATGTTCAAATTTAAAACCAATAAAAGACACCCGCAACAGAACTAAAACCTCTAAAATAAAATATGTTTTGCACGTGAAATAAATTACGTGATATGTTGCAATCAGAGTAGTAGACTCAAACAGAAATAAATAAAAATTGACGACAATAGCTTCCAACAAAGGATAAATACTGATTGCTCGTAAAAACATTTCTTCCAACCGTCTTCAAAGACGCTACTTTTAATACCAAACGGTGTCAACGGAATAAACATTTCACGTACTGATGCGAGTACAAGCAGGTATATGTTGCCAGGTAACACTTTTAATTTCTAGGTTTAAAAGTACTTTTTATTCGAGGAACTAAAAGTAAGTTCTACTTAGTTGCCTGCAGACATGCAATTGACTGTAGACACAACATTCACAACACAACACAGGTGCGAAGCTCCGTCGCTGCCGGCTGCAACACAGTAGAACGATGACCTCCCGCTCTAGCTCTAGATATTACACGAGGGGGGGGGGGGGGATAGTGGAACACCCTGAAATTTTTATCGTTACTGAATATTTAACGTGAAATTAACGTGAAACGTGAATCACGCCTTCGAAATGTTCGCTCACGTTCACTCACGTTCACGACCCGATTTTTAAATATTACTCACATTCACGACGGGACCCGCCGTAACCCAGCGTGACCCGACTTTTTGCAAGTCACGCGCCCATCCCTAGTCTGAACCTACATGTACCAAAATTAATTTCAGCATGGATAATTTGCAAGAAAATAACTTGTCCACATTTACATTGTTAAAAAACAATAGCTGTTTCTAACAGGAAAACTAGGAACCGCAACCAATAAGAATTATCTCCAATTCATCCTTTTTATTAGAAATACAGTTATCGACGGGGCAGGGACGAAAAGGAGTACGAAGCGTTGCGGCGTAGAGCCCAAAGCGCTTTTGAACTCCAAACTCTCGGCATTTGAAGCCCCGTTTGGACTATTGATCAAGCTCCTGCTGGAGCTCGAGTCGTTGGCCGCGTCACAGGACATAATACCGGCCGGAATCAAAATAAATTGTCTGGTACACTTGAAACTGGTCGAAATAGACAAAATTTATCGGCAGCAATTACCGACTAACGAGCTGCAGTGTTGCGGATGCGAATACCTAATAGCATTTGTATAATTTTAAAACATCAACACAAGCGTGGTCCATCAAAGGTAGCTGCTACAACTGAGCACCATTGTGCTGAAATACATAGCCCCTATTAGACGGGTTTCTAGTTATCTACTGAAACGTAAATACTTTAGATATTTAGATTATACGAGTAGCTGTGGCTACATTTTAAAGCAATTTCGTAAAAAACGCAATAAATTGTTCGTTGCACATGTACTGATGTATGGTGAAGTAATTAAAAACTAATTTTGTGTACTAGAATTGCACATTAATCGTTTGCCAGCTTTAAGTGTCTGACTAGCTGGATAAAATAAACTCATTGCTGGTCTTTAGACTTCTGAATAGAATAAGTACAAATTTCGCAAAAGGTAATTCGATTCAACTTGCTGAGAACACCTTATAGTCTAACTCAATAAGTCGTTTAATAAACAAAACATATAATCGTACAAGTTTGCAAGTATATTGTGTTTCCATAATTTAACAAATTGCCTGTGGTAGATAAGTCGAGTACGTATATTATTGCACAATATGAACAGCTATGTTATGGCTGCTTTATCTGATTTTAATACACAAAAATACACGGAAGATGTATGTTTGCTAAGAACTATTTAAGGCACCTTCCACGCGTATATGTGCATATTGTTATGTTAAACACAGCTTTTCACCAGTGTTATGTAGTGTGCAAACGAATGTATTACTTTTGGATTCCACGGGACAAAGTTTATAACACCGAAATTTTAGCAGGGGTGTTGTTGAGTTTCTGGCGAAGCCGACGAATTTTCATTGTCATTTTGGCTGCGGTGCTGTTTGGGTGGATACTTTTCTAATAAGTATAATATTTGTTAAGTTTCTACATTCTTTTAAAATTACTTGCAGGGTGGTTACTACAAATGAGTTCATGCATTTCATGTATTGCATTCCGATATATTCAGAATCACCTGAATCTGATTTAACAATGGAAGAATAAATGGCATTAAGGTCAGTGATAAGAAATGGGCTGATATCACCTTCGCTCCCGCAGGCACAGGAAGTTAAATACCTCGAGATTCATGGAAATAAGAGACTTACCTTCAAAACAGGCATACCGAAGAAACAGAAGCACCTTGGTCTGAAAACCAAAAAAACGTTTAGCTTCTAAGAAAAACCTCACTCCATTAATACAAAACAAAATTGTGTTTTACAAAACTATCCGAAGAGATTCAGCCTCATGGAATCTGGGGGAGACAAAAATTCGCCCGTAAACACCAATATCTAAACATAGCAAAACAAACATATATAAAATCCACATAACAACATATAATATTAGAACAATGAGAACAGACTACCACCTAGAATATCAACAACAAGAAGTTAAATCCATAAAATGGGACATCGTAGGTTTAAACGAGACTACACTCAAAGAAGAAAAGACAACAATATTAAAATCTGGACATACCTCATACAAAAATAATGCATAAACTAATCATAACGTAGGCAGCGTAGGATTCACGGTACATCGAAAAATCGAACATCCGATGACTAAGTACTGTGCGATCTCCGACAGATCTGATCGTAAAACTAAGCAACAGATATAACATCTAAATAATTCACTGCTACGCTCCGACGATCAACACAGATGGCGAAACCATAGAAGAACTAGACGAAGACATAACACGCGCCAACAACCTCGAGAATACATCGGACATTTCGGCCTAGGGGAGAGAAACCACAGAGTAGAAATTTCTTCAGCAGTGAGAGAATATTCTGCCTAAATACCTTCTATAAAAAAGACCCAAAGAAAGTGGACATGGCATAGCCTGGATGGACGGACAAAAATGAGATAGACTTCATACTCTCCAGTAACTAAAACATATGCAAAGACGTCAATTCAATACTCGCAGCGATCACCGAATGGATCGAGCACGCATAGAAATAAACACTACATCAGAAAAAAAGAAATTTAATCAAAAACAAATTTGCAACGATAGAGGTACTACAACTCAACAAAACAGATTTGTAGCAAAGTTAAAAACTAAAGAGAAGTTAGATTAAAACCAGAAACAATACACCTGATGAAAAAACGAAGGAAAATACAAAGAAATACACCAGAATATAATAATATTAATAGCCCTGTCAAAAGAAAAATACGTTCAAACGTACAAGCCTACAAAACAAATCAAATACTAGAAACCATAGATAACAATAAGAACAAATCTAGCTAAAGGAACATTAAAGATAATAAAAATCAGCAAGGAGATATAATTAGAAAAAAAACTCAAATTATCAAAGACATCCAAATATTTTATAAAAATATTTATATACCCACAATTCAACAACCCGAAACCACTGTTAGAGAAATCTAACATCGGCTCGGAAGATATCCCGGAAATAACAACATCGGAAATCAAACATACTCTCCGACAAATGAAGAGCAAAAATGCCCTTGGAGAAGGCAGTATAACCGTGGAGATGCTGAAAATGGGAGGCAATATTCTTGAAAAAGTGCTATAACTTCTCCTAAACAAATGTCTAATAGAAGCATAAATACTGGAAGTATGGGAAAACGCTGAAATCATACTTATACATAAAATGGGAAACAATGCAAGTATAGAAAACTTCAAACCCATAAGTCTACTATTCCACCTGTACAAGCTACTAACCAAGATCACAACAAATCGATTCACAACAATACTGGACTCGTACCAGACAGTAGAGCAGGCGGGATTCCGAAAGAGTTTTAGTACCGTCGACCACCTACAAACTATTTGGCCATTAATAGAAAAAACCATAGAATATACTTAGCATTCATAGACTATCATAAAGCTTTCGATAGTATCGAGACCTGATCCTTCCTAACAGCACTAGAAAACGCGAAAACAGAGAACGACATCATCTTCCCCAAACTGTTTACCTTAGCATTAGAAAAAATATTCAAACAAATGTCATGGAAAGAGAAGGGCCTAAACGTGGACGGCATCCACCTAAGGTCCGTCGACGATATAGTACTAGTCAGTACAGATATAGAAAAACTGAAAAGCATGGGGAAGGAATTAAATGAGCAATTACAGAAAATAAGACTTAAAATGAACCTCCATAAAACCAATATAATGAGATATACACAAAATAAAATTACTTCCGATAATGTTCCCCTGGAAAACTTGGACCAATACGTATATGTTGGTTACATCATCAAGATCGTAAAAGAGAAACAGGTAGCCGAAGTAAAGAGAAGAATCCATCTATCATGGGAAGCCTTCGGAAAGCTCAGTTTTGTTCTGAAGAACAAAAATATACCGATGAATCTAAATCGCAAGATATATGATAGTTGCATATTGCCAGTGACTACATATGAACTGGAGACAATGACCCTGACAAGAAAAACCCCAGAAAAACTTAGAATGTCGACGGCCATGCTGGGAATTACTCTGAGAGATATGATTCGAAATGACTAGATTCGCAACAAAACAAGAGTGGCGGACGTTATAAATCGTGTATCGAGACTCAGTTGGCAACGGGCCGGGCACATAGCACGAGAAAACACAGAAAAGTGGACATAAAGAATAACAAATTGAAGATCACGATAAACCAAAAAACAAAAAGAATAGGAAGACCGCAGAAGAGGTGGATCGACGATGTGAAGAATATAGCTGGATACGGATGGATAAGAACCGCCAGAGATAAAGATACATGAACACAACTGGAAGAGGCCTATGGCCAGCAGTGAACGAACACGGGTTGAAGAAGAAAAAGATATAACATGGTTCAATATGCTATGGATCATAAACTATGACTCCCCTTTTGCTATAAACTTCTCAGTTGACATCTAACGTTTTGATTTAATCAGAGATCATATATTTTGTTAAATCATTTTGCTGAAATTGTTGTCATATCCAAATCATTGTAAATTATATCAAATGCTCGTAGGAAAGGCTCACTCGATTGATACTACATGTCAGTCTACGTGAGCGATCTGTTAATGTCCTGTACCATCTACGTCATACTTATTCTGTAGCTTTTCTTATTCTCTGTGAAAATGTTGCAATCCATGTATATGATGGCACACGAGTACACTGGAAGTCTATCCCCCCAAGATATTCAAAATTCAGGTCTGGACTACACTTCAACACACTTAGAGTGGACAGAAGCAAACATAACAGTTGTGTAAGCATAGCAAAAGCTGCAGTCGTTTTTAGCGTAAAGGCAAGTAAAACGTATTTCAGCGGTAAAATCGGTAAAAAGAGTAGTTACCAAAGTTTGGGTTGTCCGCACGATTTTTAATAAACCATTGGCAAAACAATTCCTACTTCACAATCAGGAGCGTTTAGGGCTTGTACCCGTTGAATATAGTGGGGATACAACAATAAATTGTTCATAAAGAATGTTTCATGCAAGTGGAGCGCTGATTCCAACACGTGCAGATATGCTCTTTAAGATTTGTTCTTTCATTTCTGTTGTTAAAACGTGGTCTACTATCAGGATACGCATCAGCGAAAGACATTTCCATGTTAGAATGCATATTACGTAATAGTACTTACTCGAAAATAAACGGTTACAAACTAGTGATAGTTACTACTGCATTAATTTGACAGGTCACTGAAAACTTGATCAAATGCCAAATTTGGGTCAAATCAAAGTTGTTATTGGTTCTAAAATACATCATATCTTTGAAGCGGTTGGTTGGCTCACCCATATTGACCAAGGTTTTGACTCATTTTGGTAAGCACTATACGCTTAAAATTTCAAAAAACTTTTTTAACACCCTTCTTCATTCAGATTCAAGATAAGCAAAATCTGCAACCCAAGTTACAAATACGTATCAGCAGTACGTTGATTACTATTATGATTTTATTAACATTTAGATCAGAGAGACGTTGCCTTTTTACTGTATTTAAAAATAACATAATCAACCTGTCATGTTAATGTAGCATTTCACATTTTCAAGATTTTCAAGTTGTTAAAACAGTCAAATTTGACAAAAAAATATATAACCTGTATATTATGCATAGGTACATCCTATGACCTAATTTTTAATAAAATGGTATTAGTAATCAACTTACTGCTGATATTAGTAACTTGGGTTGCAGATTTTGCTTTAATTTTATCTGAATAAACTATAGGGTTTTTTATTTTTAGCAGTAACTTAATTATTTTTATTGAAATCGGCATTAAAGTACCTCGCAATCGTCATTAAATAAGAGAAATACGAGAAATCAGCAGTAAAGTAATTTATTGTTTTACGACTTTTTTGTAGGTGGCGAGGGGACAGATAAACGTCAACCGATGTTAACATAACCTGCAAATGTTGTAATTTCACGATTTCTCGATTTCAAATAAAACATAATGTACTCCTCGGCACTGAAGTTCCTTTTTATTCCTCATGTGGTTTATTTGCCTTGGCCCTTCTGGCCTCGGCAACTAAATCCATCGTGATAAAAAGCTAAACTTCAGTGCCTTGGTATAGAAACTACTATTAATTAATTCGTCAAATCTTGACATTTTCTTTGAAGAAAAAGAAGGTTATCCTATACCATAAAATCGGTGCTTTCTTTCTTAATTTGTATGTATGTTTATATCTTTGTTTGCTATCTCCTTCGAAGATACTGGACCGATTATATTGTATAATAACCTAAAATTTTGCAAATTTTTAGACTTAGATCGTAGGCCGGTTTTTATTTTAAAAAAAGTAAAGTTTTAATTAAACCATGTAATTAGCAAAGCTAAGCGTAGCTCGGGTGATTCACTATATACTATTATAGCAGCGCCTTATTCAACGAAGCATCATTGGTTCAGTAGTAGAATGCTCGCCTGCCATGCGGGCGGCCCAGGTTCGATTCCCGGCCGATGCATCCTTTTTAATTTATATTAATGAATCTCTCTTAAATTAGCGAACCAAAACGTAGCTCGGGTGATTCACTAGTAATTAATAGAATTCTCTCAATGAAAATCAGCCGTTCGATGGGAAACTAAGTTAGCTGAACGACTATTGGCAAAAATATACTCCAAATTCTTCTTCTTCGACTTGTTTTTAGGTCTAAGACCTGTTGTTTCTGGTATCTTCTTCTTTACTGTTGGCCGTTATCCTGGGATGTTGATTGCTAACTATTCCGAAAACGTTTTGGTGGCCTGCCTGGTTGTCTTCTAGTCTCTATTTTAAATTCGATTTTTTAACGTTTTCACGTGTAACTGATATATCTAATTGGTCATAATGTTGTGTTGAACTAATAAGTACTAAAAAAGTTTGTGTGATATCCAGTCAGTATTAATAGGTATTTATGGCAAGGGTGTTATATTACAAATAATCCACGGGAGAAAATTTGAGCCTTCGAGGCCGCCAAGCCTTTTCTCTTATATTCAACAACTCAATAAATACCTAAAAACAAATTTTATATTGACAGCCGTGAAATGTCATAGTGACACTTAAATTTATAATTAGAGTCTCCTGTGTTATACGTTTGGCAGTACTGAGGTGTATTATCAGTCTGTCAAATTCGGGCCTAGTAGATTGGGTTTTATTTTGTTATTTGACAGAGACTGGAGCAAAACTTAACCTGCAAATCGAAATTACCTAGGGTTTTATGGCTATAAAACTCTGGGGGTTTATGGCCTACATAAAAAAACTGATATCAGCGTAATTATGCATCTCTAATAAGTGAGTTGTGGATAATAGTTATGTATGCTGCAAGTGAATAAAGGGGCGTTTTATCCGATATGGGAAAACTTTAGCTCACGAGGCAAAGTCGAATGAGATAATTTCCGTGAATGGATAAAATCTCTTTATCTTACAGTAGCAGCTATTACCATACATTATACAACTGTTTTCAGTGACTAAAATGAAGTTTTATTCACTAGTGAGTATAAAATATTTTTATACTCACTAGTGAGTAAAACTATTTTATACTCACTAGTGAATAAAACTTCATTTTAGTCACTGAAAACAGTTGTATAATGTATTTTATACTCAGTAGTGAATAAAACTTCATTTTAGTCACTGAAATCAGTTGTATAATGTATGGTAATAGCTGCTACTGTAACTATCTATTGTCTGTTTTGCGACATATTCTGACGGCTCAAACTGTTTAGGCATACGAATTGCTACTGTAAGATAAAACGTCGTATATCACACGTGAGCGAAATGCCATTATAAGCTCGTGAGAAATTGTATCTCTCGTGCTGGGGCACTCGCGATTCAAAATTCTCACTCGCAAATAATGATGCATTTCTCTCACTTATAATATAATCTATTATTATTCACGTGTGCCATATAATTTTTTCCCAATACCTATATTTAGTTATATGAAAAGGTTTTGAAATTGAGTAAATAATTTGAAATAATATTATATTACTCATTTTTGTACTAGTTGCCACGCTAGCATGTATTTATTTTGTTAGTTGCTATGGATTATGGACTATTTTATTCACTAGTGAATAAAGTAGTATTTTATCCACATACATCGTTAAAATGTTGCTTTGTAATGGATATTTTCGTAGATAAAATGCAGCTTTATAAGTAGGTATTGGAAAATAGTTATACTGTACAAGTGGGATAAGTGCATCATTAATATACGTGTGCGTAAGTTACAAACGAGTGCGTATGTAAACAAATGTGAGATCTGTCATATTCAAAAATATTTTAGTATGCAAATGTCATTACGTCATTCATTTTACACTATTCCCGTTAGGTAAGCTATTACACCACTAGTGATAGAATTCGCTTCATTACCTAACCTAAATAGTGTCAAATGGATGACGTAATAAGTTTTATCAAAGCAGTTGTAGATAATAGTAGATTGTATACCATGGCACTGAAGTTTAGCTTCTTATCACGAATGTGGATTTATTTGCCGAGGCCCGCAGGGCCAAGGCAAATAAACAACATGAGGAATAAAAAGGAACTTCAGTGCCGAGGAGTACATTATGTTTTATTTGAAATCGGACAATCTTGAAATTACAACATTTTAACCAACATTTGTAGGTTATATTAACGTCGGTTGACGTTTATGTGTCGCCTCGCCACCTACAAAGAAGTCTTAAAACAATTGATTACTTTACTGCCGATTTCTCGTATTTTAATTACGATTTCGAGGTACTTTAATGCCGATCGTAAATAATACCAAAGCACTGAAGTTTAGATTTTTATCACGAATGTGGATTTAGTTGCCGAGGCCCGTAGGGCCAAGGCAAATAAACCACATGAGAGATAAAAAGGAACTTCAGTGCCGAGGAATACATTAGGTATGTTTTATTTGAAATCGGGAAATCGTGAAATTACATTGTAACCAAAATTTGTAGGTTATGTTAACGTTGGTTGACGTTTATCTGTCGCCTCGCCACCTACAAAAAAAGTCGTAAAACAATGGATTACTTTACTGCCAATTTCCCGCGTGGCGCAAGTCATCTGAGTGAATAATGGCCATAATTGCGAATGTAATACTCCAGTGGGATAAGTAACGCATTACGTCACTCATTTGATACTATTTCAGTTAGGTAATGAAGCTCATTACAGCACTCAGTTATGTAATGGTTTCATTAGGCAACTGAGTTGTGTAATGACTTCATTACGTAACTGAAATTGTGTCAAATGAATGACATAATGACATTTGCCTACTAAAATACTTTTGAAAATGACAGATCTGACATGTCTCTTAATGTACTTTTCTCAATTTTAGGCAGTCGTAGATAAAATTTTGTACAATACATGTGTGATAATGCATCATTAATATACTTGTGTGCTTACATACACGTATATTAATGATGCACTTATCCCACTTGTATAGTAAATAACTATAATTGGCTGGCACAGAAGATGCCATTCACAGAATGGTGTAAATATGCACTTAGCCCTTATTGACGACACAGTAGTCAAATATCAGTAGTTAGTTAAAAAAATGGAATTGTTCCATTTTATAGAAAAATGCAGTTCTTAATTTGCTAGCACAATGGTCAAAGTTACTTAATGCATTTTGACGTGAAAGAGTGTATTTGCCCCGATTGTCAAACAAAGGTCAGAGTGTGCACGAGTGGCAAGGAAACGTTGCAGGGAGCTAAAGCAATTGGCGCGTTGAAAAGGAAATAGCAGCTGAGGAGCGGAAAGCGAAGTGCTCAGCGCCGCGTTCTCGGTTCGGCTTTATCGAATTAGCGGGTCAAATAAAATCACGCCCAAATCGAATCACCTCTAAAGAGATTGTCACCCATTACCATCACATTCAATTCGCCTCCGCCATTCTCTTAATTTATTCGAATTTCGCCGCACATTCGCATACGAACTTCCTCATCTACATGTCTTTTCACTATTATTTACTTTATTCTTCGCATTTTAACGCAGATTCTTCGTAGCATACCGGGCGATAAGTATTGCTGTTATCACTCTCTAACAGGGTGCCCCTAACATATGTGGACATGGCTTAATTCCTGGACACAAAATAGGTCGATTTAACTCAACTTATCTATAACAACAATTTAAAAATGTCAATGAATCGTTTTAATCCATTTAGATGCTATTCGGTATTACACTCCTTACAAGTATGGCATCGTTTGAAATGCTATTGGTTATTATCGATGGATCACTAGCTAATGAAATATGAATATCACGGTGCAGATCCGACAATAACTCTTTAATAACCAGGCAGATAACTTTTTTTTCAGAAAAAGGTATTCTTTATTGAATATTTTATGTTTTTCACATTTTTAATATCTAACTTTCTTATTTAAAATACTCGTCGAAAATAGCTACGACAGTTACACTGTTAAATATAATTTATTTCATCTTTTCAAGGTACACTTATTTTCACAAATAGCGTAGATATAACCCATTCAGTCATTTTTTCATGGAGGTTGGCCATAGATTATTGTGTTCAATTGCACGTGAACAGAACTGTAATTTTTATTTTGTAGTAAAAGCTGTATAACCTCTAACAAATTTACTGGCATTTAACAGATGCAGATGGTTAACTGCATGCATCACTATAACAACCAGTTTCAGGCAAATAATAAGCATCAACAACTCCCCTAGACAAAACCACGTCTATCAGTCAAAATTCTTAACCTCGAAACTATTTTTTTAAATAATTTTAAAATTTTAAAACTAGGTTACATACTTTAATGATGTTTCTCCACTCCTTCAGAAATAACGTGTTTCAGAAAAAGTTTAGCTTAGACAGCCTGTAACGATTACAAGAAAAGCATATGGTTTTTTTTTTCGCATTTTGTATAATAATGTGCTATTTTACTAAATTCAAGATCGTTTAATAAAGTGACACTTTGGTGCATAGAAATATCACTTTATTATATGATAATGTCACTGTCAAATTCGATGTTAGCAGGTTAGATTTTGTGTCAGTTTCTATCAAAACTGATGGAAAACCTAACCTGATAACCTCAAATTTGACATAAAGTTACAGTGCCACCAACGTTTTATTCATACGTTTGAATTTCCACAGACGTCTTTTTTAATAGAGACGTGGTATAATGCTCATATATAAATGTTTGTTTATAAATACTAATACAAAATGCGAAAAAATAGTATACACATTTCGTAAGAAAAGTAGTTTTACTAAACGTATATAGTTTTCTAAGTTACTCGCTCGTTTAGTAAAACTTTACTTTTCTAAACTTGTTGTGTAATATACTATTAATTCATAGGTTTTCTGTAGATACAAAAATTCAATACAATAATTTAAATATCTACTCAGCGTTCCTTATATTTATAACAAGTGACTCAACATTTTCCATTAACTCTTTTTTGTACCACTTTTCAATAATGGGCATGTAAAGGAATGGGAGCAAAACCGGGCCACTAAGGTATAACCAGTGTATATCCCATAATAATTCTTATTTATTCAAGATATTTTAACATTGGAGCCTGTAAGCATTATTTACCGAATAGAAAAATGAAAAAGTTTTTTTATCAAAATACAAAGGCCCAATCAAAAAAAAAGTATACAAAATACGTTTTGGCCCAACTCGGGAGCACAACCGGGTGAAGTGTGGGGAAAAACTGGGTTAGTGATTTTATTATTGAATTAAAATGCTAGAAGATGTGTACCCTTCATGTGCCTATTCTCGCAGGAAACGCATTTCACCTATTCTTCATTTATTGGGGATATGCAATATCTTTCTTCACAATACGCACATAATGTGTCATCTTTATCAGTTGTTGTTTTATCATCTTCTGTGTCCAAGCTTAGTAAATAACTACGTGCGTTTGCTATTGTAACGTCATTCATTCAACTTGGTCATCGGCGTGTGATATTGTAGAACTGTACACTTTGATAAATTTCAGACGCTGATGCTAGTCCAAATGGTAGTCTGCTGCAGGAATACCTCCCCCAAGGTTTGGTGATTGTTAAACATTTTTGGCTGTTTGCGAATTAAGCGGTTGGCCCTTCATCTCAACCAACAACACCAACAGAAAAAATTGATTTGATACGGCGTCTGTAAAAATGGTTGATATAACGCAACCGTAAATCTCAAAAATACTGTGATTTCACTTACGTTTTAAAGAACAGGTTTTAAAAAAATAAAAAAAGATATTAAGAAAATCCAAACCAAAATGCCGCTGAAAACAAATGTCAATTAATTAATTGACAGAACACTAGAAAATAAGGAGCAAACAACACTTTTAATCCTCCATCTTTGTCAGGAGCACTGGATTTTACCCTAGACATACAAACAGTGAATATCCTTGTTTAGTATACGCTACTCAACATAGAACGTCTTTCGTAACTTGAAAAATAATTTGATGACGTCAAACTGTCCTTATAAGAATTCGATAGTAATTAAATATGTCTTCAAGTACACAATTACTGAAACTGTATACATTTATAAAAATCTGGTGTAATACACGCACACCACTTTCTCTTACAGTGATCTTATAATTAGCCAAAACAAGAATGATTTTGAATTTTTAAGCATTTGTCAAAAATTTTCAAAAATTACAAATTCTACAGAAACCGTACAAAATAGAGCGTTAGTGCAAGAAACAAATTTTCTCTAAACTTTTAAGCTGAATTCAAAAATGTAACAATATACCGGGTGTTCTATTCAAAATAGGAGTTAATAAAAAATTGGAAAAAACAAAATAAACCCATTTTAGGGGTATTCAACTGAAAAATCACCTATTTCACATTGATACACATTAAAAATGTAATAAAAATGTAAAGTTTAAAAAAATTGTTAGAGCCGTTTTTGAAAAAATAAAAAAACTGGAAAATCACAAGAGTAAACGCCATACTTCCGGTTATGCGATTTTCTTCAAAAGCTTTCTGTCGCATCTAGATAGTATAAAAAACTTATATATGTAGTTTCAACGCCATACGTCTTTTCGTTTTTGAGATATTCTGTTCATAGACGCACACACAGACAGACAGACAGACAGACCAATGAACAAAAACATGTTTTTGGGTTCAGGGGACTCTAAAATGTGAAGATCTGTTGAAAACTCAATTTCGAATTTTTGAAGTGAATCCAATACTTCCTTTATCGTAAAAGGAAATAAAAATTGCAACTTTGCATGTTTTCTAACCTATATGGTACCCAGAGTGCGGACATATCGTTGTCGCCTCTCACTCTAAAGTAATTTAGAGTGAGAGGGGACAACGATCTGTCTGGAAAAAACAAATACATACTTCAAATTGACGTCAAGGCACCCTAGTAATGCGTAAAATATTTTTTTACGACCGACAAGGAAGTATGCAGTTTCTGGAGAATTTTTTCGCCAGAAAGCAACATTTTGCCGAACAAGATCGGAAAACGGGCATCAGAGACCGGTAAAACCTTTTATTTGTTCCTCACTTGTAAACTTCAATTTATCAAGTCACTGTATTCACCTTGAAAATGTTTCTTAACTGGTTATCCAGTAAATTTTATGGCTAAATGATAGCGTGCAAAGCCAGTTTCTTCCTTAGTATGTGTCATATTGATGAATTTAGTTGCGTGTCAGTTTGACATTTTGAATAAATGGTAAATTTCTAGTTATTTACAAGTGAGGATCAAATAAAATATTCAACAATACACGCAAGGTAACACGTTTTACTGGCTCAAGAAGGTGACTGGCTCGCCTTTGGCTCGCCAGTCATATTCTCCTATTCGCCAGTAAAAACCCTCTTACCAAGCTAGTAATGTTAAATACTATTGCCGGTCCCTGATGCCTTTGTTACTCGTTACTTTCACCCTCTATTCGACGGAATTGACTTCTACTTCACAGATCGTTATATAATAGAACCTGGGGAAAGTAAGAAGTTGTAATTCGCCATATTAGTTCTTTTTACAAGTAGGGTCAAACAATTTTCAGGGATTTTCGAAATTCATTCCTCCAAAGGAGCTAAATGTGGTAGACCTGTTTTTGTAAAGACTACAATGAGAAAACTACTACAGGTGAGAAGCTTAAATTCGACATATTAGTTCGTTTTACAAATCAGATCAAGTAAATGTCAAGGTTTTGCAGAATTCATCCCCTAAAAGGAGTTAAATGGGGCAAATATGTTTTTCTAAATATCGCTCCAAGGAAACTACTACAAGTATAGGATGTTAAAATTGAGCATATTAGAACATTTTACAAATCGGATCAAATCAGTTTTAGGGTTTTGGAGAATTCATCCTCCAGAGGGGTTAAATGAAACAAATCTGTTTATCGAAATATCGCCACGGGTAAACTACTGCAAGCAGTAAGTTGAAATTCGGCATTTTAAATCGTTTTACTAATCGGAAATAATTTTTACAGTTTTTCAAAATACATCCCCTCAACCTGGTTAAATAGACCAGAAGTGTTCTAAAAATAGCCACAAAATAATTATTACAAGCAGGAAATTGAAATTCGGCATATTAAATCGTTTTACAAATTAGGTCAAATCAATTTCAGGTTTTTCGAAATTAACTCCCGAAAGGATTAAATGGGGTAGATGTGTTTTTCTAAAGATCGCCATAATACGGTAACTGCTGCAAGTAGAAAGTTGATTCGGCACAGTAGTTTGTTTTACACATCGAGTCAAGCCAGTTCGTTTTACACATCGAGTCAAGCCATTTTCAGAGTTTTTCGAAATGTATCCTCTCAAAGGGAGTAAATGGGGTAGATGTGTTTTTCTAAAGATCTTCACAAGACAGACACAGGTAAGAAGTCGAAATGCCGCATATTAGTTCGTTTTACAAATAATGTCAAACCATTTTCATGGTTTTGCAGAATGCATCTCCTCAAAAGACTTAAATGAGATAGATCTGTTTGTTACGGTATTAAAACAACTTTACGACACCCACCCAAGGTGAGCATCGCACCACGGAATCAGTCCTGGAAAACTGGCACACTTGCCCTGAGATTTGCTAGAAACAGGCTAAAGGGCCACGGCTGAAACGCTCAGGGAGTCGGGCGTGAGTCACACGATACGTTCTGGGCAAGCGTGTTGAGGCATATATATAGGGTACGTCAAAATTATGAGGGCGCCACCAAGCCTGTCTTAGCTCGAATAACCGGGCCTGGGCGGTTAAACGGGAGCGAAGTATTCAAGATACTCCGTCGATAAGAATTCTCATGAGCTGCAAGCTCAAATAACAATTTCGTACTGGAATGGTAATATTGGGACTCTTTGGCCGAGACTGCGCAATCACTGGACCTACCTGCACGCTCTGATCTCTTACGTCTCGCCGTACACCAATCTTTACACTGTAAAAGGCGCTATCTGAAACAAAGCATGCACAGGTCGAATAGGAATAATACGTCCCTTAACTAAATATGCGTCTATTGATCGCTAATTACATCTGGGCAGCAAATCGTGCCGCCAAGCTTATGTTACTGCTTACGTTAAGCACCAGCTGATGGACGCGCTATGCTAATGAACAACACGCTATACATATTAGAGTACAGTTTAGAAACACGCGCTCCGGCAAAACAGGGCGCGTTAGTGCGCGATAACAGACGCCGACCTGCGGTTAACACCTAGGAAGCAAAGCACAAAGCCCTCGCAAACATAAACAAAGAAAAACTCGAACAGCTTAGGGCGCGCCAGGCCCAGCACGGCGAGGCGTTAATTCTATTTAGGTATTAATCGGTACAATATAGCGAAGCTCGCGCGCCTAACGTTACTGAATTAAAAATTAGCACAAACGTAACACCAAATCATAAGCGCAGAGTTCTTTAGCTATTTAGGCCATGAAACGCGAAACTCGCGCACATGAACTTACTAGCAGGCTACCAAAATAGCGTCTTGCAGCATGGTGGCCTCAAACCGGCATTAAAAGCCGCGACAAGCAAGCAAGGGGCATGCATCCGCCCACATAAAGTTGAGCACAAAGCACCAACGCTCGCACAAGTGACAGTTACTATGTTTAAATGGTTGCAATTACAAATACCTTAGTCCGCAGACGGTCCATGAGAGTGGCGTGCAGTCAGTTGGTAGAAGGCGGCAGTCTGTGGCAGCTCAATCGCCAAAACACGGCATTAGGGGTAAACGGGCTGGAATCCGCCAAGATGGCGGCGTTAGGACGCTCTCCTGAGAGCACACTACAACGGCAAAGAGGCCTACTTCGTCCTGCCTAGAAAGATCCTCGAAACAGCGAGTTGCAAAGGGAAAGCCCCCTTTCTCACCAACGCAGAACTGGCCCCAAGAAGCCCTTCACACACCTACGCCTTGACGTAAAGACGTGCCACTCACACAACCACACGCGACCTCCTTCGATCAACGGCCAGAGCTGAACTCCTCAAGCAAGCCGTGTTATGGCCCTTGCAGTGGCGTGAGCCAAACGGCCTTGCCACGTGACTCTCGGCAGCCAATGGCGATGCGCTTCACAAAACAAATTAATTCCGGTATCAAAGACAGCCAATGGCGAAGCGCCTCAACGGAGTGATTTCTAGAAGCTTCGGAATTCTTGCGAGCGATAACACCCGGCTGCCAAAGTAGCAGCAAAGGGGTGCTCCAACTGACGAGAAATACTGCGTTTGAGGTCAAATATGTGCAAAATCATTATTGTAGAATTAGGCGATGGAGCCAAATAAGTAACTAAAAGGGTTTAGCATACGGGCACGCTGCCCTAAAGCCTAGGTGGCTACTTAAAATACCAAAATGACCTGACATGTTTTTTAAATATTACCTTAACGAGCGAACTATTACAGATAGGAAGTTGAAATTTTGCATATTCGATCGTCTTACAAATAGACCAAATCATTTCCAGGGATTTTTGGAATTCACCTCGAAAGTGTGCTACGGTAAAAATGATCTCTTAGCGGTTGATACTGTGTGAACAAACCTTTAGTGCTTTAGTTTGCGCCCATCGAAATTTGTTAGGTTGGCGATTTTTTTTTGTGGTGCTCGGATTTTGCAAACTCATAGCACTTCGGCCTTTGTTTCATTTTTACAGCGAAGCTAGCAGCTTGTACGGTTTTTCACATTCTACTCGTATAATCCGATGGGGAGTTCGTCTGCTTTTGATTCTTTGTGTGCCCCATGCCGTTTGGCGGAGTTTTGGTGTACAAGCGAATATTTGGACATTTAAGTCCGCGCCGATTGGCGGACTTAGTTGCAAACAAGCTTCTGAAAAAAAATTCCTGCACATGGCCCATATTCTTGCAGCGAGTTGGTTTGGAGTTTTGACCGCTCTCGCGTGAAGCGCAACAAAATTATATATCTCTTGCCTGAATATGAAAAGCAATATTTGAGTGTAAATATAATTGTATCACATAATGACAACATTTTATAATTTTCTATGGAATAAATAGATTCGTTAAATTTCAGGGGAATATATACACATTGCTTAACACTAAAAATAGGATCAATAGATATTCCTTTGAAAAGTTTAAATGTATCTACTGGTTTAATAGATGAGATGGTACGCAATTTATTTATAACTGCTTAGATTTTGTATTTAATGGACAAGCCACAAGCCAGGCAGAAGAGTATTATTACTGTATACAGCTCAACACATTCTAATATTGCACTACCTTTTTGCCTTCGGAAAAGAAATTGTCCTGTGCCCCTATCATTTGCGATAACAATTAACAAATCACAAGAACAAACTATGGGTAAAGTGGGAATATATCGTATTTGCCACAACAAGTATTTAGCCGTGGTCAAGTATATGTAGCAATATCACGTTTGAGTAGTTTTAAAAACTTAAAAATTTAATTCACCTAATGAATGCTGCCACACGTTACAAAGAAGTTTTCTAACTTGCAAAATATTTTGCAACGGGTTTACTAGTTTTCTTTTGAAATTGTTAAAGTTCTTGTTATAGAAACAAATTTTGTATTATACACGACGATAAAGTTATTACTTCTTACTATCCACTCTTGAATCATTAACGTCTCGACTTCGTCTCTACGTTAAACGACTCACTGGTGGATAAAATTGTACTTTATCGTCTTGTATAATAATAGCTATTTAAGTAACAAGGGATGTAAGGCCCTATTAACATTTGAGGTAGGCGAGTACAAGCCAAGACGAAGTCGCGGCTTGTTGCCTGCCGAATTCAGATTGAGAATTTTCTTGGATGTTTCCAATTTATTAGACGATTCATCAATATAGCTTGCAGCTGTTGTAGACGACTGCCATCCTCTATGCCTTTCAATGCTATTAAGTCAGCACCTGCATTTACGAACAATGTGGGTGATGTTCGTCGTAGAGAATGGCCGGTGTACAATTTTGAATTTGGTAATTTTAGATATTGAGCTATCTCTTGCGCCGCGCCGTCCCTGCTAATTTATGAATTCCAACTACACTTCTATGGCACTTGCCATTTTGGTATTTAATGAAAAATGTGGTTTCGTTCATGTCATTAGGACGAAGAGCTTTGTATCTTCTGTGTAGATCCATATAGCCGTATCTGGTTATTGTAAAAGACCTCGGTTTTCTCATTTTGGTGTCGGAAATTCTTATAAATACAGCAGATCCCAAATCATTTACGAGTACTACAAGATCCGGCAGAATGAAGTATCCATTTTAAATTGAGTTGTTGTTGTTAACGGCTAAATTTTTATTCAAAAATCAAACAAAAGGTTCTTCAGGAAACACGGAAATTTGATTTTTTAAACATTACATCAGTCAAGTGACCTCCTTCTCGCTGCTGGCACTCTGGAAGCTGCTCTTACCCTTTCAGCATTTTCAAGTATGCGTACAGAACGAGTTTGTTCTTTTTGCTTTTTCTTTGACAGTAGTGCGAAACTTTTTAATTGTTATTCGATTAGGAACTGCATCTCGTGGATTTAAATGAAACTAACCACGAAATAAACGCTGGGTGGTTACAACAGAATTGTTATTTTTAAAATAAGCTTCAACCTCAAAAGAACGTTGAATATTTGACCAATGTTCTATATTCACAGCTAAACTGACATTTCTCGCAAACACTTTGACCACTTTCTTAAATTTCCATTTATCGCGAAAGCATGGCGACTTTATTTGAATTTATATCGCATTATATTATGAAATGAATTAACCTTGAAAATGGATACGTCCTTCTGCCGGACCCTATATTTGCGTATGTCTTCAAGTTTTATTTTTGACATTTTATCACGCCGCGCCGTAGTGCTCCAGCGATGCCACATATAAGAGCAATCTATAAAAAATAAACACTATGCATTAAAACTACAAAACTAGTATCCGATTTCATACGTTTGTTATTAAATACTTTTCTTCTGGAGCTTCAGATATAAATTGATTAATTTGGTCTTTAATTAAAGTTTTCAATTTTTTCGGCATGTACGCATTCGATTTTCGTTTGAAATATGCTACTCATAGGCGGATCCAGAGACTTCCTAAGGGGGGTCAACTGATTTTTGTAGATTGAAAAGTAAGACTAAATTAATAGTTTAGGTAGGTATTGCCTTATATGGGATAGTACTAGGCAGAGTCGTAGCTAGGGCAGGGCAACCGAGGCCCACGCCAGGGGCGCAAGCCTCGTGGGGCGCAAAATCGCAACACAACGTTGGGAAGCTTTGTCAAATTTGAAATTGACTCTAAAAGCTCATTCGAATACCAGATGGTCAAGTATCAGTCAGTTCACTCTTTGCTTTCTCAATTACCCGAAGTCGCAAAAACCCTACATGCGATTTCTGAAGGAACGGATGATGATGGTGCAACCTATTTCACAGATTCTGTCTTCAGCCCAGGGTTTGATAAAACTTATTGATTTTCAATTTATTTGTCTGTTAATTGTGTGGAATCACATTATTTGTAATATCGACAAGGTAAACAGCATTTTACAATACAAAACACAGTCAATCGAAAGAGCAGCTAAACATATTGGTGGTCTCCAAAAGAATTTTATAGAAAACGAGATTGACAAAGCTGTAGACGCAGCAAAGGATCTTTGTCAACAGATTAACATAATACCAGAATTTCCCGAAAAACAGAAAAGGAAAATAAAACAAAATTTCGATGAGAAGGTCGACGATAAAGCTCAGTTTTTTACAGACTTGAAGAAATATAAAATCCAGCTGTATAATGTTCTTGATTCGTTAATTTCACAGATGGAATGGAGATTTGAGACTTTGCCACGGGTAGCTTCTGATTTTTGTTTTTAAACAGGACTCTTTCTTTTGGAAAAACCTACAGAATATCTTAAAAAAGCAGCAGCTGATTTGGCACTAAAATATAAAGATGATCTTGACGCAAACGAGCTAAGTTTAGAGGTTGAAAGTTTTAAATATCAAACATGTTCTTTAATACCCAACCTAAAAGAGACTAACTTAATAGATGTGTTAAATTTAATTCATTATTATGGGTTATCATCGAATTATCCCAATATAGAAATTTCTCTCCGCTTAGCACTAACGCTACCAGTTACGTCCGCGTCTTGCGAGAATTCCTTCAGCAAGCTGAAACTTGTAAAAAAGTACTTGAGATCCCAAATCGGACAAGTGCGCTTAACAAATTTAGACATAATGTCAATTAAGTATGAAACTGCAGAAAAAGCTAACTACGGTGATATTATAGATAAATTTACCGCGGAGAAGTCACGAAAAATTGTGTTCTAGTTTTATTTTGTTTTTATAGGTACATTGCAATAATCTATGAAAATTATTGATGTGTATTTTCATGTTTGCAATTTGTGAAATAAATATTTATGTCCAATAAAAGAGTGTTTTTTTAATCTTTTTTAAGTAGGTAAAGATATGATATATTGATTGTTGAAACCAGTAAAATTATTAATCAAAAACATAGGACTTCATTAGGGGAAGGGGCTCGCAAAATTATGGGGCTTGCCCTGTGCACCTCTACGCCTCTGGTACTAGGTAGATATTTAGAATAAAAGAGGTAAAAATTTCAACAAATAAAAATCTGGTGTGATACACGCACACAACTTCCTTTTACAGTGATCTTATAATTAGGCAAAAATTTAATTTTAAATTTTTAAGCATTTGTAAAAAATTTTCAAAAATTACAAATTCTACAAAAACGATACAAAATAGAGCGTTAGGTAAAGAGACAAATTGTCTCTAGAATTTTAAGCTAAATTCAAAAATGTTACAATATACCGGGTGTTCTATTTAAAACAGGAGTTAATAAAGAAAATAGAAAAAAAAACACAAGAGACCCATTTTAGAAGTATTGAACTGGAAAATCACCTATCTCACTTCAATACACATTAAAACTGTAATAAAAATGTGAAGTTTGAAAAAATCGTTAGAGCCGTTTTTGAAAAAATCGAAAAAAAATGAAAAATTACAAGAGTAAACATCTACTTCCGGTTATGCGATTTTCTTCAAAAGCTTGCTGTCGCATCTACATAGTATACAAAACTTATATATGAAGTTTCAACGCCATACCCCTTTTCGTT
This sequence comes from Agriotes lineatus, assembly GCA_940337035.1. Lineage (NCBI taxonomy): Eukaryota > Metazoa > Arthropoda > Insecta > Coleoptera > Elateridae > Agriotes > Agriotes lineatus. The sequence goes on from OW679195.1 coordinate 69,091,073, forward strand.
TTTGAAATATTCTGTTCACAGACAGACAGACAGACACACAGACCGACAGACACACAGACCAATGAAAAAAAATGTTTTTTGGGTTCAGGGGACGTGAAGATCTGTTGAAAACTCAATTTCGAATTTTTGAGGTGAATCCAATACTTCCTTTATTGGAAAAGAGAGTAAAAAAGCAAGTTAAATTAACACTGTTAAAAAAATAAATAATGAACCACTATTTTAGCAGAAAAAGCATACTATTACAAAGACAATGAACCGCACTAGGGCCCGAAAACGATGGGGGGGGGGGGATATTTCTAAAACTATGAGAGTTACAAAAATATTCAGCGACCGCGGAAGTACTCCATGATGGGGGGGGGGGGGGACTTTTTTGGTCACCCCCTTCTTTCAATCTATAAAAATATTTTATTTATTACTTATATTGCAAAGATAATGCACAACCTCAAACGCTTTGCGTTATGAGGTATGCAATTCATTGGACGATACCAAAGACATTGCCCCTCTCAGCGAATTCCCTAAGAATGTCATTTAAATCTAAACCAAATATTTCTATCCTATGCACGTGAAGTATTGCTAGATATGTTAGTCTTCTCTGCGTCATTGATAGTCTGAGGAATGTTTCGATGCGTCGCGACGTAGACGTAGCTGGCATGGTGAGGAGCAAGACTACTAAGTTTTGAAGTGGGTGAAAATCGCTTTCGAAGATTCCGTTACAAACAAACATACAAACATACATACAGGTGGAACTAATAAAAGCGTGTTAAAAAATATTCTTATGCTCTGCTCTCTCCGACAAGTTTTCTTACGTAGAAGCACTTTTTTATTTAAGAAAACACAAAGCTCTGTAAAGGATAGCACAGAGAAACCTTCTTTACTAGGTAGCAAAATTGCCCCCCCCCCCCCCCGCCCCGTTTTATTTTAGGGGAGGAATTTGGCCCCCTCTGCCCCCCACTTCCGCGCTTCCTGTAAATATTGTGTATATAAAAGTTGTAGGTACGAAGGTGTTGCACATTACTAAAACAGTTTTGGTTGTACAGGGTGGCTCGAAAAGTGTGGTAAATCAAACTTACTTCTTTAAATGGAATGTCCTATGTTTAGGTAACTTGAAATTTTTGCATCAAGTTGTATGGGTCTAACGTCAACTGTTTTGGTGATATTAACAATTTTATGCAAAAAATTCCGAATTTTAGGCGGCTGTTGTAACAAAAAACAATTGAATAAAGAAATAAAAAAAGGGTGGTTCTGGGTATTACTGATATACAGGGCGATCAACATTTGCAAATTTCTTTTGATATGTTACTTCATAACTCTAAATTCAACTGCTTTCCAGATATGCGTATTTGAACATGAAAATTTAAACCACTTAAGGTGCTCCATTTCAAGAAAAATTGACAGAAAAAAATTCTTGTTTTATATGCGAATAGACAAGCCAAGTATATTTATCCAAATAACTAATATTAAAATATCTTTAATTACTTTCCCATGTAATTTGTTTTTCCAATAAAGGAAATGCCTACGTTTTTCAAGGAACCTATAAGGGTTCTCCAATAATTCTTTTTTCTTTAAATCCAAAGGACTCTTAAGTAGTCTATCAGTGCTGTCAAAATAAGCTCCGATGTCGTTTGACAAACTTTCGATCTTCCCAATTCACAGAAATAGAGGTGGACGCGGTTTCAGTTTCTGTGGAATTTGTTGAGAAATCATTTGCGTTCAATGGATTTTGAATTTCTACAGTCTTATCCCGATTGACATGAAGGGCGGTAGTTTTTGGTATTTGTATAAACGCTTCTAATGTTGGTTTGTTTTTTAAAAGGTAGCGCCATTCTAAAAAATTAAACAAAACAAAGTGAATAAATTTGAAATAACAATTTATAAAACGAGTTTGGAAAATGCCTTATTTTGTGTAACAAAATGAGGCATTTCCTCACTGGTTGTATAAATAGCTACTTCATCACTGGCTGTGAAATAGTTTTCTTTTCACAACTGATCGCAAAAAGTGCAACGTTTTGGACCTTTACTCAATTTTGAAAAGTGATACTTTGTACCCATTGCAAGATTAGAGAAAATGTTATAAAATAAGTATTGTTTTTACATACGAGTACTTACCTTTAAAATTAAAATTTTGCCGGCTTTAAATATTTTAAACTTTGGCTAACTAGTACAATTTAAAAAAAAAACATTTAAAAGATTACATTATTAGCTAAATTTCAAAATACGCCGGTCACGACGCACCAGGTGCAGTTCATTGTTTTTTCTAGTGGAGACTGGTAGACACTAGACAGGTCACAGAACCGACATCGACGAGTGGCGAAAACCCCCACCAACGCTGGGGGGTGAGAGCAAATTTGTGCCTATTGCAATTTTTAAAAAATGAAGAATGTGGAAGAAGCATTTCAGTAAATACAAATTTAAATTACATACTACTATAAGGGTGCGTTTTTTTATAATTAAAACAAAATAGTCAACTTTTTATTAGAATGCATTTTTAACAGGCCCAAGGGGGTGTCGATTGATCCCATTGACAACCCCTTGAATCCGCCACTTTGGAGCATTTTCCAATATTAATGTCGTTTTTCACATTTATTGTCACTTTCAGCATAGAAAAATGCTCCCATAACTTGGATGGCTTTACTGTGTTAGATAATATGCAATTAAAACGTTCTCCGAAAAATATGTTGTCCTATTCGCTAGTCGCCACTCCATAAATCGTCTGTTTTCGTAAACTCCTTTCGTTTTTTTGGGTAATAATTCTTGTGTGGTATTGGCCGGATTTATACCAGGTGGGGTACAACTTATTTCACTTTCAGGTTCGGATAATTCACAAAAATCAACATCCATTTTTTTTTACAAATTGAATTTTTGAGAACTGTAATGGCAGATATAAACAATCACTACCATATGGGGAAAATAAACAACAACGATGACGATTATCGAATCTTGACGAAGCGTTTGTTTTTTATTTCAAATTTACCTTCTAAAACCCTATCTTGCGTCCATTTTTGTATTGGTGCAAATATGAATCGAAAAGCATACACTTGCCAAAGTAATTGATGAACATCCTGAAATGACTTACTTTTTATATAAAATTATTCCCCAATATCTTTTCGTGTAGTTGGAGAAAAATTACTTACGCCGGCGGAGTAAAAGTACTTCAAAGCTTGATTAGCAATTTTGCAATGGGCCTCTTTATTTTCGGGAATGTCAATTTTCGATAATCATAATTTTTGAAATACATTTTTTTTATTTATATTAGTTCAGACGTTTGAAATAGTATATTACCTTACAAGATTGGTAAGTGCCAAAAAATTAGAAGAACTAATCCCGAAGGGCCGAGTTTCGCTATCGAGTCTCATATAAATTTTTTTTCGCTATGAAGTAATAAAAATAAAAATACCGTTGACCAGGACAAACATTGTTGCCTAAATAAAGTGAGTGATTGTTGTTGCTATAAAAATTATATACAAAAAAGATGTGCTATAACAGTCCTAGGACCGTTATATTCATAACGGGTTTGTTATTTTGTTGTTGTCATACCAACCAACAAGGATACGGGAAGTTGACCTTATCGCCACAGATAACAAACCCGAAAAGAGCTAAAAATAGATTGGTAGCATAGAAATAAAATAGCATAATATATGCTATTCGGAGTAAAAGTGCCTTTGTGTGCCGCGCCTGGACTTGTCTGATCGCTACGCTCGTTAGTCAAACGCGTCCGGTCTCGCCACACTTTTACTCCTAATAACATAATGTGCTATTTTGCGCTCTTACCTAGTTGAGACTTTACACATACTAATTAATGTGTAAAGTTGACGTTTATACAATTTGAACAAAAACTGCGGTATCGAAGACTTAATGGCCGTATCGAACACAAAGCAAAATCGTAAGCACCTTTAGTGCAAAATATTTTTCAATCTGTCAAAAACTCGTATCGTGCTGCGAACGTTTAATTACTTCAAAATGTGTGTTATTTTGTTTATTGTGGTCTTGCAAAAAGTGTTGTATACAAGGTGATGATAAAATGGCGCCCCCGCACCATACTACACCGTATTTGGTGTTCAAAAGTAATCATAAAACCGTTTTCAACATTTTCCTATTTAATGTGGTTAAAGAACTACAGAAATCACCTAAGAAAATTTGAAGTTAATATTACGACATCTTTACTAGCATTACCTATACATGATTTTATTGAAAAAAGATGCAGTAGACCACTGTATCACTCATATTAAGTCAAAATAATAATGAAAAACCTTATTATTCAAACATTATCTTTTTCGTGGAAATTGCTAAAAGGAATATTCGTTCGTCTTGGCAACACTGCTTTACTTAAGAATGTGTTTCTACGACCACTATTAAAAGTAGGCCTTTTAGCACTAGCTTGTTTCACTAAAAATTACGTTTTATAAATCAGCATGTTAAAAGTGAAATCAGCTATTTATTTTTAACACATGTGTAATAAAGTATACAGCTGGTGTTGCATTTAGAATTTTGAACTGGAAGTGAGGTTATAAAGTTATTCTAGTTACTTCTTTCGTTAGAGCTAAAGTGTTTTTAAAATAATTAAATCATTATGTAATGAATAAAGTAAAATGTGTAGTACTATAATTACCTTTGATAACTAACTTCTGTTTTAAAACTCAGCTTTCGGCTTCGTTTAATAATTTTCATGTCTCGTGTATAAACATCCACTTTTAGCACTTGTTGCCAAATAGCTATTAAACAATAATGCTAATGTATGAACATGCTTTTGTCAGTTACCTATGCCACAGTGACATTACTTAATTGTTTAATATTTGACCACTGTGTGACATCTGTATTTGTAAAATAACGAGAAGCAATAAAATATGATTCTAATGAATACTGCGGTATGTTATTGTGCCTAGGACAGGCTAATAGAAATGCAGCTGCTTCAGCTCGAAACTATGTACAGCAGTATACCTGGAGCCGTATTGGCATTGTTTACTATTGCACAGTACATCGGTATTCTGAAACACAGTAAGATATGCACGACAAAGATTGCTCAAAATTCAGTGACATTGCTATGAAACCAAGTAAGGAATGGACCTCATATGGGGTCAAATGAAATGGCCAATGAGTACCTAATAAGAGAACATGATTGGGTAGAATGAAACATTTCAATTAATTAATATTTTGTAATACTTTCTCATATATCTTAATATTTATGTATGTCGATACAATGGGGCAAATATTAAATAGAATCAAAGGGGAAATTGTTTGTGTATTAGTGAATCGTGTGATGATTGGTGATTATCCATAACGGTAATTACATAAATAACGGCTTGGTAAATGTAAAACCTGTTTAATTTCAAATAACTATAATATAAGTGGGGTAATAGTACTTATGTAAATTTATTTATTCTGCAACTTTTGATCATTAGAAGTCGACATTAATTAAAATGGAAGGTGTTCAAACTAGATAGAAAACACAAAGTACAAAAAGGAGGGAAAGCTTAAGGAGTAAAACACATAAAACCTGACATAAATACAAAAGAGAATCAATTACAACAAAACATAGAAGAAATTAGGGAACGATTAAATAAGGTGTTAAAACAAAGATTCAAAACTAGACTTAGAGAAAAAGCAGAGATTACAAATTAAAGTACGATAAATTTAGTAAGGAACTACATAATTACAAAGTAGATATATTCCAATGATATGGTTGTTTAATTGATTTAATTAAATAAATATTGATTAAGAACCCCCATGCAAATATTTTATTTACACTATAAAATTCTAGGTAGATTAAAAGTGAGTTGTATTTTATTCTTCTTCTTCTTCGCATGCTTATCCATTAATGGATGTTTGCGACCACATTTTCCATTTTTTTCCGGTCTCTTGACGTATGTATCAGGCTTTCCACGTTACGCAGTCCGGTCCATTGCTTTACATTGCGTAGCCATGATAACTTTTTTCTCCCTATTCCTCTCTTACCTTCGATCTTCCCTTCAATGATAAGCTGTAATAGGTGGTATTTTACGTTACGCATAATATGCCCCAGATATGCAGTCTTTCTTCGCTTAATTGTTACTATAAGTTCACGGTCTCTGCCCATTCTTCTGAGGACCTCCTCATTTGTTATTCTCGCGGTCCACGGTATTTTAAGCAATCTGCGGTAAATCCACATCTCGAAGGCCTCTATTCTATTCATTGCAGCTATTTTCATTGTCCAGCCCTCCATACCATACAATAGTATCGACCAAACGTAGCATTTAATAAATCGCACTTTAAGGCTGAGGTCAAAATCTGTATTCGTGAGGACATTCTTGAATTTCATAAATGCATTACGGGCGTTCTCTATTCGACATTTGATTTCTAAGTCTGATGTCCAATCTTCGCAAAGCCAGGTTCCGAGGTATTTAAACTTGTTTACTCGTTCTATAGCCAAATCATCGAATGTTAGCCTGGCATTTCTGAACGTGGCCGGCTCTCGAGTAACAATCATAAATTTTGTTTTATTAATATTAATGTTAAGTCCCAACCTTTTACTATGCTCTCCGACTATGCTAAGAAGGTATTGAAGATCGTCTATGTTATCAGCAATTAGTACTGTATCGTCAGCATAGCGGATGTTGTTGATCCATACCCCGTTGACCTTTATGCCTTTTTCGATATTCTCAAGTGCTTCTTGGAAAATGTTCTCAGAATACAAGTTAAATAAAAGAGGTGAAAGGATGCATCCTTGACGGACTCCTCTGCAAATTTCAACTGTGTTGGTGACCTCGCCATCGATCTTTATTTGCGCAGTCTGGTTCCAATATAAATTTTCTATGCAACGAATGTCTTTTTGGTCGATATCCATTTGTCTCAGAATGTTCATGAGTGTATGGTGGTGAACTCTATCAAAAGCTTTTTCGTAGTCTATGAAGCATAGGGCTACGTGTTTCCTCTGATCGTAACAGTTTTGCACCAATACCTGCGTTGCGACTAAGGCTTCTCTCGTACCCAGACCTTGCTTGAACCCAAACTGTGAGTCACCCATGGTTCGCTCACATTTTCGGAATATTCTTTGGTGGATAACTTTGAGAAACAGTTTTAGGGCATGACTCATAAGACTGATAAGTCTATGCTCCTCGCATTTTCTTGCGTTATTCTTCTTCGGCAAGGGAATAAAAGTTGACAAGAGCCATTGAGCAGGGTAATGGCCAGTTTCATAGATTTTATTAAAAAGCTTGTGGAGCACTGCAATGCTTTTTTCGTCTAGGAGTTTAATGAGTTCTGAAGGGATTTCATCTGGGCCAGCCGCCTTGTTATTTTTTAACATATGTATGGCTCTTTCGATTTCCTCTTTTGTGATTGGGGGCCCTGAAAGGTCATCTACTCTGTTTTCATTAGCTGGTCTTTCATCCGAAAAGAGATTTTTGATGTAGTTTTCCCAGATTGATTTACTTTCATGGACGTCCCGAGCAATTTCATCGTTCTCATTTGTTATTATGGAGAAGTTTTTCTTTCGATATATTCCAGCAGTTTTTTTTTAACTTTTTGTGAAGATTGAAGTCGTCATGTACGGTTTGTAATTTTTCAATCTCCTCACATTCGCCTTTCAGCCATTCATTCTTCGCGATTCTGATCTTGGTTCTTATTAGCTTTTGTATATTTTTATAGATATTGCAGTCTGTTTGGCGTTTGTATTTTCGCCGTTCGTCCATTAATGTAAGAATTTCGTCTGTCATCCATGTCCGTTTCCGATCTCTTGTTTTGTACCCTATTTTGGTTCTAGCCGTATTTATCATGATGTTTTGCATCTCCTCCCATATGCAGGTTAGATTTTCTTCTTTTTCTATAATGGGTGCTATTGTTGTTTCTATTTTACGGTTAATTTCTTTACCGACTTCTATCCTTAGATCTCTATCTTTGAGTTGTTCATAGGCTATTTTTCGTTGTGGAATTGTTTTTCTGTACCTTACAATTTTCGTTTTAAGATATGTTAACAGCAATATGTGATCAGACGGCACGTCCGCTCCAGGGTAGGTACACGCTCTAGTGATTGAAGACCCGAAACGCTTATTAATAAGTACATAATCTATCTGATTACGAACTATATTGCTGGGGTTATCTGCCGGGGACTTCCAGGTATATAGTCGACGAGGTGGTAGACAGAACCAAGTATTAGTAACTTTCATATTTTCTTCTTGGCAAAATTGTAGGAGGCGGTCACCTCTTTCGTTTCGTATTCCTAACCCGAAAGGACCCACTAGATCTTCATATTTTCCTTTTCCTAGCTTGGAATTAAAATCACCCATAATGATGTTAATTTCATGATTCATCGTAAAACTACTCGATTTCATGATCGGTTGAATCTGCAGTAGGGGCATATACTTGAATAATGTTAAGATTTACAGGCTTAGCATTGAGTTTTATTAAGGCCGCTCTGTCGGAATATGGTATGAAATTGATGACACATGAGTTGTTCTGAGATGAATATTCCTACGCCTTTCCTATGATTTTTATCGTGGTTACCGGAATAGTAAAAAGTGCCTCCTGGAACGGTACACATACCAGCGTCAGGCCACCATGTTTCTGCAACGCCTAATATATCGACATTTAACCTTTTCACTTCTCGAGTTAGGTTTGCTAGCTTTCCTGCTTCGAATAAACTTCGTACATTCCAGGTCCCTATATTGATTTTGTTGCGGATGTTTATCTTTATTTTCTTGGCTTCATTCAAATCCGTTCCCCCCGGAGATCCGATCGGGGAACTATTTCCGGAACATTTTGAGTTGAATGTAGTCATGTGGTTCTCTTGGGAAAAAAATGGAGGTGATTTCCCGTTATCTTCCTCCATAGGTTTGGGATATAGGAAGGATAATTATGGTTAGGTAGGAATTGGGGTGGGACCTGATTTCTCCCTGTTATAGGAGTTGGGAGGAACCAGGAGCTCACGTCGGCAGGATCGCTAATCCTGAAGTAGGTATGTCCTCCACCGGGATCGTAGAGGATACCTACTCGCTACCGTATTTTATTCACTCGTTCAAATAAATGGTTATATGCCCTGTATCATATTTTATTTATCTGCAAATATTGATAATTAATCGCTAGCTCAATTTGTTAAAGCAATCACTCAATCTCGGTTAGGTTCCTGGCTGAATGTGTAATTCTTAAATTAATTGAGTACGGATCTGTATTCCGTCTTCTCTCTACTGCGCACAAGCAAATACTCGAAATTAGGTCAAACGCTCATCCAAAATGAATCCCTCTGGCAAGATAGCTGACAGTGAATTAAAACAATGTCAAAATTCAACAAAGTTCTACCGGTAATTATTTAAATTCGGCTGCTTTCGCGGCATTTGTTTTCTAGCGTTCGTCGAAGGGACGCGCGCAATTTCCCAATTGTTTTTCTTGGCGTACCTTTGGATTCAACTTCCTCCTAACCTCAAATTATAGACTGGGCCTATGTTATGGGCTGCATTTACATTACAGCAACGGAAATCGCTTGGATTGTCTTGAGTATGACTCTTCTTACACATGGATAAACTTTCACACGCATCTAGTTTTAGGTTAAACAGTACCTGGTCTCACCGATCTTGTATGGGGAGCTTGAAGGCGACGCTGATGTAGTTCTTGGGGCTGCTATAGGCCGGATCCTGCTGCAACTCCTGGCACACGTACTCACGGGGCTGCTCGGTGCTGTGGAAGCTTCCCCTCTGGGCTGTATCGGGTTGATCGCCTCCAGGCAGAGATCGAAATGGGCTGCTTCGGCTTCTAGGTTACGTACACTGGGCTCGGAGAACTTTTCAACTTTTTGTGTCGGAATTGGCTACAAACACTCCCACACGACCACGAACATGCACTCAGTAAAATGGTATACTTTTTGTGCTGAAATAATTTGATTTATTATATAAAAATTGATTTTAACTGGAGTACATATTTAACATGTCAGTTCATAATTAATTTCTTTTGCTATCCGCTATAAACAATTGCAAGTTAACTATTAAATAAAAAACGGATATGAACCAAGTTCAAAATAGTTATTTATAACACTAAATTTGTCTATAACTAAAACTATTTACACAATTCTTATTCTTAATATTATTGTCTACATTTATAATTAGTTAACCGTGTCTTTTCACCACTGCATGTTTATTTAAAATGCTTTTAATTGTTCACACAAGTCACTGCACTGATTAATTTTTATTAGAGTATTTCCTGCACCGAGGCTTCCTTCGAATTCCCCTGTCTCCTTTTCATCACAATTTTTGGTCCATCTGCTGTGTCCCTTTCCTGGTCTTTTTAACCCTGGCTTGCTGATTCTTACAACTTTCATTAAATGCCTTAATGCCTGCCTTTTTAGCTGCTCGTTGCAACGTTCATTAGCTTATCTAACTTCTCATACCTTTCTTTTAAAACCCTGACAAATATTTCACTGTTTAACTTTATTTGAATTATACGCTTCATTTCATTGCCTTTGCAATCCATTTTGTAATTGATAGTTCGGCTATTACTTTTGCACAAACTTCTCATTTTAAATTGATCTTACAGTCAACTTAGATCCCTGTGAGAATTGAGCTTTGCTTATTGCGTTATTTATTTAATTATACTGCTATTAATGGCATCTCTTTACAAATGCACTCATTCTATCAAATTCAAGTTTTAGCCTTGCAGTTATATAAAATGCCTCACCCTGAGCTTTAGTAAAATGTCCATTAATTCGGCAATGCTATCAGAATTGAGTTGTAGGGCTTAAGACCACTGCAATATAAACTAAGGTTGATCATAAATTAGAGCATCAAAATAAAATTGTAGGAAAATATATGAAGGATGTAAAGTGGTAAATAACAATTTAGAAATTATATTGCTTAGAAGAAAATGGAGGTATACAGAATAAATCATTTACTGGCCACATTACTAACGTGGAATACAAGGTGGAAATATTAAATCAATAAATGAAAGGAGTGAAAGACAATACAGACAAAACAATCATTACTATGGTAGATCAAAATATTGAGGCCAAAGCACAAATCTTAAATTTAGAAAAAGAGAAAAAAATTAAAAAATATCAGAGGTTGTTATAATAATTTAGCCGTACCTCAAGTTGTATACAGTTTAAGACAAGATAGGGAAATTTGATAAAAATGATAGAAGTAACTCAAAAGAGTTCATGTAAAGACTAGAATTATTAATCACAGATACAAGAGAAGTATATGGGCAATTATATAATTACCAAACAAAATTAAGAATAATGGGAGATAGTTTAGGTGATAATGTATTAAATTGGTTTGTTTAAATAAACATCATTGAAATGGTTTCCTAGATTTTAAAAACCATTTTTAGATTATTATTGGAGTGAAAACAAACAACAACTGATATTTAAAGATTAGTTACTTAATTCAACGTAGGAAGGAAAGTCTAAATATCAGCTATTGTTTGCTTTCGCCCCAATAATAGTCCAGAAAATTGTTTTTAAAATCTTGGAAACCATTCCATTGTTGTTTATTTAAATTGAATCAACTTAATACACTACTACCTAAACTACCCCCGATTATTCTTAATTCTGTTAGGTAATCATATAATTGCCCATTTATTATTAATTCACAGTATAATGAAAAATCAGGTTTAAGTAAGGAAAAGTATGCCACACAAAAATATTATGAATTTTCCAACTTAGATAAAAGTTACGGTAACGGTACCAATTGTATAAACACACGTTAACAACTTATTTTTGAATAATAAAAATTTGGCAGCACTTGTTCTCATTTATCTAATTTTTACAAAAAGAACTGTGTTTTGTACAACAAAAACCCAAGAAGCAGTTTTTGTATAGTTTTAATCAAGATATTCAAAAAAACATTATCAAAACTGAAAAAACGGTGACGTCTACGTGTCGTCTCCTCTTCCTTATTCAACCGTACAAAGAGGATTCATACGCACTCCACCGGTGAACTGAAAGATGGTTTACCGACAAACAAAATGTTCTTGGAGCCACACGTACACACATCAAATCTGTAATTAATATTTCAACGCGTTTCAAAAAATAATAAAATTTACAATTTTTTTTCTAAAATTCATTTCAAAAACGAAGAACTTGTGAACCCATATTGATGGGAACTTTCTGTCTTAGAATAAGTCAAGGAACATACCAGTCACATTCTACACGTACACCCTGTATATTTGAACAATATTGGAATAAACCATGTACCAAATACTATAAATGTGGAAGAAAGGCTAATAATTATAAATAAGCAATAAACACATTTAAAATTATCAAGACATCATGACTGAGTTTACCATTTTATGCTATCTCTTTATTATGTCCAATGTTTTTATTGCTTATTTATAATTTATAATTATTGGCCTCTTATTATGATTTCTATCCAAAGCAATATATGACTCTCAACCGAAGTAAACATTGGCCCTTTCATTCGGCACATATGCGGTCCATTATTTACTGCGCTTCAGAGCTTCTACAAGCTTAGTGTGCTTTGTCGTAGTAAATAATGTCGTCAATAGCACGATCTACTGTAAATAAAATCTTAAATAAATACAGAAAACATGGACATGTACGTGATTTACCCAGAGCTGGTCGCCAATCAGTCAATGCATATATGACATTTTACTAGGAGTTGGTAAAAAGCAACATTCAAGTTCCCGTCAGATTGGCTTGGATATGAATTTGAGTCATATTACAGCGCTTAATATTTTACATATACATAAATTCTGTGAAGAGATGCAAAGCCGCCGTAATAATGAAGAAATGTTTGTGAAAAATATTGTTTTCTCGGATGAAGCTTTATTTTTCCTTAAGGGAACTGTAAATAGACAAAACTGTAGGTATTGGGGCTCACTGAATCCACGACGAATGCTGGCTTCACATACTCAATCTCCAAAAAAAGCGAACGTTTGGGCAGGTATAGTCAAAAACAGAATTTTGGGCCCGTATTTTTTTATGTCAACTTGATTGGCGCAGGGTATTTGCAATTTTTACAGCAAGAGTTAATTCCAGTACTGACACCTTTATACACAAATACAGTTGAACCAGACACCTGATAACAGACTTTGGTATTAACAAGACAGAGCACCTACCCATTACGCCCTTCCTGTTCGTACATACTTGGATAACATCTTTCCACAACGGTGGATAAGGCAATGTGGAGCCATCGAGTGGCGAGCTCGCTCCCCTGATCTTACACCCCTATATTTTTCTTATGGGGTTGTTTAAAAATCAAAGTTTGTGTCATTAGACCCCAAAAACAGATTCGACAGGAAATGCGCAATATCGGCCCAGAAATAATTGGCAGAGTACAAAATGAATTTATTTGGAGACTAGGATATTGTCAAACATGTAATGGGCAACAGTTTGAACACCTAATTAGTTAATGTTTTTTTATTTTGTTTTGTATTGTTTATAAAATAATCATTTTTCTAATTAAAACTTTATTTGCATTTTTACCAAAGATTTCTTTGTCACTTAATAAATAAAAATGTTATACTAGAATACTCAAAACAACGTGCTTTTCCACTTCCCCGAACAAAAAATAGGGGTTATAATTTAAACAAAAATTACCCCCTCTGACCCTGCTGGCTTACGCCACTGTGCATAGTTCTAAATTATTTCAAAAGATAGAAAATGTACAACTATTTTTGACCCCTCCAAGCGTTTTTTCTACAAATAATAATTTTGCAAGATAATTCAGGTGTTCCGGACTTTTTTACCACACTGTATATACAAAATAATTCGTAATTTAAGAATATGTATGTACATTAATAAAAAAATAAAGTGTCCTCTGGTCTCTCGTGTTTTGCGTCACTGACCGATCCGCAACCAAAATAGCACCTTAGTTCTGTCGGTTACTGCCTCGAGCACAAATCCATGTAGGTCTGTCGGCACGTAGATTTAGCGCACAGCAGCTTCGAGAGACGGGTTTGAAACAGATTATATCCGTGCCGAGAAATGGCGGTTGTTTATGTTTCGTGGTCTGGAAACTATCGTTAAATACAATTAATACAGGGCTGGTGGCTTTCACTGGCAGTACATTAAGCCGTGCAGGTCGTTGCGGTTCCCTGGTATGCAAATTTAGACCACTTGAAATAACATAAATATATAATGTCTACCTCATGTAAACCCCGGCTTTTCGCTGCGTTTACCGGTGAGCGCTGGAAGATTGGGAGCGGTTCAGTATCCCAGGAGGCGAAAGCAATTTGCCTTCGATGGAATACCAAGACGGTGTCGTTGAACTTACAATGCTGTTACCACAGGTACTCTAGTATTATTAAGAGCTTATTTTATTTTAGGTTATAATAACCTCGGTGAAGCCGGTTATGTCTGCTTCAACGTCGGATGCGGGGTTTTATGTTAACAGATTGTCCTACAAGACAGGTTCCTGTCACAAGGTAGAACTCGGTCAGGTCCAGGTTAAGGGAAGAAGTTCTACGAAACGGGTTTCCATTACAAGGCAGAACTACGTCAGGTTCAGGTTCATGAGATGCCCTACACGAGACAGGCTACTGTCACAAGGTAAAGCTAGGTCCGGAAAGTATTAGGAGAGGGAAGTCCAGGGACTCCAATCATTGAAATGGATGTGGACGTTGCTTTTATACTTTTCGGTCTGCGTTATCGGTGCAGTCGCTCCAGATACAATTTAGTGTGGGCGGAGCGGTGCGTGCTTGTATGAGATTCGGCGCACCGCTGGTGGACGTCGTCTTATCTTCTGTGCGAGTGTTAGGGCGATGTCACCGTAGATTGGGACGGAATAAGCGCCGTACAGATTTCTGGAATAATATTGATGCTTTAGATAAATTTGCTACTAGCGCTAACATTACAAGCTCTTGCACCAGGTGATGGAGTCCGAACGTTGAAGTTTTGCCAATGGTTTCTAGAGACGCATAATGGCGATTTATATTTTCTGTCGCATATTTTACGGACAGACGAATCAATGTTTACTCAGGATGGCGTCTTCAACAGACAAAATAATCACATATTGGCAGTGAAGAACCCACTTGCTTCCAGGGCTGATAAGCTCCAGGAAAGATACCGGATAAATTTTTGGACTAGTATTATAAATCAGAATTTAGTAGGATCACAAGTTTTGCCCGAAGTTTAAACGTCAATCATTTTCTGTAGTTTCTGCGGAATAACTTATTAGATCTACTGGAAGATATTCCATTAAATTTGCGTTGAAACATGTGGTTCAGATAGATGGTATTTCTGCACATTATGGTGGCGTTGTAAGGAGGTGGTGTCATGAAAATTTTCCAGGACCCCCGGATATTACGCCTATGGATTTCTTTTTATGGAGTTTTTTGAAGGACAATGTAAATGCAGAACCCATAAATAACGTACAGCACTTGCAACAGCGTATAGATGCAAGAAATTGCTTAAACCGATTAAAAGTCACTGGAATGATTTTCTATGAATATAAGTTTGCACAGGTGATTACGATAAGGCAGAATTTGGATAAAATTTCGAAGCAACGGTAGTTATTTTAATCAAATTTGTTATATTATTCGATTTAGTCAGTGGTTCTCAAAAGTTTAAAGTATGTAGTATGAATTACCCTATATAAACTGCTCAACAATTGAAGTGACCCTTTAAAAATAAAACATTTTTTGAAATATTTTTTAAACGCAATTTTTAAATTAGTATCGACTGGGACCTTCTTTTACTCGATATACTTCCTGACATCGTCTGGGCATACTATAAGAACACAAACCGCATTAAAACAAAGTAAATACATTATAAGTAAGAAATATCTTTACGATTAAAGTAATAAATTTTAAGTTTTATAGCCTAATAAAGTAGCAATCTTATTTTATTTCTAACAGAAGCTTGTATCCACAAATACTACACTGATAGCTACATACGATATTTTTTGTTTTAAAATAAACATCATAGCATAATTTTTGTTGCTGGGCCACTTCAGTTGTTGAGCAGTTTATATTCTTAAATGGGAGCAAACTATTTAACGTATCTAACAAAAGTTTTCGGAAAAAAAATAAGGTCTAATATTGAAAACCAATGTGGATTTATTAAAAACTTTTATCTAAAAGATTAATCTTACATCTACAATAAACAAAACTAAAGTTTTAAACTGCAGCTAAAGGGCCTTGGTCTTCGATAATTCGCAATTTTGCATGAACATGTCCGATTAGAGTCTGGACGGTACCAACATCTATTTCTCGAATTTTATTAAATATTCGTCGCCGCAATTGTTCTTCGTTTTGGGCTTCCCAACCATTATTCTATACTTTTCTACTCAAAAGTGCCCAAAATTCCTCGATTGGTCTTGCTTGTGGTATGTTTGGAGGATTGTCGTCTTTTGCGAAAAAATTGATATTATTCGTTTCCAGCCATTGTCGAGTGATTCTAGCGTAATGACAAGAAGCCAGATCACGCCAGAATACTATTTTATCATTAGCATAATAAGTATTAATAAATTGAAGTATAAATTACTGCATTTACCGCTTCTCCTTTAACACGTCCAACATACGGACGCGAAATTCCTGCTTCTGATATGACACACTCTTTATCCGCAAATTTCACTTTACATTTAAATTTGGTTTTGCTAGGGCAATTTCTAATATCATCAGTATAGAATCCATCGTTCCCTTTCATTTCGGCGTTCGACAAAGTGAAATATTTCTCGTCGTCCATAACGATCACTTTGTTTCCATTAAAATATAGACGTCTAGAAATTCTTCGCGGCTGTTGATCAGAATATTTTGAGCATTTCTTTCTTTTTCGAAATTGCAATCCATTATTTTTCAATTCCCTACTAATAGTCATATGAGAAACTCGAAATTGACGCGATAACTTTCGTGTTGTAGTCCCCACCCTGCCTTTAGCTTTTTCGACCAATCTCCTAACGGAAGCATAAGGTAAAACTCGTGGACGTCCAGTTTTTCGTAAATTTACGCACGGAATGCCTTCTTCGCACTACCGAATTGTTTGATAAATAGTCGAAATCAAAACATTCTGATCTCTGAACATATTCACAATATCACGTTTGGGCATCCGTCCAACCAACGCATATATGTTCTTACGAATATCCAACTTGTAAGACACGTTATCAGAAGTTATTCAGTTAACGTGGTACGCTACACTAAGAGCCGGTTGCAGAAAGCAATGTTAAGTCTGGTGTTAGCTAACATCGCGTCAAAGTGAACAAAATCGCATAAAATTTTGTTTACTAATGTATTAGTTAGTATAAGCATTTGAGATTTGATTCGTTTTTGTTCACTTTGACGCGATGTTAGCTAGAGTGGTGTCAAAGCAAGAAGTACATAGGCGTGGCTACAGTTATGCGCCAATAACCGGTATCAGTGGCGTCCACTGCATGCGTTTACTCGAGGCGTGTACGGTAATCGTAACCTCAAATTCATACTGTAAACGAAAAATTTTACTTATATGAAAATAATCCCAATCCTAGCTGTTTAGTTCTGAAAAGTACTATTTTAAAAGGCGAAAAGAAGTAAAACGTAGAGTTAAACTTTGATAAACACACGAGAAAACAAAATAACACGACAAACGGCAATGAACTGAATCCAACAGCGGAAATCACCTTGTTGAACGTAATGGACTCGTCCGGACGTTTCTAGCATTCTGCGCATCGATGACGCGGTGTACTTTACAAACTGAAGGACTTCTAACACCAGACTTTAACATTGCTTTCTGCAACCGGCCCCAAATGTCAACCTTGTTTTGTTCCACCGACGACTAGATATAAAACTGTTTTCGGTTCAACCTATACTTTTCTCGGTGTTTCTGATAGTAGCTGACAATGTTTACATATTCTGCTCTATTTTAATAAAATAGACAAACTATTTATTCATATTTGTAGATCTGCTTATTTTTTTAGTAATCCATTGTTTTACGACTTTTACTAGGTGGTGGGGCGATAGGTAAACGTCAACCGACGTCAACGTAACCTAC
Organism: Agriotes lineatus; assembly: GCA_940337035.1. Taxonomy (NCBI): domain Eukaryota; kingdom Metazoa; phylum Arthropoda; class Insecta; order Coleoptera; family Elateridae; genus Agriotes; species Agriotes lineatus. Next base: position 69,108,954 of record OW679195.1, read on the forward strand.
AAACGTTGGTTAAAATGTTATAATTTCGCGATTTCTTGATTTAAAAAAAATTATGTGCCCTCGGTACGGAAGTTCCTTTTTATCCCTCATGTGATGTATCCCATTAGGAAACTCCCGTGACATTTACTGTGTCAAATGCATTTTGAGTATATTTGAGTACCTACTATTTCAGCTGATTGTACTTAACGGTCAGTAGCGTCAAACCTGTAAGTAATGTTGTGACAAATTATTTGTTATTTTGCTAAACTTAAATATGAATCATAGTTTTAGTGAAACAAGGTAAAAACATAATAACTTTAGTAAGTAATCTTGTATTATTTTAATAAAATAGACAAACTACTTATTGATATTTGTAGATCTGCTTATTTTTTTTAGTAATCCATTGTTTTACGACTTTTAGTAGATGGTGGGGCGATAGGTAAACGTCAACCGACGTCAACATAACCTACAAACGTTGGTTAAAATGTTATAATTTCGCGATTTCTTGATTTAAAAAAAAATATGTACCCTCGGTACGGAAGTTCCTTTTTATCCCTCATGTGATGTATCCCATTAGGAAACTCCCGTGAAATTTACTGTGTCAAATGCATTTCGAGTATATTTGAGTACCTACTATTTCAGCTGATTGTACTTAACGGTCAGTAGCGTCAAACTTGTAAGTAATGTTGTGTCAAATTATTTGTTATTTTGCTAAACTTAAATATGAATCATAGTTTTAGTGAAACAAGGTAAAAACATAATAACTTTAGTAAGTAATCTTGTATTTTTTTAATAAAATAGACAAACTACTTATTGATATTTGTAGATCTGCTTATTTTTTTTAGTAATCCATTGTTTTACGACTTTCAGTAGATGGTGGGGCGATAGGTAAACGTCAACCGACGTCAACATAACCTACAAACGTTGGTTAAAATGTTATAATTTCGCGATTTCTTGATTTAAAAAAAATTATGTATCCTCGGTACGGAAGTTCCTCTTTATCCCTCATGTGATGTATCCCATTAGGAAACTCCCGTGAAATTTACTGTGTCAAATGCATTTCGAGTATATTTGAGTACCTACTATTTCAGCTGATTGTACTTAACGGTCAGTAGCGTCAAACTTGTAAGTAATGTTATGACAAATTATTTGTTATTTTGCTAAACTTAAATATGAATCAGAGTTTTAGTGAAACAAGGTAAAAACATAATAACTTTAGTAAGTAATCTTGTATTATATATGCAACGAAACCAAATCCTATTTTGTATGCAACCGCGTATACGTACAAGCAGACATCCAAGAACTAAATTTTAGCAGAAACAAGAATTTATTTACATAAACCTAGAAATTTGAAGTTGATATCCGCGTTTATTTTATTACAATTAATTGAAATTCTAAACAATTAAATAATTAGAGAAAATTGTCATCAAAATCTGATTTTATTAAATAAATAACAATTGGAGGGATATTGGCAAAGGTATGATTTTCCATATATTTCTGCCATTCAGCTTTAATTATAGTTCATTCAAATTCAAGATAGAGCAAAATCTGCAACTCAGGTTACAAATATCAGCAGTCAGTTGACTACTAATTTGATTTTATTAAAATGTAGATCATGGGATGTACATAGTATAATACAGAGGTTATAGTTTTTGTCGAGTTTGCAAAGCTTGAAATTGGAAAATTGTTTGATGTCTACCTAAATGAAATCTGCTGAATGTAATGTGAGAATAAATTTACCCCCTAAAAAATGTTGCAAATGGCTTCCTTAAGCAAAGATGCATATTAAAACATGACACGTTGATTTTGACACTCATCAAGACAGCAACAACTCTATATCTTTCTGATCTAAACTTTCATAAAATCATATAAGTAATCAACTTACTGCTGATATTTGTAACTTGGGTTACGGATTATGCTCTATCTTGAATCTGAATGAACCATAGGTTGATACGAGTTCGGCCTGGAAATTCAAAAACAAAGTTATCACAAAGAAGGCAACCGCTCGGTAATATCAGCCCCATACCATAAACCTTTCTGGATGAGCCAGATCTTAGCCCGAACGTCCCGCCCGCCTCAGTCAAATGCCGAATATATTGAAATATTTTACAGAAAGCCGCTAATTTAAAAAGCGCAATAAAAACCATACCATTGGGCCAAAATGGGTCATACTTGGCTACCTAATGAAAACATCAAATATGTCCAAACAATTCAGATAGCAGAGCGCGTCCCGATTAGAAACTTGAAAACAACCGGCCAGAGCCCGAGCAGCCGAGAATAAAAGGCTCCGCCGACCGCCGACATCATTGATTCCGACCTGAGCAGCGAGAGAAGCAACACCCAGCCAAGCGACCAACCAGAGCAGAGAAAGTTTTCGAACTCCAGCGGTCCGGGGAGTCCAGTTGGTTCTCCGGGCGCGCTCACACAAAAAAAAGAATAGTCAACGTTTCGTTTCATCCCATTCCTTCGTGTGCCATCAGGACGTTAAGATGGCAGGGAAAAAGAAACGGACCCAGCCCGACACCGAATCCCAGGAAGCCAGGCTCCGAGCACACCGAGCTGTCACCCGCACCAGGGCCGCGGAAACCGCAGAGGACGCCGCTAAGGACGCCGCTGTCAACGCCGCCTGCGATGCCGCCGACGCCGCCGAAGAGGCAGCAGCCGCAGCCGCCGCCACCGCCGCCACCTTAGCCGCCAAATCCGCTGTCGCCAACGCCGCTGAACTCGCATCACCGGAAACTCATAAAAATAAACCCCACGCAGCTAGAGCCGCCGCTATCTACGCCGACATCGATGCCGCCGACGCCGCCGAAGAGGCCGCAGTCGCAGCCGCCGCCACCGCCGCCAACTTAGCCGCCAACGCCACTGCCGCCAGAGCCGCTGCCCTCGCCGCCGGCACCGCAAACTCATAAAAAAAAACCGGTGAGAACAAACCAGTACCGTCCCTCTTATCACTTCCACCCCTCGAACCCCCCACATCCCCAACATCCTCCCGCGCCCGTCAATCCTCCGTATCATCTTCTACCTCCCAGCCCGATTCCTTCAGATATTCCATTAAAAACATCCCAGATAGTTACGCTACCCAAAAATCCTTCTACTCCCTCCTGATCTCCCACGGCTTCAAGGGCATCAAAACCCTTGTAGTCAACTACAACAAAACCGCCCTCCTTATCACCGAGCAACCCCTCAATGGAGTCACCCAGTCCAAACTCCGCACCGCCACCAACAGCAAAACTCTTGAAGTTTGTCCCTTATCCCGAAAGGCCTCCCCCACCCAACAAGCCAAAAAACCACTCACTTTCTCCATTGTCGCCCGAGACGTCGACCAGGACATCGCTCCTGAAGACGTCAAACTCCAGTGCCCCCAACTCCAAATTTTCAAGTGCTGGAGAATCACATCCAAAGCCACAAACCGCCCCACTCCCCTACTCCGTATCATCTCCACTGATAAAGCCACCATCGACGAGCTCCTCATCAATGGCCTCCAACTTTTCGGCCGCAAGCACCCTTGCGAGCCCTCCCACCCCCCCACCCCTATACCTCTCCAGTGCACCAAATGTTTTGCCTTCGGGCACTCCCTCTCCGAATGCAGGAGTAAACCTGTGTGCCCCACCTGCCCAAACACCCACCCCCCCGGAAAATGTCCCAGCGAAACCCCCAGCTGCCCCTTCTGTAAAGGAAACCACCCAGCTTGGTCCCATCAATGCCCTAAATTCCCAAAACCCCAAACCATTACCCCCGAAACCCCTGTTGTCCCGACCAAAATCATTGAACCCAGCCTCGATCCCGAAAACTCCGACATGGACGAAGACCAAACCCACGAACCCTTCCTATCAGTGAGACAATTCATCCGTTTCCTTACCAAAACCCTCTTCGACCTTTTCCCCCTGCAGAAGCAGAAGATCCAAACCACCCTCGAGCAATCCGCCCATGCCTGCCTAGCCCGTTTCCTCCGTATATCACATTCCGGTAACAAAGTCGTTTTTACCTTTAACTAAATCACCCCCCCCCAATTTTCCTTTACCCTGACCTCACTGGATCCTCATTGACACTCCCCTGTCAATGAGGAGAACCATTTTTCCTAACAGCCAATACTACACAAATTTTTCTATGATTACAGATGCCGCCCACCGAAGAAAAAACAACCCCAACATCAGGACCAGTAGAAGTACCACCAACCCACAAGAAGGAAGGAAGACCCCAGGGCTGAAGAGGCCAAAAGCCTAGAACGGCCCAACCCCACGGACTCATATTAATAATATTAAAATGTTTTGTAAATAATCACCTGTACATATTCTGTTCAATATACGTATTTTATCGTTATCGCCGACATCATTCATTTTGGGCTTAAGAAAACAGAGGTTTGGGACAGCTTGCGAGCTGTACCGGATGCCATAAATTTTAACGCAGAGGCAAATTTCACGCGAAAATTGATTAGAATAACCGTCGACTTTCGCGGGCAAAAGCATCCCTTAAGTACGTCGAGGCTGAAATGGTACAATGTGAATATACAGAAATAACTGTATTTAATTTAAGTAATTGCGTGGCGTCAATTAAACTATCAAGTGTTGGGTATTGAAAATTGCACAAAATTACAAGGTAAGCGATAGACTTCAGCCCAACGCTGAATGGAATAAATCGGCGGAGCGCGGTGTAAAAAACGTCCAGAAATTATATTACCCCGAGTCCGAACAACACCGGCAAATAGCAAGCTAAACCAGCCTTGTTTAGTATCAAAATGCGTGTTTCTTTATCAGGAAGCCAACCCTTGCAAAATTAAACCGCTAATTGGACGCGTCAAGTTACACATTCACAATCGCCTAAATAAGCACCCCCCAAAAATGTGTCTTCGCTCCACTAGCCAATAAGCATCGAGAAAGCGGAGCACAAAGGAACTGGGCCCTTTAAATAGAGGAACGGCAGCCAGCCCCGGGACCAGCCTCAGTACTCTCCAGGACGATCCACTCCGAAGCACTTCAGCCAGAAGGAAGTCCGCCTGGACTCTGTCGATTCGGGAGTCACTGCCCACTTGAACTTTGCCATGCACCGATCAACCGCCTAGCCTGGACTTTGCTGTTGCAGCCACGCCGTTTCCAGGACGCCAAGCCACTGTAGCCGTCGCTCTCAAGAGGATGACCAGCGCCCGCTCCTGCAGCCACGCCATTCCCAGGATGCCGAGCCACTTCAGCCGCCACCCCCGAGAGGACGATCAGGGCCCACTCCTGCCGCCTACGCCGTTCCCAGGACGCCGCGCCACTTTAGCCGCCGCCTTCGAGAGAACGACCAGCGCCCTTTCCTGCAGCCACGCCATTCCCAGGACGCCGAGCCAATTCAGCCGCCGCCCCGAAAGGACAACACCACCATCCGACTACGGACGCCAATGCGTCTATATGTATATGTTGCCTAGTTATAAGTTAATCTGTACAAATAAATATAGTAAATTTTCCTCCAATCAATCGATTGTTTAGCAGAGGGTAACGCCTCCACCCTTTCGTCAACTCCATTATTGAACTATCGCTGAGCTCAGTTAAGGTTTTCGCATTGTATTACGCTGTTTTTCACTTTTCAGGTGTAAATTGGTCTAGGGTTTGTTTCCACACTTCCTGAACTTTATTTGGTACAATATTTGCCTTATTGATGTCCCTAATATGCCTATGATCATTAAGAAGCGCAGCTAACGTGATTTACTGACCTTATGTTATAATACATTTTGACAGATGTCCATGCTAATTCGATGGCATTGAATTGACAATTATAAGGTGGAATCCGCAGAACTTCAACTTCAACAATATTCATGGATTACATACACTTTTTTAGATTCAGCAAGTACTGATTTTATTAGAGCTCATAGGTCTGCTTTAGTAGAATTTTCAGAAAAAGTGATGTTTTTGCTTTCTAACCACTTCTGCATGTCGGCCTTACGTAAATTTGAATTTGGTGGTTTGTTTACAGTCACAGATTGGTATGCGCATTATCTAATATAATTACACATAGAAACACGATTTTTAGTCTTTGTGTTAAGCAACAAATCGCAATTTTCTAGGAATCCTTGTTCCTGCATGAAGTATAGTAAAACAATTTTGGTATATAGAAGTTTAATCAAGAAAAATAAACATCTATATCTGAATCTAAATATTGTAAATATTTTTTATAAACTGATTTTTTTAGCTTTAACATGTGATTGTTCGCATAAAATTAGGCGAATATTGCATTTTTTGTAGCGATATCCCATGGATCTTATAATCTTATATAAAGTTAAACGCTCTTGATTAAAATATAATTCCTGTTGAGCATACCTATATATATATAAAGTACGTTTTTTTCCTATAAAAATTTTCAAGGTCAAAGAATTTAGGGTTTATGTTGGCATAACTTAGATTCCTTTAAAAAATATATGTTGGCAAAATTTGTTTTAGTAACTTTATAGAACTGAAAATTGGTGGGAAATTTAAAATCTGGCATTAAAGTTCTATGTACATCAAAAGCTCTTGCTAATCTTTCGTAAACGTCTTCTTCTGGTGTGTTAGGATGCAGATCCGACAGTTCCTCTGCACACTTCACTACATTTAATTTTAAAAGATTCCGTTTTTTTCGTATTCAGTTTCAAAAAAGAAAAACTGACAATTTAATTTTAAATGTCAAAGTGACAAAAGTCGTTTACAGAAAAACCTGACTAAAATAAATTTTCTAATAATTTAAAAAAAGCAGTTTTGCCAATTTTATATTGACCTTGAACATTTTTATAGGAAAAAAACGTACTATACATATAAATCATCAATGCTGAAATGTACATTTTTCTACTCATGACATTGAAATCAGTCATTTTGACATTGATTCCGGTGGTTGAAATTGCATTTCAACCACTAGAGATTGAAATGCTCGGACTACCGGGATTTCAAACTGTTTGACATTCAATTGGTGACAAGAGAAATGGCACTTTATGTTTACTTTTTTCTAAAGTGCATTAGTTTGTTAAAATGAGTGAAAATTCGTAGAAAAAATAGTATATGCAACTCGTGGCTGATAAAATTTCAACCACTTGTCCCATAATATACTATTTTCTCAAAATGAATACATTTTTCTATGCAGTTTTTCTTTTAAAAATTCTCATTTATAATACCATGAGTAGTCAAAGTTATGTCGACTATTTTTGCGGTGGTATCACCAATGTCCATTGCGCTTTGGTACGATTAGGACGAGTGCGCTAGCACGAGTCCTAATCCCAAGCACAATGGACATGAGTAGTGATAGCACTGCAAACATAAACTACTAAACTTTGACTAAAAATCCCATTCGAGAGACTATTCAACTCACTTGTCATGTATCAAAAACTGTCTAATAAAAATACAAGATTTTGACGTCTTTGAGCCAATAAAAATGAACTATATTGACAATTTTCACTAGTGAAAATAATCGACAATTTTCACTAGTGGTATAGTGAATATTTTTTCACAATTTTCACTAGTGAAAATAATCGGCAATTTTTGCTAGTGGTATAGTGAATATTTTAAACAAATGTGATTTTTATTAGAAAAAGATAAGATAAGATAAATTTATTCACGTAGCTGCTAAAATACACAGATGTGAGAAGTCAATACGGTGCATCATTACATAGTGACACATAAGTATATAAAAAAATAAATAAATAAATAACGAATAACATACAGTTGATGACGCAAGTGGTATTATACACAATTAGAATTAAGATGGTATAAACAGTTTAATCCAATTCTTTTAGGCTATATAGAGCCTTTTCAGAGAGGTAGTTCTTTAGCCTGGACTTAAATAGGCTGTATGATCTAGCTTCCTTGATGGAATCTGGTAGTTTATTATAAATTATTTTACCCGCATGTACGGGAGACTTTTCATGCATGGTCGTACGGTACCGCCCAATACGTAAAGAACCACCGTCTCTGGTTTGATGTTTATGAATATCAGCATTTTTTTCAAATTTTATTAGATTTTGGCGCATCATTTTCATTAAGTTGTAGACGTAGATGCCATACACAGTTAACATTCTCTGTTTTACAAAATGCGTTTTACATGTATCTCTAGGATTAATATTGAAGATTAATCTAACCAGTCTCTTTTGTAAAATAAAAACACGATTAACGTTAGTTGCTTGCCCCCAAACTACAATATTTAGAGACATATGAGCGTAAGCAAGACCATAATACACATTTAGGAGAGCTTTAATGTCTAGCACACTTTTTAATTGACGCATAGCATAATAAGCTTTACTCATTTTAGCGCACACATTGTCGACTTGGTGGTCCCATTTCAAGTTTTCGTCAAGTATAGAAAATAGGAACTTCACTTTGTTAGTTAAACAGATGGTTTTGTTGTTGATAGCGATGTTTAGCGGAAGTGGCTTTGGTTTTTTCCTCTTGAAAAAGTATACGCACTCTGACTTGACCATATTAAGTATCAACATGTTTTTATCACACCAGTTTTTAAAATCATTACACACAGCCGTTGCCGAAATCTGAAGTTCATTAATCGTTGGGGCTGAGATTGCTATAGACGTATCGTCCGCGAACATAACAAGTTTAGCCTTAGTTATGGTTAGGGGAAGGTCGTTGACGAACAGCATGAATATAAGGGGGCCTATCACTGAGCCTTGTGGAACTCCAAGATCTGTTAGATGCTCGCTCGAAACGTTACGGTCAATTTTTACTCTCAGTGATCTATTGGTGAGATAGGACATAATCCAATCAAGAGTAACTCCTCTAATGCCCATGTTAGTTAATTTACTGGCTATGAATGGTAGTTTTAAAGTATCGAATGCAGCAGTGAGGTCAAAAAACAGAGACATCACATGGTGATCATTATCCAGTTTGTCATAGATAAACTGCAAAAGATCGACACTGGCAGTCTCAATCGATCGGCCACAGCGAAAGCCGTGCTGATTGTTCGCCAGCAACATATATTTGTTTAGATAAGCTGATAATCGGTCAAACATCAGCTTTTCAATAATTTTTGAAAATACGCTTAACAGTGCGATAGGTCTATAGTTAGCGTGATCATGTAGATCGCCTTTTTTATAGACCGGTATAACGCAAGCTTTTTTTAGTGATACCGGAAATTTACCGCTGGAAATAGACATGTTAATAACATAGGTTAATGGTTCAATTATGTATTTCCAAGAGCTTTTCAAAGCGTTTATAGGAATGCCGTCCAGTCCTGTAGAGTTCTTATTTTTTAAGTATTTAATAATGGTTCCTATTTCATTGGGCGTCGCGGGTGCAATAAAAGCAGTTGATTGCACCGATTTACAAGTAGTACAAGCAGTAGATACGTTATTGCTGAAGTGATTTTGCAGTTTTATGCGTGCAGTTGAAGCGAAGAATTCAGCTAGATGCTCAGAAACTTCAACTGGATTGTCGGTCAGCGAATTGTTAATGTTTAGTTTGATTTTAGCATTTGATGTTTTACCTCGCCCCAACCTCGTATTGACAATATTCCAAATTTCTTTAGGTGTATTTGCCGCGTTAGATATTCTATTATCAAAATAGTTACTTTTGGCCAGTCTGACGTCATATTTCAACTGGCGTTTTTTAGATTTATAGATATTATGTAGGTCAGTACTTTCAGAATTACGAACGAGTACAAATAGTTCTTTTAGTTCTATACTTTGTTTTCTTATATTTTGTGTTACCCAATCTTTAGAATTGTTTAACCCCTGTTTACTAACGGTCCGGCGCATTAAAGGGCATGAAACGTCCAAACAATACTTAAACTTATCAATAAAACTGTCAAATGCAGAGTTTGAACACTCAGCACCATATACATCATGCCAGTTACTGTTTTGTAATAGACTCATAAATTCGTCCAGATTTGATGCAGAAAAGTTCCTTTTGTGGCATATTTTAACTGTATTGGCCTTGGTAACATCAGTAGCAATATCTTTTAAGCAAATAATCTGAGCGAAATGGTCCGCAATACATGGGTCTATCACATAAGCACTTGTTTTTGTTTTGTTTATATTGGTTGCCATGTAGTCAATTGCAGTTTTCGAAATTTTACCATCTGTGTTCACTTGCACACGTGTAGGTTCAATTATACTAAGCGTTATTTCAAAAGAATTCAGCAGATCACACAATGTTTTTTTGTGTTCGTTATTTTTGAGATAATCGATGTTAAGATCTCCGCATAAAATAATATATTTGTATAAGCTGCTTACCTTATTCAAGCACGATGTTAGGTTTGCGAAGAACAAATTTATATCACCCAGCGGAGGACGATAAATTGTTAATACACATATTTTAACTTCACTAAGGCGTAGCACAGCCCCACAGATTTCAATTTCCATTTCTGATGCATACCTGCTTATCCAATCTAGACTGCTTATTTGGTAATTTGCTTTTTCTGATACGTTGGCGAAAATAGCGACGCCACCATGTTCACGTTCCGACCTGCACCATTTAGCTATTACGTTTAGACTTGCTAGTGGAATGTGATCTATATGACTGGCTTTTACCCAATGCTCTGAGATGCAGACAATATCTAGCTTTTCGTTATCTACGAAGTAGTCAAGAATATCTATCTTATTGCATATACTTTGAACATTAACATGCCCTATTTTAATGTCACTTTTTATACTAGTTGCTAGACTGCTTGCGCATGGATCGAAAAAAATTATATCTTCTGACCACGATGCCAGTAGCCCATGTATTCTCGCTGTAGATGGTATCCTTTAGGGATTCATGTGCACCAACCTTGAATGAGCTGGTAATGTAATTCCCATCGCTTTGGTTTAACTTTTCACAAATAAAGTCTGATCGATTAAATTTTAGATTTAAGTGATCTTGCAGTTCCTTCTCGGATAGATCAGGATTAAATCTGGATACGTGCACCCAGATGCGTCGTTCACTTTGAATGGCTTTGAACTTTTGATCGTCCTCTTGTTTAGTACCTACAATTTTGTGTGAGATTTTAGCGTTTCTATTTTTGGTTTTTTCTACCATTTTTCCTCTGTTATTAACCCAGTCTCTGTTGACGTTAGAATCATCAGTTGCACCTAATTGAATTATTTCCTCCAGTTTGCCCTTCGCCATAACTTCTAAAACACCAGTAGCAACTTGGCTTTTGGTAACTCTGTTTGTTGTGGCTTGTTTAGAGGGTTCATCTACCTGACTGGTACACATTGACCCTGGTTTGTGTTGATGGAAGTTTTTATTAGTGGTAGTTTGGGTAAGGTGTGCAGGTGTAGATATCGCAGGCGTAGTTTTATGATTTCGCATATGTTTGACTTGGAGTTGTTTACCATCGTTTCCTTTATTTGCTTTTACAGAGATGGCGTTAGCATTGGCATTTACTGTATTATGGGAATATGCTTTACTTTCCAAAAACAGTATCTTTTCCTTTAACAAAATAACCTTTTCTTTAAGTTCGTCAATTAACTCGTTCTTGATTTCAATAATCTGCTTCAATAAGTAGTTCTCCGATTGGGAATCTAAATGCGGAGCCCTGTCGTTTATTGTGTCAGTAATGGACGCTACATTTTCATCGGTTTCACCATCGGTTTCACCAGACACTTTCACACAGCAGGTGATTAGGTCCTTATCGGTAGTCAGTTTAACGGATTTTAGTTTACTCACGCAGCTATTATGATAATATACATTACATACAGTACATCTGACGCGTAATTTCACAGTATTTGATCCACATACACCGCACAGACTTGCACTAGCGTCCTGTCCGTTCCCCGCCATCTTTTCTGCACCCAAAGTCAATATTAGTGTTCTGTTACTATAGGAATTGCGTAGTTTGTTGCTAGATTTAATGAAAATTAATTTGGAAATTAGTTTGGTTCATTGAATAGTCCCTCGAATGCCATTCTTAGTCAAAGTGAAGTAGAATATTTTTGCGGTGATATCACTACTCTGTACATTGCGCTTATGATTATTAATTGAACATTAGTGAAATTAGGTTATGCGAAGTATTGCCCTTCTGGAAGCACCAAGATTTGCGCTTGGGAATTATACTGGTGCGGGTAATTGGGAGCGGTCTAGTCAGATAAACTACGGCGAGGTTTAGACTTCGTCTAGTTGACAGTACTCCATGCCATCTCCCTAAAAGCCTATCTGGATAAGGGTGGAGGGTTTATTCCATTAGACAGTACGTCCTGTCAGATCGGAAAGGGAAGGTAGGCAAGGAGAGGAATTGGAGACGGGACAAGATCTCGGAATGGCAATGTCGTTTCCTTTTATACCTTTTTGTACGGCGCTATCTGCACACTTGCCCCCCGCTTCCAATGGAAAGGGTACGACGCCGTCGTTTATTTAGCGATACGTTGCGCAGAGGGAGTCGAATTATTTATCGCCTTCTCGCCCATCCAAATGATGCAACGCTTGATTGCCCGATGTATTAAATTTAAAAATATTTTACGTATGATAAAAATTCATTACAGGAGCAAGCGTTACATTGGTATACAAAATTATTTTTTGAAATCGGCAGTGAGTACCTCGAAATCGTCATTAAAATACGAGAAATGGACAGTAAAATAATCCATTGTTTTACGACTTTTTGTAGGCCGTGGGGCCATAAGTAAACGCCAACCGACGTTAATATAACCTACAAAAGTTGGTTAAAATGTTGTAATTTCACGATTTCTCTATTTCACTAAAGCTGGGGACCTGATTGTAGAGCTCTGCTGCACCACACGTACTTTGCTTATTTATATACTTGTACACGCACTTATCAACTGGCTGGACCTCCATATAATCACATACCAACTCACATGGCTTACACTGGACCAAATCGATGCCTTGTATCTACCTGTGCGGAAGCCCAATTTCAAAGGAAAACTTCACAAATCACCCAGGACACACTCTCTCAATAAAAAACAACTTCTAGTCAACTTGGGTATTTAACAGAACATAAAAATTTGTTATATTGGAGAAGCTTAGCAAAAACACAACCAACCTCTTGAAAAAGCTGCCCCCAATTTTGTTGTTTACAGTTTTTGTTTTAGTTGCATGACATGCTAAGCCTACTCTGATTTTAATTTGTTTTTGAGCAAAGGCAAAGCTATTCTAAAAACATCATACTATCAATTATTTACAAGGCCTATGCTATTTTATAACAAACCTGAAATTTAAATTATTATCTTTACTGGACATTCTTATGCTAAATACCTGTATTGTTGGTTATGTTACAAATTACTAATAATTATTATTTGACATATAAGGCTACTAAAATGTGATCATAGCAATATATGTTGCCTCTCTGACATATGCAGCGATATAGTCGATAATTTACCGCCATCTTGTATACAATCTTATACCATTTATGAATATATTGGGTTTTATGGCATAATCTTCAAAATAATCGAAATGCAGGTCTGGGGAATGTAGTCTAGGAGAACACATTGTGTATAAATGTATGCTGCTCTCGCTTGCGTTTGTAAGTGTTTCAACTACTTCTTGCTTTTGCACTTTTAAGTTCTACGTTTGTTCTTTGCCGTAGGATCTCTCATGTTTGTAAGAATACTGAATTGACATATAAGCATCTCCAACGAAGTTAATGCAGATAATTCCGTAAATAAGCTAGTACATAATACAGTGCCCATGATAAATTTGCACAACTATGATTATTTTTATTATTCGTTTCGCAGAAAATTTTATTCGTAATAAAACTCCCTGCATCTTTTCAAACTGAAGATGCACTTGCCGAAATTAAAATATATTTTTTTTATGCCTAAGAGTAAAATACCCTCATTTTTCAAAATACACGAAAAAAAGTATTTTTTTAAAGTTGTTTGAAATTGAAGGAGATGACAAATATAAAGCTGCCTACTCCGAAGAAAATAAAATAAAATTTTCTAATAAATGGATAATTTAAAAAAAATATGTGTGTCCTGCGATATTTATCCTGTGATATTTTTTAGCTCCATCTAACGGCATGACATAAACTTTACTGATATTTTCCGGCAAGCATGATTATTACATTGCCGTCACTAATAGGGTTGCCAACTGTCCCGGATTTTTCGGGACGTCCCGGATTTAAGGGTATTTTATACCCGTCCCGCAAGAACTCCTTGCGGGACGCTAATTGTCCCGGAAATCGTTTAACAACTTTAATATACAATGTCCGCCAAAAGGTCGGCATAATATGGGAAAAACTGTTAATTTTGATTTTTCGAAAAAACGTTTTACGTCAATAATTTGTGCTTGTCTAAAAACCTACGTAGCCCCTATCATATATACCGAGTGATTTTTACTTATTTAGAAAATGGAGTTTTTTCGAAATTGTCAAAATCCGAAAAGTGCTATTTAAGTAAGATTTCAATGAGGTTTTTTTAGAGTGTGTTATTTTTAGCTAACTGAACAATCTGAAGACCATAAAACCCCAAATTTTTTTCAACTTTAGCTAAAAATGTATTTTTAAATTGTTTAAATATTTTTCGAAATTTCACATACCAAGACTTAATATTAAAATTTAATTTTTTTTATGTGAACACTTTAAAGATTTATAATTGGTGAAAATAATATAAAATGTTAATTACTTTAGATTTTTAATTATTTACCGAAAAGTAGTATGTTTGCACAATTTTTACGTTTTTTATGCAAGGTGCTTTTTAGTAGAAATATTTTTCAATTCTAATTAATATCTATTTACATGGCTTCTAGAAACTCTAACCTAACCCTGTTTACCGTTACAAAAATCCTATAAATGTTCTTTAGAGATGTCGAAATGAGGAGATTTTTCTTTGTCCAATTTACGTATTCTATAAAATTTCTTCATTTAGACAACTGTAAAAGGAAAAAAAAATCGCAAGCGAAATAGGATTTTAAAACATAAAGTAACGACACGGTTTAGTTTAAAGTGTATTTGTGTTTGCCAATTTGTAGAATAACAAATTTACTTCATGTAAAAGATAAATCTTAGTTTTTTGTGTTTGTTGAGAATTGTATTGCGTTCTTGATGATGTTCTATTATTACGTTAGTCCACCTATATAACTGCAATAAAAAATTTAAAAGCGATTCGGCGTTTATTAGGTTTTACTGTTTTAGTATTATTTTTCCACTTCTAATAATTTTAAAATTTTTTGAATAGACTACAATAATTATGTAATTAAACAAAATAATAAAACATTTTACTGTTAAATAAAATGTATATTTAGTAAATTTTGCCAAATTTTACAAGAAAAGGTTCCCTAAGTATATTACAACTTTCTAAATTTAAATTAAAATAATATATATTAAAAAAATTATTGCGTCCCGCCTGAGGCGCTTTTGTCCCGGATTTTCATTTCCGAAAACCCGGAAATAGATTTTTTAAAGTTGGCAACCCTAGTCACTAAACCAAATCCTAAAAATGTATCGATCTAGCATTTTTCTTTTAATTTTCCTGTAGCCTATTTATCGGGTTTACGATCATTTTTATTTACGAAGTTAACAACGAAAGACTAGTACTATGTGCAATATAAAGTGTTCAGCTAGAGCATTTGGTTTTTTAATAGCCGGATGCATATCAAATCCGAACAAATAAAAGTCAAACAAAGGATAACTTCAAACCCATTCTCTATTAGCCACAAACACAATTTCCCGAATACAGGTGGCTGTTTCTGACAAGCTTCATATCGGAAGACAGCCAAATAAAGCAATTAACGTTCGCTCATAAACTTCATGTCAACAAATGCTCACCCATTTGCGTAACCGAGCAACATTCCACTTGCAGTTTCTTATTCCTCTCATACACTACGTGGGTCGAAGTACAGTCGTGTGCAAATAAATCTGGGACAGTGATTTTTTCACATGCAGATTCCGTTAAGAATTGAAGAATATCTCCATGGATTTCCTGCTATCAGAAAGAGTTACATTAAACTTTAACAGGTACTGAAACCCGTAACTCTCTCTGATAAGAGGAAATCCATGGAGATATTCTTCAAATTCTTAACTGAATCTGCATGTGAAAAAAACACTGTCCCAGATTTATTTGCACACGACTGTACGTCTTTCTCGTCGCTTTTGAGTTTAGGCCCGTTCGAAAGAAGCGCTATTACGTAATCGGCTAGGGGCACTCCAGGTGGCGCAATATGCAGTTGACGTCTTGTCTGTCCTCCGCCATTGTTTGGGCCGCGCTCGGTTTGATTCAACCATTATTGGACACGTGTGGATGATTCCTCTTGACAGGATGCGATGTCTTTCGCTCGTAGATGCCACTTTCAGGACGATTATTGGGTGCAGGGAGGCTGCAGTAATTGGTTTATCGTCTGTTTTTGTTGGCCTTCGTTCAGCATTTTGATGCGAATGTTACATTTTCAATATAATAATATATAGTCAGATCTGTCAGAAAGCAATTATCTGCAACATAACGGAGCAACATTTTGAATATGTTGGCAAACTTAGTTTTAGAATTGCTTTCAACTCATAACGCATCAAGCGGTGTTAGTCTTTTTTATGTTTAACGCCCATGTTTTAGCTTGTGCAATATAATGTACTCCGTTTTCATACAATCTGCCCCATTTAATGCGAGGCATATAATATAGGTATGCATTTTTAACAATATAAAATTACATTTACTCTTCCATAAGTGATGGGAAGGGGAGGATGTGTAATTTTTTAAATTACATCGTGTGCTTAAAAAAACTCGTTCGCAGCATGCCATAATCCAATTGAAGTTGGTCATAACTTGATCGATACCCATTGACGCAAATGAACTAAATTAAATCTTGATTTTGAACTAACAAACAATCGCCATTAAAATAATAATTTAAGCACTTGAGCTCTCCAAACAAAACATAAAAGCACGTTTAGAAAACATAAATCTAGTGATTGCTGATACAAGAAATAATATACACGAAAATACGAGAAATCGAGGAATCAAATAAAATCAGATTTAAAGAAATCTGGTGTGATACACTCACACAACTTCCTTTTAGAGTGATCTTTTAACTAGCCAAAAATTTGATTTTTAATTTTTAAGCATTTGTCAAAATTTTTTAAAAATTACAAATTCTGCAAAAACGGTTAGTTGAAGAGACACAATTTCTCTAGAATTTTAAGCTGAATTCAAAAATGTAATAATATACCGGATGTTCTATTTAAAATAGGAGTTAATAAAAAAATATAAAAAAAAACAAAAGAGACCCATTTTAGAAGTATTCAACTGGAAAATCACTTATCTCACATCAAAATGTAATAAAAATGTGAAGTTTGAAAAAAAACGTTAGAGCCGTTTTTGAAAAAATCGAAAAAACTGAAAAATTACAAGAGTAAACACCTACTTCCGGTTATGCGATTTTCATCAATAGCCCATCTACATAGTACACAAAACTTGTAATGAAGTTTCAACGCCATACCTCTTTTCGTTTTTGAGATATTCTGTTCACAGACACACACACACAGAGACACACAGACATACCAATGAAAAAAAAATATATGTTTTGTGTTCAGGGGACTCTAAAACGTGAAGATCTGTTGAAAACTCAATTTCGAATTTTTGGGTGAATCCAATACTTCCTTTATTATAAAAGGAAGTACAAATTTGGTGTGATACACTCACACAACTTCCTTTTACAGTGATCTTATAACTAGCCAAAAAGTGGATTTTTAGTTTTTAAGCATTTGTCAAAAATTTTCAAAAATTACAAATTCTATAAAAGCTGTACAAAATAGAGCGTTAGTTCAAGAGACAAATTTTCTCTATAATTTTAAGCTGAATTCAAAAATGTAATAATATACCGGGTGTTCTATTTAAAATAGGAGTTAATAAAAAAATATAAAAAAAACAAACGAGACCCATTTTAGAAGTATTCAACTGGAAAATCATCTATCTTACATCAATACACATTAAAAATGTAAAGTTTGAAAAAAAATCGTTAGAGCCGTTTTTGAAAAAATCGAAAAAACTGAAAAATCACAAATGTAAACACCTACTTCCGGTTATGTAATTTTCTTCAAAAGCTGGCTGTCGCATCTACATAGTACACAAAACTTACATATGAAGTTTCAACGCCGTACCTCTTTTCGTTTTTGAGATATTCTGTTCACATACAGACTGACAGACACACAGAGACACACACACACAGACAAACCAATGAAAAAAAATATGTTTTTTGGGGTTCAGGGGACTCTAAACCGTGAAGATCTGTTGAAAACTCAATTTCGAATTTTTGGGGTGAATCTAATTGTTTGGTATTTAGCTTTTAATCATGTTAGTTTAGTTTATTTCATTCGTAATTCTTAATACAAGTAAATAGCTGTACATAAATTTAGTGTAGTTTGTAATTCTACCTAGCGGTAAGTGTACCCACTATTGGTGGAACGTCGAGTTATGGGGCTTACTGTCCCCTCTCCTGCCACCCCTAAATGTTGGGTCAGTGGCCCACATAGCAAGAGATGAACCTAAGACGAGTTGGTGAACGGTCGGTCAACTGATCCCGTTTTTTTTTTTTGTTGTTTTGTGTAACCGCTCGTGTTTATCGTTTTGTGCTCCTGGAGTCACGGGTCAATCGACGTGCCACTTCCATCCTTTATGTCCATCAAGGTAAGTCCTATACAAACTTCTACCTTGCGTGGGTATTATCGAGTCTTACGCTCTCCGTTTAGGTAGAATTAATTTAGATATTAATTGCCCTGGAGACAGATACATTTCTGGTCCTTTGAGCCGGATCTAATCAATTGAGATTATCCGTTTTTTGTGTAGTAGAAACGCGTGAAATTTGTCGAATTTTCCAAATTTTGATATCGTTTATTTTCCAAATTCAAAGCTCCAGCGCAGGTACAGCTATTTACGAGTTATTATTGATTTAACTTATTGATTCGTGTATATTGCGTATGTCGTTACGTTTCGCCGTCCCACATATTAATTTTATGCTTAATTTGGTCCGCATCTTTGCATCCATTGTCGCTCGTTCTCGGAATTTCCTAGTTTGGTTGCGCCGGGCATATGGTCAACAAGTGACCATCGTAGAACGGTTGGGTTTTATTGCTTTTGCTTTTATTGCTGTGGTACTGCAGGCGGCTGTCGATCCTCAAAGTTTTGAATTTTGGATATAGCCCTTTGTTGCAGTTTCCGCCGCCGCTTACCAATAAATCATGGCCAATCAGCTTAAAATGAATTTGGCACTCCGCAGTACTTTAATTAATCAATTATTGGAAATTCGTGACCTAGCTTCTTCATCTCAGGAAGAAACCGCGTTACGTCCGTTATTCAAACGGCGACTTGACAGGGCAAAGTCGATTTATGATGAATTTCAACCCTTGCATCGCGCAATTATTCAAAATATATCCACTCAAGCTAATCCGGACCTAGCATCCGAAGAGGCCATTAGGAAACAATTTGATGATGCCTTTAATAGTATTGAAGCTATTTATTTTTCTTTGTTTCCTGATAATGAATCGTCCCCGAGTTTTAGCAATCTTAATGACAATTCTTCGAATCGTAGCTTCAATCATTCTAATAACGTCCGTTTGCCGAAACTGGAACTTCCGATTTATTCCGGAGAGTATAGTCAATGGACCGGTTTTATCGAATTATTTCGAAGTGCAATACATACTAGATCTGATTTGTCTGACATTCAAAAACTGCAATACCTTTTGAGTTGTTTACAAAATGAGCCATTAAATCTTATTAAGTCGTTGCCTTTGTCAGGAGATAATTATAAAATCGCGTACGATACACTCGTCGACCGCTACGATGATAAGCGTAGATTAGCTAATCACTATTGGACATCAATTAATAATTTTCCAAAATTGAAAGCAGAATCCGCGAAAGACCTGCGAAAACTCTTTGACCACGTTAAAGAGAATCGTTTGGCCCTTAAGGCTCTAAACATTGCTAATTCGTTAGAGGACTTTATGTGGTTTAGCATCCTTTTAGATAAGCTTGATACAGATACGCGAAAATTATTTGAATCGGAGATTAGGTCTAAGGCATCGGACATTCCAACGTTAAAACAATTAGAAGATTTTATTGAAAGTCAATGTCGCGTCTTGGAAAGTGTTGATAACTCAGCCAACAAAGGGTTCAAACACCTGTTTGCAAAGCCGTCTACTAAATCGGCGTTCTTAGTAAATAAATCCTCGAATAATAAACTTACTTCAGGTAGCGAAAACACTTCGAAATGTCTGATTTGTCAATTGGCACATACAGTTTATGCGTGCCCTGTGTTTGCGGCAAAAACGCCACACGAGCGATTTGAGATGGTCAAATCGCATCGTCTTTGTTTGAATTGTTTGCGCTTTAACCATATGAGTAATTCTTGTCCATCAAAATCAGTATGTAGAAACTGTCGCAATAAACACCACACGATGCTCCATTTTCCGGCAAGATCCCAAAGTTCGGCGAATGCTGAGGTCGGTGTAACTGTTCCACCCCCCGAGGTGCAAACGAGCCTAACCGCTTGTGCGAGCGTATTGTCGTGCGAATCGGTTTTACTTTCTACGGCTATTGTGGAAATTCAAGACGCTCTCGGTAATTTTCAGAAGTTGCGCTGTCTCATTGATAATTGTTCACAGGGTAGCTTTATCACGCAAAAGGGTTTAAGGCGCTTGGGATTAACACTTACACCATTTAAAACCGTTATTCAAGGTATTGGTTCAGAAACCTCTGAAAAGGCCTTGCTTTCTGCAGGTTTTGCAACATGTTGTCTTCGTCCTTGTTACAGCAATAAGCCGGTGCCTGTATTTAGCATAAAGGCCCATGTAATCCCTCAAATTGCCGGGAATATACCTGCGAGTTCCATCGACCCTTCTAAATGGAATCATATTTCTGGCTTAGTATTAGCTGATCCCGAATTTTATCGGGCCCGTCAAGTAGACTTATTGCTAGGTGCCGATATATATGCACACGTGATTAAACCTGGCGCAATTTTGAGTACGTCCCAAAATGAACCCGCAGCACTTAACACGGTCTTCGGTTGGGTTGTTAATGGATGCGTTGGTCCCGCGTCGAACGCAGTTGCTAAAGCTTATCTGACATCGGTCGAAATTCCAACCCTCGATGACACATTGAAAGCGTTTTGGCGAACAGAAGAACCCCCGCAGATATCTACGGTCGACGCCGCGGATGCCATTTGCGAGTCGTTATATTCATCTACGGTATCCCGTGATAGTACTGGTCGATATGTCGTTTCGTTGCCGTTCAAGGTGCAAAATCCAAAATTTCCCAATTCGCGCGATATCGCCTTAAGGCGGCTGCAATTGCTCGAAAATCGCCTTATGCACAATCCTTCTTTGAGAAGGGAATACGTCAACTTTATGGACGAATACATTAATACAGGGCATATGGTCCTCGCATCGGCGGATCCTCGTCCCGATAAATGTTATTACATTCCACATCATTGTGTGACGAATTCAAAATTCCGTGTAGTTTTTGATGCCAGCTCGAGAGCTTCAAATGGCTTATCGCTAAATGACACATTGTATTCTGGGCCAAAGTTGCAGCAAGACATAGTCTCTGTGTTATTAAACTTTCGCGCTCATAATGTAGTAATAACTAGCGACATTAAGCACATGTTTCGCCAAATAATCGTCTCGACTACAGACTGTGATTTTCAACGTATTCTATGGCGCTCTTCCATAGATCAGCCTATAAAAGAATATATCTTGAATAGGGTCGCATATGGAGTTACTTCATCGCCGTTTCTTGCAATTAGAACTCTTATTCAATTAGCTGATGACGAGCAACACCGGTTTCCCCAAGCATCTTCTGTCATTCGAAGAGATATCTATGTCGACGATATTGCCACTGGATGTTCCTCCGTGGCTGAGGCCTTAATCCTACAGGATCAACTGATAAAATTGTTGCGTTGTGGCGGATTTGAATTAAGGAAATGGGCTAGTAATTCTCCAGCGTTAACCAACCACCTAGACCCCACGCATCTGGTAGAGAATATGGTATCTTTCGATTCCGGTGAACCTTGCTCCCCTTTGAAGATCCTTGGCTTACAATGGTCCCCATCAAGTGACAGTTTTAGATTCAAGGTTGAACCTATTGATCGTCCCTGTTCCAAAAGGCACATCCTATCGGAAGTCGCAAGGGTCTTCGATCCCATCGGTTTCTTAGCGCCGTTAACGTTCTTTTCGAAGCGGCTTATACAACACTTATGGTGTCTAGGATTAGGATGGGATGAATTGCCTCCCTCGGAAATAATTGATCGTTGGGAATTATATAAGTCGCAATTAGCGGACATAGCTCACATCAAAATTCATCGCCAATTAATTCCTGCGAATTATGTCAACTGTGAGTTGCACGGGTTTTCTGACAGTTCAGAGGCCGGTTTCTCCGCGATAGTGTACCTTAGATTTGTAATCGGTCCGAATGAATCAGTAGTGAGGTTTATGATGGCTAAAACCAAAGTTGCCCCCTTACAACGGCGACCAATTCCTCAATTGGAATTATGTGGGGCGCAATTGCTAGCCAAACTAATTTCTTTTATTTGCTCGTCCTACTCGTCGTTTGTTAGCTTCGCCGCAATTTATGCGTGGACTGATTCTACGATAGTTTTAGCTTGGCTTCATTCGTCTCCGCATCGGTGGAAAACATTTGTTAGCAATCGCGTTAGCTACATTCAAGAACGCGTACCAGCAACTTCTTGGCGCCATGTTCCTTCCGCTGATAATCCCGCGGATTGCGCATCCAGGGGACTTCTTCCTCGGGAATTGCTGAACCACCCCTTATGGTGGAGCGGCCCTTCTTGGCTTTCAAAAAATTCTGACGAATGGCCTACCCTAAAAGATCAAAACTCCTTGGACATGGAATCAGTTTTACGCGAAGAACGCAAACTTGTGTTGATGGCAACAACCGTGAACGATGAGTCATTTGATCCATTTAATTGCGATCAATTATTGTCTCGATTTTCATCGTTACGGAAAATAAAAAGGATCATTTCCTATTGCATGCGGTTCGTGCACAACTGCCGCAACGCTACTACATGGCGATTCGGGTCCATCACTGTAGGTGAACAACAAAGGGCCCTCAATCTATTAATTAAACATGTTCAGCACATATCGTTTCGTGATGATATTCGAAGATTGACTTTAAATCAACAATGCTCCAAGCCAATTAGAACACTCGCTCCATTTCTTGATTGCGAAGGAATTGTCAGGGTGGGCGGTCGTTTAGCTCATGCTAATATTTCCTATGGCAGTAAACACCCTTTTCTATTGCCCAAAAATCATAAGCTGACCGAGCTGATTATAAGTCAATTCCACGAAGATTATTTCCATCCCGGACCTCAGACGTTACTTTATTTATTGAGGCAACAGGTTTGGATAATAGCTGCTAAAAGCGCAATTCGTCGTTGTGTTTCGAAATGCAATCGCTGTTTTCGCGTTAATCCCCAATCGGTCACACCTCCAATGGGGAATCTTCCCGCTACCCAGATTACCCAAATTAAACCATTCGCAGTCGTAGGAGTTGATATGGGTGGCCCATATCACATCAGGTTAGGTAGACGTCGGGGTCTTGCGCCACAAAAGGCTTACATATGTTTGTTTGTATGTTTTGCTACTAAATGCCTGCATCTAGAATTAGTTTCGGAATTATCAACCGATGCATGTCTGGCAGCGTTGCGCAGGTTCGTCGCTCGGCGGGGCCGTTGTTCCTCCATTTTTAGTGATTGCGGAACTAATTTTATCGGTGCCAATCGAAAAATTATTAAATTCATTAAGGACGCGGTCGAGTATGAAAACATTTCCTGGTCATTTAACCCCCCTTCGGCCCCTCACATGGGAGGGGTCTGGGAAGCAGGAATCAAGTCAGTGAAGTCCCATCTGGTTAGAGTGATAGGCGATCAAATTCTGACCTACGAGGAATTTCTCACGGTACTCGTACAGATCGAAGCTATTTTAAATTCTCGACCCCTGTGCTCGCTTAGTGCAGACCCCAACGATCTTGCAGTGTTAACACCGGGGCATTTCTTAACTCTCGAACCACTTTCCGCTGTCCCAGACGAAGATCTGACCAATTTAAAAATCAATCGTCTGGATCGATGGCAATTGCTCCAACGCATGCACCAGGATTTTTGGCGGCGATGGCATTCGGAGTATTTACAAACACTCCAACAGCGTTCGAAGTGGTTAAATCCCACCAAAAACCTGGAACCGGGGCTAGTAGTTCTGATTAAAGACAATTCCGCTCCGGCTCTGCAGTGGCGTATCGGCAGGGTGGAAAAGGTGCATCCTGGTATGGATGGAGTGGTGCGAGTAGCCACGGTTAAAACGACCAGTGGTAGCTTTCAGCGCCCGGTGGTTAAATTATGCCCTTTGCCCTCCCAGTAACCATCACCGATCTCGGATAGAAAAATGCATGGCCTTTTTGGTGGGCGGAATGTTTGGTATTTAGCTTTTAATCATGTTAGTTTAGTTTATTTCATTCGTAATTCTTAATACAAGTAAATAGCTGTACATAAATTTAGTGTAGTTTGTAATTCTACCTAGCGGTAAGTGTACCCACTATTGGTGGAACGTCGAGTTATGGGGCTTACTGTCCCCTCTCCTGCCACCCCTAAATGTTGGGTCAGTGGCCCACATAGCAAGAGATGAACCTAAGACGAGTTGGTGAACGGTCGGTCAACTGATCCCGTTTTTTTTTTGTTGTTTTGTGTAACCGCTCGTGTTTATCGTTTTGTGCTCCTGGAGTCACGGGTCAATCGACGTGCCACTTCCATCCTTTATGTCCATCAAGGTAAGTCCTATACAAACTTCTACCTTGCGTGGGTATTATCGAGTCTTACGCTCTCCGTTTAGGTAGAATTAATTTAGATATTAATTGCCCTGGAGACAGATACACTAATACTTCCTTTATCGTAAAAGGAAGTAAAAACACAAAAGCGAATACACCAAAATCCTATATGTAATTACGTTTGTCGGGCAAGCGAGACGGACGTGTTTTTGGTTGGGACAGCGGAAATAACAAACCCATATTTCAGGGCTCATTACTGTAAATACTTCTCACTTACGAAACGCATCAAAAACGTAGTGATAACAGTTAAATATACACTGAAATAAAAAGTGCAACGATACAGAACCATTCGGATATAATAATTAAAAAGCAGTGACGTAGAAGGAAATTAAAAAAGCTCACATATTAACGGGAAAGTGTGGACGAGCTGAACGACATGCTCTCGAAACTTTTACTAGAAATTACACCATAAGGAAAGGACAACAGGAATACCTGAAGCAGATAATTGAGCTGAAAAATGAAAATTGGCAAATGAAGAAAAAGATTAATAACTGTCGAAATAAAATTGAAAACATGGAAAAAGAGAAAAGGAAAAACGACTTTAATAGGTATAGATATAACGAAAAAAATGAAGAACCTAAAGAAGAAGTGCGAAATATTATAGAAGATCTAAAGATAGAAATTAAAATTTAAAGAGCGGAGATATGAGTAAAGAAATTCTTATTAGAGGTAGAAACATCGAGGAAAAGCGGAAAATAATAGAACATAAACGGAACTTAAATAAAACGGAACATAAGATAGTATACAGGGTGTTTGTAGATCGATAAACAGCCCGTAACTTCGTTAATAATAAATATATTGAAAAAATCTTGTTTCTATTTTCAGTGACAGAAAATAACCTACAAATTGCCGTAAACCAATTTAATTTAAACCATGGAGGAACACCCCATATATTTTTAGATATTTGAAATCAGCGCTAAAAATTTTAAAATATTTACCTGAAGTAGGCCATGACTTACCGAAAATCACTAATAATCGAATAAGAAATGCAAAACAAATTCTACTTGGTTCTAAAAGTTTCCTTTGATCGAATATCGTATCACGAGATGGGAGTCAAACTAGTGTTACGAGAGTTCAATTTATCGTCTATAGTATCAGGGGTAATATAATAAGTAGTATGCCTATTATCGATGATTTTTTGATGAATATTATGAGTTATAATAAATTCCAAAGCTGAAAATACAACGAGTCCGTAGGTTGAGTACGTATTTAATATACTGAAGCACACAAATGTAAAGACAAAACAAAACAAGTTAATGTGTTAGTAGCTCATAAGTAGATCATAATATCCCGTCCTGAGGTATAGGTAACAAAAAAAAATTATATTTGATGTTACTTGTAGATTTTCATAATGAACTAATCTAATGGCGCTAAAGTAATACAACACACTTGGGATATGCAATTTGTTCTTACAATCTAACCTTGCCCTTTCCCCAAATTAATATTAATCCGAGCACAAACAACCCCATCCATTGTTCAATTCTGTGCCGAACAGGGTTAAAATGTATCGACATCCATCGGTTGTCAGAGCGGAAGCGACCTCCTGGTGGGACCCGTCAATGGCAATTATTGACTGGTGCCAGGAACAGCTCCAGAATGTAAATTAGGGGAACTTCAGTGTGCATCAAAGCAACAAGCCGAGAATTCGCCACTTCGCAGAGCCTCCCCAACCCCCCAGCGCCGCGCCGGTCGCCTTTGTTAACCCACTGTTCATTTTGATTTCAATTGACTTATTATTAAGTGAGAATTGGGATGATTTAGTTACCGGCTATGCGTTTATTCGATTCTCCCGCTCCGTGCGATTCTTGTTTTCGTTTGCTTTAGCACGCGGTAAGCTAAGATGGAATTTGCTTTGACAATTACTATCGCCTTTTTAAATGAATTATCAAAGTTACATATAAACCGTTCAATAGTTATTTTCCCGATAGGAGGCCATGTTAGGGTGATGAATTTCACCCTGTAAATAGGCTGTCAGTCATTAGCAAAAGTTAGGTTATGCCCATTTTATACAAAATGATAATTTTATGTTAATGTACAAAACATAGTTGCCAGATTTGGTTTGGATTTTGTGCCACTTTTATTATCGGTTAATATAAATTTCACGAAAGACAACTTGCTGATTCTGAATACGTTTCATACTTTGTTGAGTAGGCATAATGGTATAATGAAAGTCGTTTTTTTATTGTAATTATAAATTGTATACAATAGTTATTTATGCAATTAGTGTGTAAAGTAGGTCTTTTTAATCGAGTGCGGAGAACGAGGATACTTAGGCAGATTTGGCCGTTTTGCTGTTTGTGCATCCATAGGTATTCACTAACGTTTCGCAAGACCTTGCAGCTTGCATCATCAGAGTGAAAGTCGCCTAAGTATCCTCGTTCTCAAGATACTCAAACAACACGAGCCACCAAAGAGCATGGCCATCGCGCGGGTTTGTGCTCGACTTCACAAGGTGCACAGCACATTAAGCCAGAAAATGCTGGGTGTTCACATACAAATACTATGCGGTCTAAGCCGAAATTATATGCTAAGGAGAATAATTCGAGTAACCGCGAAAGCCTCAAACAGTACAGATCATCAGTAGTTTTTAAGATATAATGATCTATTTCCATTACTCATTAGGTTAAAATGGCATATTTACCCCAATGGCGAAATACCCAAAATATAGCATGATTACTTGACTCTATTGAAACAACCACTTTAGTACGTGGGCGTGAGGGAAAATATAAGGGGAACACCTTTAGAGTTCTATAGCTTTATTTTAAGAATTGCATAGATAGATTTTGGACAAATGTGTTGAAAGGATGGTGTATATGTTCTTTGACATCTTAAACAATACTTAAAAAAGCAAAATAAAAAACTAAGTCAAAAGGGAGCAGGTTTAAGTTGCTCGAGCAGTTGCCTTTATTCAAAATCGAATCTATTCGTTCAATGACAGAGAATCTTCCATAAAATAAATATTTATGCTCAGGTTTTTAGCCACCATACCCCCAGACCTTTTAAAGATCATCAACTGTCAATTTTAAACAATGGAGAGCTGTTCTGTTTAAATCGTTGCAATGTTAGAGTAGGTATGTGTGTATATATATGCTCTGGTAAAAGGTATTCCACCTCTGCTACACAGAAAGTTGATAGATTTGGCGAGGGTCTTGCATGGTTTGGGCTGTAATCAATTTAGGCAATAGAACCATCCCCAATACTGTCCCAAGAAGACATAACGTTGTTTTGTATATTGATATCTTTACTGTCTTCTTTTTTTTCCAACTTTCACTTCTATACTTAAGTAACGGTGAAGCTATGGTTTTGTAGAATTTAATCCTCGTAGATTTCCGAGTTTGGTTACTTAGTGTTGTAACGTTTACTCTGGTGTAGCTAATTGTTTTAATTAAGCTTGTTTAAAAATGCACACAGGTAATCGTAGCTCTTGATCGGAGTTCGAATATTGGTGGAATGACGAAAGAGGAATTGGCTTTTACAATTTTTATTCGTAAATAAATCATGTTCGTTACCTATTAAGAATTATTTTAGACGCGTTTCAAACACCAGCGGGGGCGGCCACCCTCTAGACACCTTACTGAGCCTTCAGCACCGGCCGTCGAAAATGTTTGCGCTGATCGCAGTTTGTCTGCAGACGCTATCAGATAAAAATAAATGTCTTAGTGTTCACAGCCTTTATTACTTTCCACGTGTCCCGATAGATAGTCTGAGCCTCTGACAGCTGTGCTCCGCTGATCTGCAGAAAGAATTTGCAGCGCGTATGGCCCCAGAGAGGCAATTTTCCTTGTAGGTTTCAACGGTTCCTGTGATCACAATCTGACTGTTGGCAGCGGGACAATCAGTAATGTACGGTGACCTGTATGCGCCCTTAGAACTAGAACAGCGGCTACTGCACTGCGATCGGACAGGCAAACGGAAAACCATCCGATTAGCTTATCGCATGAGTATATTATGAGCAGATAGACGTGCAAAGTAATAATTTAGGAAATCCAAGCGATCCGGCTAGCAACCGATGCCAGAGTGAGTCCAGGTCAGCTGGTGTTAAATTTGCGACTGGGCATTCGAACGTGTGCAAGCAGGCATCGCATGGAAAATTTGATTCTGCAATATCTGAAAATAAAAGAAGGTTTAGCAATTGCCTCCTGGAACGTAAAACGGTTACTCCAAACAGGAAAGCTACATGTGGTAGAAAGAGAATTGAGTAGAGAACACATATAAGCCGTTCACGACCTTTTTGGGACAGAGTTGGCTATGATTTTTTCTTTTCATGTTGGACTAACTGATTCGATGATGTAGCGGATGCAACTTTTTTTTTCTATCAGTGTCTGTTCGACATTTTCTTGCCACCACATTGCCAGATTTAATATTTTAATATTCGTAAGAAAATAAATGATTTATCAAATGTGTAAAAATAATTTTAATTTCCGTCAAAGGAAAAGTCAAAATGCCCAAAATAATTTTGTTGCAACAAAAAATTTCCACTAAACGATGCTACTTCCAATTTAAGAAGGACAGACCACATTTAAAAGAAAGCGAGTCGATGTGGAGACTAGAGAATATCCGGCAACAATGTACCTATTCAGAAAATATAACCTTAAACTGAAAACAACCTAACCTAACACAAAAATTGTCAATTTCCATGAGGGAGTTTAGTTGCAACAGAGGTACTGCCAACAAAATTACTAGATGGTCATAGCCTCACCTGACCCAAAAAGATGGTGAACGGCTTATACATATATGATAAGTAGCTGAAACGCATTGGAAGGACAAGGGACGCCCCGAAACAAGAGACAGTAGCTAATAAGACAAGACAGAATGACGTGGCATTTATAATAAACAAATCAATGACAAGATACTTAGAACCTTATAACGCTATAAACTACCGCCTAATTCTAATAACTATACACGAAAAACCAACCAAACTCCATGTTCTGCCATTTCTTTACTGACAATGATCTCACCATAATGAACACCATGTCAACAGCATCCTGTGACTGGCCACCTCGATTTCGCCAAATAAACAACACAAAACTCAAATCGACTACGTCTTAATAAAAGCAAGGTGAAGGACGTCGGTCACTGCAGTGAAGGCAAAACCAAGTGTTCAAGACATACACTTTAACGAGCTAATGCCAAAATAAAGTTAGTCACGACTAACGCCCTGACAAAATAAAGAAACTAGAAGAACCAGATAAACACAAACTAAAACAAGAACCACGAGCACACAAAGAACCTGACCCCTCAAAAGAACCAGATAAAATATGGCATAAAACGAAGACATGGATCATAAAGGCAATAGTGTAGTGTAGTTTAGTGGAAAAAGATTAAGCAAAAACACTGGATGTCAGACGAAACAATTAAGAAAATTTAAAAAAAGATAAGTGGTGAAAACAAACCTACCGGCAAATGAAAAAGAAACCAAAATGAAACAACTAAACCTAAGTATTAAACATATATGCAGAAGACAGAAAAACAACCATATTTATTAAAAGAGGAATGAACCATGTCAGTTGCACAAGAAAATAAAATACCATAAAACGTGAATTCAAACCGAACACACAAATAATACAGGACGGAAAGGACAATCGCCTCTTCTCTTTAACGTATATACCAAATACATAATGCGTACAGTACCTACTAGAAGATTGGGAGGGGGAGTGGTCATCGGAGGACGGTAGTTTAACAACTTAAGATGCGCCGACAATACTCTTATTATAGCCGGTGAGGATATTGAGCTGTAGACCATTATGAATAGATTAATCAAACACAGCAAATTGTAGGGATTGGAGATAAAAAAACTAAAACCAAAGTGATGATAATAGGAATAGTAACCTACATCATATCAAAAATATAGCGAATTACGAAGTGGCGCAACAATTTCAATATCTTGGCTCTAAAATAACGAACACAGGTGAAAGCGGTCACAAGACTCACGAAGGTATGGAGAGGCACAACCATAATGAAGAACAACAAAAACAAGGCTATTGCACGTATTAGTATTCCTGATGGCAACCTACGTGGCTGAAACTTGGGCGATCAAAAAAGTAGACAAGAGAAGAGTCGATGCCTTTGAAATGTGGGCTTATAGGCGGATCTTACGCTTGCCCTGGACGGCTCACCGCACCAGCAAATCCATCTTAGAAGAACTTCAGGTCAAACAACGATTAAGCAAAAACTATAGCTCAGTCATTATTTTCGGCATATTAGTAGACGCACCAATGACATGGAAACATTGGTAGTCCAAAGCAGAATGGGGGGACACCGCCCAAACGGTAGATCGCCGATCCGATGGATGGACCAACTGAAGACACTGACAAGACAAACATTACATAAAGCAACTCGCTCGGCCCAGGATAGAACGCTTTGGAAAGACACCATCAAGTCCATAAAATAAGGGTTTAAAGAATAGGGAGGATGATGACCTCAAAGACCGTTGTAACTTTAAGCGGCTCGCGGTGTCAATTCCGGGTTTTCACAGCTGGATTCTCGAGCGCGCAGTGGATTCTTTGTGCATGCAAGTTGCATTTCTTGCAAGCACGATGAACTGGACGGAGGAAAGTACGTTGCAGTTGATTGGAATTTACAAAAATCAGACTGTTTTGTGGAATCCTAAAGACCACAACTATTACAAAAAGACCCTAAAAGAAGATGCGTGCTTCTTCAATAGGAGAAACAGAAGAAGCCTGCAACAGTAAAATAATTAGTTTGTTGGCGTCCTTTAGAAAAAAGAAAAGCAAAGTGAAGAAAACACCCTCGCCAATACTCGACTAAACTGGAAATACTTTTATTTTTATACTGCCGAATGCTCGCGACATAGGTTGGCTCGCCGGATGTTTAGAAGAATGCTCTCGGCGTGTTCGCTTCACGTCCCAACTGACGAACATTACATTACATGTTACGTTACAGGCTCGGCTCGGCTAATGTATACGGACCTTGTTTGATTCACACAGATGCGTGCATCAAAACCTTTTTGATTATAATTAATCACGTAATTCAAGTCATAACTGTTTTATCTCATTCAAAGGTCGTGGTAAAGCCAAATTTGCATCTTGCCGTATTTGTTTGCCTCTGTTAATGTTGGAAAGGAATTTGTAAGCTTCCCTTAATGGCTTTAAAGCGGATGGATACATTTTCTACTAGAACTTAAGCCGACTTAGCATATTTGGGAATCATGGGTTTATGGATTTCGTTCAATTGCCTCATTGAGAGAGCTTAGCATTAAGGTTTCTTAGAATAAGCATTTTTCCTAAATAACGTGCGATGCTCCGATTGGCTACGCAGGATCGCCTCAGCCAATAGTGTTTGAGCTTGCCCCTCCTTGAATTGGCGAGTTCGTCTCGCTGTAAATTCAGAGTTAGTTAGATTCAGAGCCTCGAGGAAGCAAGTTCAGCTATGCTTTGTGCTAGTTTGCGTTTCGGTCTAACTCCCTGGTAAAGTCGTTTCCAGGTTGTTTTGTGTTACGGTTACGCGCAATTCGCTATTTTCGCGTGGCCAATCCAAGCGTGTCACAACAGTTGAAGCTTTTGTAAAAAACCATCGGTCCATCAGTGACGTTTGTAATCGTTGTTACTCAATATACTCGTGTTTGTTAAGTCTTGTTTCACTCCAACAACTAACTGAACCCAAGTTAGGGTTATTAAGTGGCAGTTCCCGGCAATCCCATTGAACCGGAACTCGCAGTGGATTAATTGGGGGCCCCATTCGTGGAAGCCTCTTTTCAAGTTAATCGTACAAAAAACATTGGTCCTTCGAGCCGGATGTGGAAGAAGCTAAAAAAACGCGAGTGTACAAGTTTCCAGTAGCTGGTGGATGCAATTGCTCCAACATCATTTCGTCGGAGAGCGTCAAGAAGCTTCGCCAACACCAGGAAATTCAACCATCGAGAGCTTACACCGAGTCCAGGTCCCACGTCAAGCGGCAGCGATCGGCAGCGGGTTGGTTTTCTGTTCGTCAAGAAGTTACTACGTTCTCAAATCAAAAGTAAGTCCTTTTCCAATACACCTTCGTTTAGTGTTGTTTTTTGCTTGTGTCAGTCATGGTGGAAACTCGTTCGACATCAGCGGTCATGTCGGAAACTCGCGCTTTAACCACTCGTTGCAAATTCATAAAAGCCCAAGTAGATCGTTTCAAAACTCTATTTCATAGAATTTCTTCGTCCAGCCCCGTGAAGGCTCACGAGGTCGGCAACTTGTCAGAAGAGTTTAGTTGTTTCCAAAATTTGTTGGATGAGTATAAGAAGTCAATGGAGGGCCTAATGGAGGCCGACGCTGAAAACTTTGATGAACTTTTCAATGAATTTGACTCTTTTATGACTCATTTTAGCGAGATTAGTAGCGCAGTAAAGGAATTCTTATCAAAAAATAAGATCAGTTCGGGTATAAAACCGAATGTAGGTCAAAATTCTTCGCAAAGTGGCCCTTCAGGAGAGCTCGCTGGATTAAGATTACCACCCTTAGATTTGCCTTCCTTTTCGGGGAAATTCGAGAATTGGGTTCAATTTCATGACTCCTTTACGTCGCTTATTCATAACAACGTTAATTTGACCAACGTTCAGAAATTTTACTATTTGATTTCTTCCCTTAAGGCAGAAGCTGCTAGTTCAATCTCGTCGTTAAAAGTTACCAACGATAACTATACCATTGCTTGGGACATTCTAGTCAAGCGATTTGAAAATAAGAAACTGATCGTAAAATCAAACATAAATCCGTTATTCAGTTTAGAGAACGTAAAAAAGGATTCACATTCGTCTGTTCAAAGGCTGCTCGATAGTGTAGTTAGAATTTTGGAAATTTTAAAGGCGTACGGGGAACCCACAGTCGACACCATACTAATACATATCATAGTTTCGAAGCTCAGCTCAGCAATGCAGACTGACTGGGAATTATGCAAACATGCCGGACAATTTCCTACTTTGCGAGAGTTGTTAGATTTTTTAGAGAGCAAAAGTCACTTATTAGGTTCGCTGGAAGCTGCGAAAATAGGTTCGAGTTTGGGAAATCAGGGATCCGAGCAAAAAAGTCATGCACGCGCTCATGTAGCCAGAGAGCAAGGTAATCACTCTTGTGATTTTTGCAAAAATAGTAATCATTCGATTAGCGCTTGCGAATCATTCTCAAAATTGTCGGTAAACGCTCGTATCGAAGAGGCGCGTCGTTTGAAATTATGCAACAATTGTCTCAAGCCCGGACATTTCGTGGTAAAATGCACATCGTCGAGATCCCGCGTATGCAGAAAAAAGCACCATACTTTACTGTGTTTGCGTCCAAAGCGCGACGCGCACGAAAATACTTCGTCGCCGCGTCCTGGACCGCCAGAATCCAGCAGTGACGCACGGGAGGTCGGGGCCGTCTCCCCGAGCGAGGCACCCGTCGCATCCGTTTCAGCAGCTTGTAGCCGTCCTGCAATCGCGGCGCCAGCGCAAGTTTTATTGTCCACGGTTAGCGTATTCGTAGAAGGATCCTCCGGGTCATTTTCCCGGGCAAAAGCTCTTTTGGACCCCGGATCCCAACTTAACTTAGTTAGCGCCGACTTGTGTCAAAATTTGAAAATTGAGAAACGAGGTAATATCACCTCACTGTCGGGTGTTGGTGCCAGGGCTCTGAACGCTGAATTCAGAGCAAACGTTCGAATCCGCTCCCGTAACGGGAAATACGAGGACATTTTGAGCTGTATTGTGTTAGACAAAATTACGGACCCTCTGCCGGCCCTTTCTTTCTCGTTGAGGGATTTGAAGATCCCACCAAACATTGTGCTAGCCGATTCAGATTGTAATACACCGGGAAAGATTGATCTTTTATTAGGCGCGAATGTCTTTTGGCAAGTGCTCTGTCAGGGACAGGTGAAATTGGGCCCAGAGAAGCCATTCTTAACAAAAACTCTTTTTGGTTGGGTTTTAGGCGGAAACATGAACATCGAAAATCGAGCGCTCATGCTTTCAAATAGAGTTCATTTAAGTGTAGCCGGCATCGAGCACGGCATTCAGAGATTTTGGGAAATCGAGGGGGCTTACGGTTCATCAGGCCGACTCTCTGCTGATGACAAATTTTGCGAAGACCATTTTCAATCGACTACGAAACGGGCGTCGTCGGAGCCGCGTAGGTTCATCGTGAGCATACCTTTCAGGAAAGATGCTCCATCGCTGGGAGACTCGCGCGGTATAGCGTTAAAGCGTTTCTATTCATTAGAAAACAAATTGTCAAAAAATCCCGAGTTGAAAACCGCGTATTCCGCATTTCTCAAAGAATACGAGTCGCTTGGTCACTTGAGCAAGGTGGACGACGAAGCGAGCCTTCCTCATCCTAGGTTTTATTTACCACATTTGCCAGTCATAAAGGAGGACAGTTCAACGACCAAACATCGCGTTGTTTTTGACGGCAGTTGTGCGTCCTCCTCCGGAGTATCGCTTAACGACCTTCAACATAAGGGCCCAGTGGTCCAGCAGTCGTTGTTTGCAATTCTTTGTCGCTTTAGGCAATTCAAGTACGTGCTGAAAGCAGATTGCGCCAAAATGTATAGGCAAATTCTCGTGGACCCCTCGCAGACGCAATACCAATTAATTTTATGGCGTGACGACAAAACCTCAGCGGTAAAATGCTTCAAATTATTAACGGTCACCTACGGTACTAAATCAGCCTCGTACCTAGCAACTAGGTGCTTGATACAAATCGCCCAGGAAATCGAAGCATCGCTTCCAGAGGCCTCATTAAGAATTAGCCGGGATTTTTATGTAGATGACCTACTGACTGGTTTTGAAAATAGGGCGGAAGCCATAAAAACGCAATTCGAAATTAGTAGCGCTTTGTCGGGGTACGGGTTTGAATTGCGAAAGTGGGCATCCAACGACAGTGAAGTAGCTAGCGCCATTGGTGTAGATCGCGGCAGCATGGAGCCCATTTCTTTGACGGAAGACGCCACGGAGAAAACTCTCGGCATTTTTTGGGATACTCGGCGGGACGTGCTAAGTTACAGAGTAAACCCTAGCTGTTGCAAATCAGTTACCAAGCGGGCTATACTCTCTAGTATGGCTCAAATATTCGATCCCTTGGGACTACTTGGTCCAAGCGTTCTAACTTTGAAACTTCTCGTGCAACGGCTTTGGCAGTTGAAGTTGTCATGGGACGAAACGGTGCCCATGGAGATGCGCTCCAGATACGACGAACTCCATTCTTCATTACGCTCTTTGGGCTCGTTGGCAATTCCGAGACGGGTAATTTGCGATGACATAAATTCGATAGATCTCCACGGATTTGCGGACGCGAGTTCTGTAGCCTACGGGTGCGCCGTGTATATACGTTGCGTTGACGCGCGCGGTAATGTCACCACCAATTTGCTTTGTGCTAAGTCAAGGGTCGCTCCATTAAAAACAATATCCTTGCCTCGTTTGGAGCTTTGCGCAGCCTTACTGTTGGCTCGTTTGATTAAAACTATACTCGATTCCTCCGCATTTAAATTTGACCGCGTGTACTATTGGTCGGACTCCACCATAACTCTGCACTGGATAAATAAGGATGCGAGTAATTGGAAGACGTTCGTCGCGAACCGGGTGTCCGAGATTCACGAACTAAGCAATAGGGAAGAATGGTTTCACGTGCGTACAAATTGCAACCCGTCCGATATAATTAGCAGGGGAATGTTACCCCAGGAGTTACTCAACTCACGCTTGTGGTGGCGCGGGCCAGAATTTTTGTCACAGGCGGACTTAAAACCCCAGCCCGTTAAAATTGATTCGGGTGAGCTAGCAGCCCAAGAGTCGCGCCCAGTAGTGGCCACTCTTCACCATCGCGTCCCAGAATTTGAACTTTTCAGGCGCTATTCCAGTTTTACAAAATTACAGCGCGTAGTCGCGTACTGCCTGCGTCTCGCGAGAAACAGAAACACCGAAACGCGCTGGTCGGGACCTCCAGCCATTGACGAATTGGAGGACGCGACTCGCCGCCTGATCAAAATTGCCCAGGCGGAAGTCTTTTCCGGAGAAATAGCAGTTTTGTCTAAATAAGCGCCATTGCCGAAAAATAGTGCGCTGCTTTCTCTAAACCCATTTCTGGACGATCAGGGCCTACTGCGCGTGGGCGGCCGTCTAGAA
The DNA here is from genome assembly GCA_940337035.1 of Agriotes lineatus. Lineage (NCBI taxonomy): Eukaryota > Metazoa > Arthropoda > Insecta > Coleoptera > Elateridae > Agriotes > Agriotes lineatus. The sequence goes on from OW679195.1 coordinate 69,145,709, forward strand.
AACTCCAATCTAAGCTTTGATCAGAAACATCCCCTTTTGTTACCAGCTAGTCACCCTTTGTCGTTGCTAATCGTGAAGCAAGAGCATTTGCGGCTCTTGCATTGTGGACACTCGGTGTTACTGGCCTCATTGCGGGATAAGTTTTGGATCGTGAGAGCCAAAGACCTAATACGTAAAGTAATACACAATTACGTGATATGCTTCCGGGCCAAGCCTAAGATGAATGAACACTTGATGGGATCACTACCCGAAGCTCGTGTCACACCCTCTCCCCCTTTCAGTAATTGCGGGATAGATTACGCGGGTCCCGTGTTTATAAAAAACAAATCCGGGCGAGGCGCGAAAGAAGTAAAGGCTTACGTAGCCCTATTTGTGTGTTTAGCCACGAAGGCTATTCATCTTGAACTCGTGGAAGACCTCACGACGGAGGCTTTCATCGCATCATTGAGGAGATTCATCTCCAGACGCGGTTTACCCTCCAACATATTTTCTGACAATGCTACCTGTTTCACCGATGCCAGAAATCAGCTATCGGAATTAAAAAATATCCTGTCAGGCTCTAGTGAGCAATGCATAAGGGAAGAATTGTCGAAACATAACATTAAGTGGAATTTTATTCCGGCACGCTCTCCGCACTTTGGCGGCATTTGGGAAGCGGGGGTAAAGTCATTGAAATATTATTTAAGGCGAATATCTTGCAATGCAAAGTTAACTTTCGTTGAGTATTACACCATGCTGACTCAAGTGGAGGCGATACTAAATTCCCGTCCACTCTGTGTTCTCCCTACCGACGCCTCATTCCCCGAAGTCCTTACTCCTGCCCACTTCTTGATCGGTCGGAAGCTGACTTCGTTTCCGGAAGCCCAACTCCAGGGCATACCGGAAAATCGTCTCAGCCGCTATGGGCTGGTCCAGCGGCTGTCCCAGCAGTTTTGGGATCGCTGGTCCCGGGACTACCTCCACCTCCTGCAGCGCCGGCCTAAGTGGAAGTCCTCCAGCACGTCTCTAGCCCCCCAGGTGGGCGACGTGGTACTCGTCCACGACGAGGCATCTCCAAGCTACCGTTGGCCCCTTGCAATCATCTCGGCCGCATATCCAGGAGCGGATGGTGTTGTGCGTGTGGTGCAAGTGCGCGATTCCCGAGGGAATCTCCTGAAACGCTCGGTGCGTAAAGTGTACATCCTACCCAAAGACGATCATTGCGATCAAGGGCAATAAACATTGACTTTGCTCTTAGTTGGTAGTTTTCGCTAATTGAACATTTTGCTAGGTTTAGTTGTTTCTTTGCTTGTATTCATGCTAGTTGTAAGTTATCTGTAAGGCTCTTGGATTATCATCTGTCATTAGTTCTTGTTATGCATTTGATTATTTTGTAGTGTTAGATTTCAGTTTAATTTTGGGATTTAATCACGTCGTGCCATAGTCGGCACTTCGGGGGCGGCATGTTTGATTCACACAGATGCGTGCATCAAAACCTTTTTGATTATAATTAATCACGTAATTCAAGTCATAACTGTTTTATCTCATTCAAAGGTCGTGGTAAAGCCAAATTTGTATCTTGCCGTATTTGTTTGCCTCTGTTAATGTTGGAAAGGAATTTGTAAGCTTCCCTTAATGGCTTTAAAGCGGATGGATACATTTTCTACTAGAACTTAAGCCGACTTAGCATATTTGGGAATCATGGGTTTATGGATTTCGTTCAATTGCCTCATTGAGAGAGCTTAGCATTAAGGTTTCTTAGAATAAGCATTTTTCCTAAATAACGTGCGATGCTCCGATTGGCTACGCAGGATCGCCTCAGCCAATAGTGTTTGAGCTTGCCCCTCCTTGAATTGGCGAGTTCGTCTCGCTGTAAATTCAGAGTTAGTTAGATTCAGAGCCTCGAGGAAGCAAGTTCAGCTATGCTTTGTGCTAGTTTGCGTTTCGGTCTAACTCCCTGGTAAAGTCGTTTCCAGGTTGTTTTGTGTTACGGTTACGCGCAATTCGCTATTTTCGCGTGGCCAATCCAAGCGTGTCACAACAGTTGAAGCTTTTGTAAAAAACCATCGGTCCATCAGTGACGTTTGTAATCGTTGTTACTCAATATACTCGTGTTTGTTAAGTCTTGTTTCACTCCAACAACTAACTGAACCCAAGTTAGGGTTATTAAGTGGCAGTTCCCGGCAATCCCATTGAACCGGAACTCGCAGTGGATTAATTGGGGGCCCCATTCGTGGAAGCCTCTTTTCAAGTTAATCGTACAAAAAAACAGACCTTTTAAGCTTAGTCAGAACGATCTTTCGTGCGCCTTTGGGTTAGCGATCTAGGTATTCAGTGCCAGAAAATTACAGGTAAGTCGACATGATTTTCTATGCGCCTGAACCCTGGACGTGAATGGGACCTCCCAGCTCAATCAGCACTATTTTTCGTACGCCTTTGGCTTAGAAGCGAGGATAGTTTCGAACAGGAGGGTGCTAAAGGCAATTCGATTAACCCAAGCAGGAGGGAGGGTTGCAGGTCAAGTTAAAGTTATCAGTTGTAGAACTTCCCAAGAAAAGGCTATAAATAAAACTTTTTTATATGAACGCGGTTTAAAAAACAAAACAATCACGCGATCACCACAAGTGCTGCTTACTAGATACTGGGCTTCTCAGGTTCTGAACTGAAACTCCCTCGATTGTCAAATTTAAACAAGGGCAACGGCGAGTGATGGAGGCCGTGACTTCAGGCTGGACGTCAGGTCTGAATTCGAGAACGGATTAAGTATGAGGCTGATACTGGACCGGACATCACTCCCTTACAGTGGTTTGAAGCCGCATTTTATGTAGCTTATCTGGGGAAATCTAAGTGGGGCAAGCAGGGTGGTTGTGAAGACTCGTGTGTTGCTGGTCTCCACCTAAAACACTTGCTGCATCGGCCATATTTGGCGGCGACCAACTGGCTTTGTGTAACCTCTTGTGGGCCCCATATGCCTTCGAGTCGTATCTGCTCGAGACTGACTCTGGTGGCGGAGATAGTTCTGGAAAGCTTTCTTGTGGGCTTATAATTGCAATGTCGTTGCCGCTTCAATCTCTGCAATCGAATCAAATTGAAATAACATGCAATTTATATTTTTACCAAAATATAAATGTAGCAAAATGTAATTCAAGACGGTGCAATTCTACTTTTAAGAGCAGGTACGTTGTGGATTAGCGTAAAAAAATATGCATTTAATATATAGTTGTAAACGTATTGCATTTATTTGGTGATAAATATAAAAACAGCAAAGTTTCTAGGTCAATCAAGAAAAAAAAACATGATGCTTTGCAACTTCATATCGGCACTAGGGCTAATATTTCAGAGATAAAACGTAAAATATAAGTAAATGCTCAATCCATAATAATTGAGAACAAATCAAATAAAAATGGAAAATTTGAAATAAACTTTGCCTCTGGTATGGTTTACATGTTGACTTACGGTGCTTTTTTGCTCACCCTGATGACGCAGTTATAACCCGAAATCCGACCTTACTTTGAGGCTCCAATAATTTCGAGCTCTTGCGCATGTTTCGAGCCGTGTGAGTGATATAAAGTCTGAATCTAAAATCGATGTGTTTTTGGCACTAAAAATTGCTGAAGGGTTAGAACAACCGCATCTTGCGCAATTTTGGTCTTGTCGTTGAGCCTCTGCAACTGGGGAGTATTTCAAAATGCTATAGTTCCCGTTGTGAACCAAAATTTTCACTAACTTCGTAATAACCGATGTCACCTCCGTTCTTCTCAGTTTTATTTTCTTTGTTTTCTTCCTTTTCTCCTTTTACTAATAGCCAACGCCCAGCAGTTTCTTGATTCTCTTCTACACATTGTAATTCACCTGTCGAGATGGCTGCACACGACGGCGAGCAAAACGGTTGGATACCGATTATCGCAGACTCTTCAGGCCTTGCACGATAGTCGATGTAGGACCTTTTTTAATCTTGCCGAAACATCCACGTGTATTATGCATCCCGCTCGGAAATTCCTAAGCTCACCAACTTACGACGCCATTGAAAACTGCTCGACGCGTCCGAATAAATTTCATTGACAGCTGAGTGTTCATCGTTTCCTGTTTATAACTATATTGTTATATACAGCGCAAACCTTTATATTTTATGTAATATTATCAATTGTAATTGGAATAGCAGACGAGCTGACCTGATGCCTCCATTTTCCCGTTTTATTCGGCATCATAGCGGAGCCCGACCTTGGAATTTGACCGATAAGCTTATTAACTTTTATATGAAATAGTTGCGTTCGACAAGAGCTTATCGATAGCATCGTTCGGGAAGCAAAATTAATCCGTAATTGTGTTGAAGTGTAATCATAATCCTTCATTCAAGACTTCAAACATTTTCGCTCGAACCATTCAATAACCATAAACTTTTATTAGCAGGGTTCCCTGTGCTAGTGTATAACTAATTCTTCATTTCGGGTTCGTTTTGCATTTGTGGACTCAATTCATTACTCAATGCGTCGTTTAACTTAAGTGATACAATTCGTTTGGGTATCTGTAATTCTGGTATTGCGCTAATGTAGTTCGTGTCGCCAGTATGCTATATCTTCTCTACCCCGCGGATATTATTGAGATATCATTGTGAGTATACTCGAATTACTGTTTTTGCTACTAGTCGATATTGTTTCCTTTCTGTGGGCTTTTGTTATTTCGTTTAGTCTGTTTCGTCGTAGCTCACTCGTTCCGCGTGGTTTTACGGAGTCCAGTTCGGTAAGTTATTGAACCTGGCGCCCTTATTGATTGACTCATCATTACTTGTACTAATTGGTGAATTAATTTCCTTGCCTTTTGATACTCACAAACTCTCACCGGCATTTGTTTTGAGTTAATTGTTTGGAATAATATAAATTATGACGTAGATAGCTATCGGGCTGGTGTAACGAGATTACCACGATACGTGTAAAGTTAGTAACACTTGAAATCATATGAAAAATGTAATCAGAAATTTGAGTAACTTGATTATACTGCAACATATACTTTCGAATCGAGCACCATATGAAGTATAATTTTTGTAGTTTTATAACATTTAGCATTATCTTATCCGCTAATATACTAAACTTAAACGTTATTACTGGTAGTATCCAATAGTACTTTGTATTTTTCATTAATGCATTTCAGATCGTCCCAGTTGGTTTTAATGAATCCATAATCTTCCTCCGTACTTCTTTTCCTAACTTTAGTCCCATACCTTTGAATTTATTATAAGCGTTTTGTACTTGACTAATTATTTTTCTAGCCTTTTAGCGTCCTTCTGACATTTTCATGTACAGTCCCGGAATTAAAAATCGGGACACTTAAAATGATTCAGTGTATATCTTACTTTACTTTACTTATCACGTTACATGGTGAAATTAGTGAAAATCAAAATAATTGCTCGTATATGACAGCATGCCTCATTTAAGAGTCGAACAAAAAATGCAAGTAATTACATTACCCAAAAAATGCAAAAATCATCTGTAAGACTCGTCCGGATTTTTAATAAAGGCTGCCTACTGCAACGATTTTTTATGCAGCACTATCCACTTTCAATTAACTACGCTTTTTTGTTACTATTCTGGATTAGCTATTTTTGTATTAAGGGCGTGAAGGAGGCGATTTTGGCCCGCGGCGGAATTATAAGCCAGAGGCCCGAAGGGCCGAAGGATTATAAAACGCCAAAGGGCCAAAATCGCCGTTCACGCCCGAAATGCAAACAAGATTTTTTGTAAAATCCACCATAAAGCTTTGAAAAATAAATGGCACGATTCGTTCTCAAAAATCAAATTGTTGTTGGTTGCCAATGTGATGCTGGTTTTTTAGGCCTTAGGGCGCAAAAGGCATTATTTACGCCCGCAAATTATTTTTAGGCCTTAGGGCGCAAACGGCACTATTTACGCCCGCAAATTAATGCATAAATGACCATATTTTAGTACGATTTTACAAAAAATTTATTTTATACTTATTTGATTAATGTGAAAGGTAGGTGCCATGATAAACAATGTTTATTTGTTTTTGTCTTTCATTCATGTCCGGTTTTTTATTAATACATGCTCGTATTCAGCTGCACGTTTTCGATTTATGTACTGAATATATTGTGCTTATATTAATTTTGTGTTTTTTTATTAACTTTATAAATTTTTCATTGCTGGACAGATGTGATTAGCAATTTTTACGGCAGTTATGAAAACCATCTTTCAATGTAGCAGAGAGAGAAAAGTCAGATATTTACCGATTCTAAAATATGAACATTTAAATAAATTTGGAAAATTATAACTAACACAAAAATATATTTTAAAACAGACATTTCAAAAGTATTTTTTAGATGCCCTTTTTGGTCATAGTGTACCACGGGTCCACTTTCAGTGATTGAATCTACTAATTCTTTAGCAGTTTCCCTACACAAAAACCTGCTACACGATTGCCTTTCAGTAATTGCGATTGTATTAAAATCCAAACGCTAAATATTGGTCCATTAGGACCATCAAATGGCTGGCTGTCGGTCAGCAAACACCGAATTGCACTAAGCGTGATTAGCTCGCACTTGCGTCCCGACGCTGCCGACGCCCGACCGAATAACGGGGCTCATTTCTATGTGCATTTTGATGCGGACTTTACATATTAAATCTCTTAGGTAGATGACTATATGCAAATAGAACAAAGTTGGTAAACATTGTCATGGGACTGCATAATACGAAGGCATTAAGCGATATTTTGTCGTTTGGTAATGGATTAGACGCCAAGTAAGGATTTAAAGGGGAAACTACTAGCTTTATTCAGCGATTGGTATGATTTTTATCTTTAATGCATGAGCTGCTTCTACCACCGTTAGGTCATAGTACAGGAATAGCGACCACCATTTTGTTAAATGCTCATTTTACCAAAAAGCATAATACGCACAAATACAGTGTATCGTTTTGGACATCTTTTGTTATCCGTTTTTAATTTTAAAGGACATTCTGTATATTTTCAGTTTATTTCGAAAAAAATATTTTATCTCTATTCGATGTTTGGCAAATAGATATTCGGTGAGAAATTTATTTTTAAAACGCAAAAGTTATTAGAAGGGCATACAATGATATGAAACCTTTCAGCAAACTGTCGTCAAGATGGATGCAGTTTAACAAAATTATAGTTTTGTGAATTTCTAGATAGTTTTTATTTGTTACGAGTACATTATAATCTTATTTTTCCTCTTTTATTAGACTAACGTACACTTTATTTCCATTTTGATTGCAACAAGCGTATGAATATGTAACATTATTTGGCTTTTCAAGAGTAATAATAATTAGTTATTATGTTTCAATTCTTCCTAACCTTGGATATCATGTAGGTAAAATACTATAATAGCTATTTATGCAACAAGTGCTAAAAGTTGAGGTTTATGCACGAGACATGAAAATTAGGAAACGAAGTCGAAGGCTGAGTTTCATAGCATGTCTCGTGCATAAACCACTTTTATCCGCAAACGTCATAAAAGTGACAATTTAAGAGTCTTTATTGACAAGGTAAAAGTGCCACTTTATCTGATTAAGCAGATAAAATAGCAACTTTTGCGTACTTTATGTGCCTAATCACATCAAATCGTTGCTCTCTTTCTTTCTTTCTATGTTCGTTCGCTATCTCCTCCGAAGATGCTGAACCGATTAAATTGTATGATGGCTTAAAATTTTGCTAATTTTTAGACTTAGATCGTAGGCTGGTTTTTATTTTCAAAAAGAGTACGAAAAAGTTTTAATTTAATTAAACCCTTTAAGCAGCGGAGCCGGGGGTTATGGTGTGACAGCTGCTGTGGCCGTGTGCTATTAGCTCGGGTGATTTAGTATGTTCATATATCATTATAGTAGCGCGTTATTTAAACAACCGAGGTTGGCGCAGGGGTAGAGTGGTCGCCTAACACGCGGGTGGCCCGGGTTTGATTCCCGGCCGATGCATCCTTTTTTTTTTAATTTATGTTAATGAAATTTATCTGAATACGTTTGCGGATAAAATAGTATATGTTATTCAGAGTAAAAGTGACTTTATGTGGCTTAGCTGAATTATTTGCCTCACTAACGTTCAGCTAAATAAACTTCACCTTCTCCACATAAAGTATCACTTTTACTCCTAATAACATAATCTACTATTAGCACGAGTTTCATACAATATTTTTTTACGACCTTAAATTTACTGTTATTAATTCATAAATGTCGATTAACAAAGGTTTGCATCGACGACAGTTATAATTTATGTCATAATAAACAGCAGACCTTGACGCGCAGGTGAATGTTTGTGGAGTCAGTACTGTCAAAGTCAGTTATCAAAGGTAATTATTAATACTACACATCTGACTGTATTCATTACATAACGCTTTAATTATTTAAAAAACACTTTGCCTCTAATGCAAGAAGTAACTAGAATAACTTCAGCTTCACTTCCAGTTCGAAATTGTGGTTTATAACCTCACTTTACTTTATACCACACATGCGCTAAAAGTAAACAGCTGATCTCTTTAAACACGCTAAATTATAAAACATCATTTTTAGTGAAACAAGCTACTGCTAAAAGGCCTACTTTTAGTAGTGGTCGTAGAAAAACAATATTGTACGTGACTACAAGAAAGTTCCATCGGAATTAAATTAGAGGGTCTTAGATGAACCAAACTAATTTCTTGTTCAGAATACTCAGGATGCAAATAATGAATTGGAGCATAGTCATACTAGTAATGTAGTAATAACTTCCTTGTCAAACAAATGTTTCTTATTTCTTCAAGAAAATGTAATTCGCCTTATTTCATAATAGTAATTTACGATACAAGTGCGCAAAGCTACTCTTTAGGCACAAGTGGGGTAGAGTTAAAACGCGAGTGAGCGAGCGTTTTAAGCCCCGCGAGTGACTAAAGATGCTTTACGCATGTGTATCGTACAATATTTTATCTACGATAGAATCTAGAAAACACGGTAAATATAAATTTGTTTTATGTAAATTAGGATTACCAGCAACCGGTCGTAATTTTGCGTGTTTTAAAAATTTTAAAACACGTTGCTATTGACAACGTGTCTAATGAAATCTTTTAAACACGTTACTACTCACGACGTAAACTAATGAAAACATGTTATTAAACAGTCGTTTTACAAACTTAAAACCGCCAACTAAAAATACATTTTACACACTGTCGTAGAAAAGTAATTTTGTCGATCTTCTACATTAAGAATTGCAAAAATCTATCCGTTTTCGACAGGTAACAAGCCTAAAGGTTGCTCAAACCAGCTCTAGTGTGAACGGGTGACTCGTAGACTAAAAGCACAAAGGCTCGCTCGCGATAGTCAAAACAGTTGTACCACGAATGATACGGAATGATTCGTGTAATTTTTGTGGAAGCCACCTGATGTGTGTACCGGTGATTAACTGGAAGAATTTTATCTGGAAAACTTCAGCAACGGAAAATATGAGTGCTCGGCTCCAGATATGACTTACCTTGCTTGCGAGATATCTGAAATGAATATTTTACTTCAAGAAAACACGTAACTGTATTTACCTTCGTAAATGAGAATAATACCGTAAATTTAAGTTCAGAACGGGAACAAACAATGGTAATAAAATCCCTAAGAGTTCTACATGTTCATAATGTCACGTGGCGTAATAAACCAAATTTTTATCAGATGTTCTTCTGTGTTACCGTTCTACAGGGGGACGCAATATTGATAAACATCGTGTCGGTGCTGTAAATATTGGGAAAAATAGAGCGGTGATAGTAAAATTTGTATCGTATAAAACCCGCTATCTTATTTTTCAAAACAAAAGGAAGCTAAAAGGTAGTGGTGTGGTTATTACCGAAGATCTGACTGCTGCCAGATATAAAAAGTATAAAACTGCTATCACGCAATATGGAGTGAGGAATGTGTGGACACATGACGGAAGCATATTATTTGTGCAGGATGATAGGAAGCAAATTTATTTAGGCTCTCATATTAATATTAAATGATAATTTAAACACACAATTAAAATTGCTTTATTTACAAAGATATTTGATTTTGCTTTGCATATGATACACGAATTCGCTTTTTATTATCCTGTTATAACTAGAAATTACATTTTAAGTAACGCTTATTTTATTTAATTAACACTGTTACTTTTTTTGGATTTTGTGGGACTTGCTCTAGTTTCTTAAATTAATTAACTAATCGAGCTTGATCATGTAAGAAATACGTCACGACTACGTTCGTAGCGATCCACTTATTTGTTCTGCATTAAACACAAAAGTTTTTAAAGTAGATTTACATAAGAACTAATTGCATGTCAAACTACGATATTTCAATTGCGCAACTTAATACTAGATCTTTAATAAGTCACATTGATTTTGTTAGGGAAATTATATTTCAGTATTCTTTTAGCATTGTTGCAGTTACTGAGACATGGCTATCAGCTACCATATTAGATGAAGCAGTAAGAATTGATGGATATACCCTATTACGTCGAGACAGAATTGGTATGAGAGGAGGTGGAGTGGCATTTTATGTAAAAAACAACTTTCGACATAAACTTGTTAATATCGAAATTGAGGTATCAGAACAATTATGGATTGAAATCAAGATAGTGAGAAAGGTAATCGTATTAGGGGTTGGTTACCGGCCTGAATGGGTCAATATAAAAGACTTTTTTGAAGAAGTTGAGAAATCTTTAACTGGCGTGATACCGCGTTGTGATGATGTGATACTTACAGGAGATTTTAATATTGATTTACTTACCTTTAATAGCTCTAGAGCAGTTTATTTTTCTAATTTTATCGATTTGTTTAATCTTCATCAGATTATTAACGGTCCAACGCGTATAACACCCACATCTAGTACTTTGCTAGATTTTTTTGCCGTTTCAAATAAAGATTCAGTTATCGATGTGGGTGTTATACCAACTCATGGAATTTCAGACCACTCACTTATATTTTGCAAAATTAAAGTCGAGTCAGTGTCAACTTTGGCTCATACACGTACATACCGTGATTTCAAAAATTTTGATGTTGATAAATATCAAACAGATCTTGAAGCTTTACCTTGGAACATAATTTTTAATATAAATAACATTGATGATAAGTTAACATTTTTAAATGAAAACTTACTTCAATTATTAAATGTACATGCTCCTGTTAAAACGGCTAGATTATCTAAACGTCCTTCTCCTTGGTTAACTGAAAATATTAAGCTTATGCAAAAGTTGCGTGACAATGCCTTGGCGAGGTTCAAGCGCACAAAACTTGTTCATCACTGGAATTACTATAAGTTATTAAGGAATTTCACCACAAATGCTATAAGAAGGGAAAAGAAGGCCTATTTAGAATATCGCATTCGAAATTGTAATCATCAGCTCCTGTGGAAAAATCTTAAAGATCTTAATATTTACAACGTAAAACAAAAGCCAAACTTACCTATTAATTTACAAGATGTAAATAAAATAAATCATTATTTTATAGAGTCGATAAGGGAAATAACTAGAAACCCTGATCGAAATACGATTGATTATTATAAGAGCAACTGTAAGGTAGAACAAAATTCGCGTTTTTCCTTCACATTGGTATTAAATGAGGAAGTAGCAAAGGTAATTAAATCTATTACATCCAGATCCGTAGGCTACGACGACATAAGTATACAACTAATTAAATTAAGCTGTCCTTTCCTTATCAAATATATAACACATATTATTAATTTCTGTCTAGAACAAAGTGTTTTTCCGACATGCTGGAAAACAGCGTGTGTTGTACCCTTGCCGAAAGTAAAGAATCCGGTTAGTTTTATAGACGTAAGGCCTATAAGTATATTACCTGCTCTTTCCAAAATCCTGGAAAAAATTGTTAATCTACAACTTAGTAATTTCTTAAATGATCATGCGCTGCTTCCACAAACACAGTCAGGATTTCGTAAGGGTTTCAGTTGTAGTACCGCATTATCACACATAACTGATGACATACTAACTGCTATAGATAATAATAAATTAACAGTTCTTGTGTTGTTGGACTTCTCTAAGGCGTTTGATACGTTAAACCATAAAATGTTGTTAGCCATTTTACACTTTCTTGGACTTGGAGAGGGTGCGATTACTTTTTTCAGTAATTATTTGTCGGGAAGATCTCAGTTAGTCAAATTAGATAACCAAATTTCTGATGTACGTAGTGTGACCACTGGTGTACCTCAGGGATCGATACTTGGTCCGCTACTTTATATATTATATACGTCAAATCTCTACTATAATATATATTCATGTAAATATCATTTTTACGCGGACGATACACAGATCTTTTACTCTTTCGAATCAAAGGAAATTGCGAATGCCAATAATCTAGTCAATGCTGATTTACAAAGTTTAATCGACACCGCTGAAAAGCATTGCCTTACAATAAACCCTTCCAAATCTCAGGTTATGCTATTTGGAAGACGTAAAGCTCGCGCAGCTGCTATAGACCAATTAAATATAGTAATCAAAAATACTAAACTCCCTCTTGTTTCTGTAGCACGTAATCTAGGACTACATTTAGATTCCGAATTAAGATTCAGAAAGCATGTAGGGCTGTGTATCCAGAAAGCGTTTTCAAATTTGAAATATATATATACAAACAGGCACACGCTTAATAGAAAAACGAAAATTATTTTGCTGGAGTCTCTAGTCCTTTCTCATTTTAATTTTTGCGACACCGTTTACGGGCCTTGCTTGGATGGCACTGACTCTGCTAGAATACAACGTATTCAAAACTGCTGTCTGAGACTTATTTTTGGTTTGAAAAGAAGGGATCATGTTTCGCATAAACTTCGAGAAATAAATTGGTTAAACATGTCAGATAGATGGAAATTACATTTATATACATTATTTTATAAAGTTATTAATTTCAAAACACCACCGTACCTTTATCAAAAAATCAGTTTTCGTAGTGATATCCATAATATCAATGTAAGGAGTAAGGGTCTGCTCACACCGCCGTATCACAGAACAGCTAGTTATACACGATCATTCTCATATAACGTAGCTAAATTCTATAACTCCTTACCGTTACATTTCAAATGCCTCTCTCCTTATAAATTTAAGGAAACGATTAATAATTTACTTAAAAATAAAAATTAGTTCTCGTACAATTTCTTAAGTAAATATTTAATGGTTTGATGGCCATGCATCTGGGTGACTGTAGCATGCAAATAAATCTGTATAGTAGTTTAGTTTTAGAATTAGTTTTATTTTTATTATACGGTTTAGTGTAAGAGCAGCAAGACGTTGATCTTGCTGAACTCCGCCGTTTGTTGCTTCAACAACAATAAAGACAATTATTATTATTATTATTATTATAAACTGGAATAAAGCTCTTAAGACTTTACCACACTTCTAACGGGCATCCGTCCCAAAATTTATTATACAACTGTAAAATACATACAAAATTGGCTGGAATTTATGGATGTAAACTTAGCTTAGTAGGTACATATAATATCTTTAAAATTAATCAAGCATATTCATCTTAACTCGGAGCAGCATATTAATGAGTAATGATGCAGGCGGTGAAGCACCGAGGCTGAGCGAATACCCTGGCCGGCAGCAATAACTCGAAAACGGCAAACATTTTGGCTGGATTCCAGTCTCTAAAATGGAAATCGTGGCTGGCGCTCAGAGTGGAACCAAAATGGACTGCCCCAACAATAGCGACAGGAGAATTGACGTCGTTCTATACGCGATATGACGGAAGAACTTTAAAGACTGCGTCATCTTGTAAAATAAATAACAGCTCAAAGATTGCCTACGAAAAATTGGCGTTGATCCATACACTAGTAATAAGAGGACCTCCAGGGTTGCCTCGGATATAAGGTGCCTATATAGCGGACGTCAGCGGGACGATACGAGGATTCTTTTTAATATATCCGTTCCGGAAATCGAGATTACTCAAATAAGAAGGAAAGCCGATGTGCTGCATTTTGGAAGCCGGGAATATCTGGTAGAGGTCGTAATTTTCAAAATTGGCAAGGTAAGACTTTTTCAAACAGCTACATTCACGGAACGATAACGCTTACAGGACTTACAACCTTTCTGCTTAAAGTCAATTGCCTGACTATTGATCTACAACCCACCTGAAATCTTGACGTGAGAAAAAGTTCTTCGAGACGAAAAGCCAATTCCCTTTTCCTTTGCACATCGATTCTTAAATTGACCTAATAGAAACAGGATGCAAGGGATAGAATAGTATATTATGGGACAAGTGGTTGAAATAACATTTCAACGATGAGAGTGGTTTTTTTCAAAGAGCGAAGCGAGTTGAAAAAAGTAACTCGAGACGTTGAAATTTTATCAGCCACGAGTTACATATACTATTTTTTCTACGAATTTTCACTCATTTTAACAAATTAATGCGCTTTAGAAAAAATTAAACATAAAGTGACATTTCTCTTGTCATCATTGAGTGTCAAACAGTTTGAAATCCCGGTAGTCTGAGCATTTCAATCTCTAGTAGTTGAAATGCAACTTCAACCACCGGAATCAATGTCAAAATGACTGATTTCAATGTCATGAGTAGAAAAATATTATTTATTAATGCGAGCTACTGAATTTGCATAAATTCAGTTTATAATAATAAATATTTCGTACTCATATGTATGTTGACTGCACGTAAGACATATATTTCCACTTCTTCGTTAAATAGAAGTCTGTTATAGGAATGCTTCTTGTACCTTAAAGTTTTCCGAAAAATTGTGAGTAGGCTTCTTTTATTAGGATATTTTTATACCACACATTTTACTCTCTAGATAAAAGAAATTGAATCGCCAAGTACTCGGAGATCTAACATTGTGATCTATTGGAAAAGCGATCATTATTACACTGTATAACTTTATTCAATGCTATGTTTACTTGACTATATGGCTGCATCTAGTTTGCCAAAAACCGGTGTTCGCATGCGAAGCTATAACTGTTTTTGAATAAAATCGTTTCTTTTTTTTATGACTATATAAAGAAACTAGCGTTTTTAGATTTTTCGTGGTGTAAGTCAATAAAAATGAGTATCTACAGCTTTATGACAACCTCGATATAGTTCGCAACAAGCGTGGACGTATCCAAAATTTGATCCGCGTATTTCTTAACTAACATAACAAATACAACTTAGCGTAAAAATGTAGCAATTTGGCTGACGACGTGAACGGGAAACCCTAATTCGATATCTGCGGGACGAGCACTGAAATGTTAGTGGAATATTTTAGGGTACTTAGGCAATTACCGACCATGTCCCTTAAGTAGAAGCAACATTGCAGCCGCAAAAACTCCTGCCATCACGGCTTAAAAGGGGACCATTTTATAATGATAACAACATGCATTGATCTTTTTTTATTAATGTTAAACCAGTATTCTGTACATTGTGATGTTAGCCCCAGAACAAATGCGTATTTTTCACATTTAAAATTTGTGCTTATTTGTTCAGCGTCAATTTGCGTCTCTATCTTAAGCTTGCATCAACTTTACGCTCGAAAATTGTTAAACTAGAAATCCAACAGCGATGCGCGACTGACGTAACAATATCCACGGCGTGCCCCCCCCTACAGCAAAACTCAGATAAGGAAGCATTCAGAGAGTATAAATAGAGCTTCCTCCGTCGTTTCAATTTACTCGAGTCTTCGGACTTTCCACTTCGTAACATTCCTCCCTTTGCACAGGTCGGCCCCGACCTTTGCAATAATTTCAAGTGCCCGCTGAAAAACCTCCCTTTGCTCCGGTCGGCCTCGACCTTGGCTATAATTTCCAGTACCTACCGAAAACCCCCTTTTGCAACGGCCGGCTTCGACCTTTGCAATAATTTTCAGTACCCGCTGAAAAACCTCCCTTTGGCCCCGGTCGGCTCCGACCTTCGCCAAGAACTCCGTTTTAACATTCTACGCTCAGCCCCGTTCTATCACGACGTTTGTACTAAAACTTAATGATAAAATCTGCTTACTAGGGGAAATCCACAGGTCAACACGATCTAGAGGTCTTCGCCGCAAGTAAATTGATTCACCGGCAGGCCTCAGAGACTGGCTGCAAAACGTCTCCAACGCTGCTCGGTGTTTTCAACTGGCAACGCGGGCTTTGCGATGAATCACATTACTCCTCCAAAACACTTCGACAGGGCTCCAATTTGGGCAGAGGGGACGTACCACGTCCAGCCGGGTGTAGTACACTTCTGGGCCTGGGAACCCTCGCCGTCACCAAGTAAAACCCGTAAATTTACTTGAAACGGATTGTTTGACATAATAAACAACCAATCTGACCATATTGTTTATAATGACGTGTACTGAATTATAGATTTCTTGACCCCCTTTGTTCGTTTGAACTACCCAGCTCAGCGACGGTTATGGTATAGTCCGCTCCTGAGCTGAACTAGTAGACAAGGCAGAACGTCCCCGAAGAAAAACCAGGACACAGAAAATACTATATTTTGTTAAATTTTGTACATAGCTTTTTATCAAAATTACCCCTTTTATTTGTATGCATAGTTAAAACACATCATACCGTTTATTTACACCATTGTGGTTTTTTTTCTGGTAAATATATATTTGAGTGTAAACCTATGGCATTTGAGCTTTACCTGGGGCAAATCAGTTTACAGTATAAATATAGTAAATTTTGGCTGAACTGGGCATAAGCAATTTTTAGTAAGACACAAAATTTTTAAATTGCCGGTACAAGACCTGCACGTTATAACATTAGCGATTAGCTTTCGATATAATATTAGTAAACTGGGCTTCGTTCACTGTTTTAACTATAAACAAAAACAATAAATCCACAATACACCAAGCGCCAAGAAGCAGGTAGGTACTTTTGCATGGAAAAACTGTTTGGAAAAATCATTGTATCATATATTTTATTTACATATAACTTGAAAAAAACTTCATTTACTCTCGGAAGCCTGGCACGACAACCGTGATTTAAAAAAAGTACAAAAATATATTTTTTGCAAATAATTCCCCACAAAAGAGATTCTTTACATTTTTCTAAAATTACGAGCGATGGCCGTGTGAAGTTAAATAAATTATTAGAGCAACTACATAAAATATACTGTTTGTGCATAGACCAATAAACAAAAGCTTTTAGAGGCAAAAATTGCAATCGTTTTTTAAATTGGTATAACTGCATAGCTGGATGTTCAAAGAAGTATAACAATAAAGCTAGAGCTTATCTTTCATTTTGTCTTAAAAAGACTTCCTCCGCGAAAAGCCAACACATAACACTGGGTGGAGAAAAATATGCCACCCCTGCAATTACTAAATGTAGACACTATATGGTTGTTTCTACTTGAACTGACCCCTTGGCAATTTGTGTCCCTCCGACACCAACCGGGCGAGTCAGTGGATAGAGTGCCAAGATTGCAATAACTGAATCCTCAGTTGAAGTCCATGGGCAGGTGGAGTTTTTTCACAGTCAGTTGGATCTGTACCGTGCCTGGTGACCATTTGCCATTGGGATACAATTAACGGCGCTCTTGCTGGGAAACTGATATATGGGAGAGAGAATACTAACCACACTCATATACTACACACACAAGGTACATTTGATAATCTAGGAGTTACTGGCAGTTGAACCTTTCGGGTCACAGACATGGGTCTCCCTGCTATAAAATGCTACACACATAAGAAATGTACCCTAGTTATCCAGTTGGGGTAATGAATTTAACACTGTAGAACGTGCGAGCAAATAGCAATTAAATGGCCGATGTTTTACAAGAAGTTAAAAGGTATAATACTGTGATGAACAAATTAACGAATATATTCGTCTTGTTACACCGTGCCAATAAAGAAAAAAACTAAGGAAGGCGTAAGAAAACCATTGCCAGTTCGATAGCTATAAACGGAAGCACAATATAAATGCACATGCATATTATGAGAAGATGATTAACTCCCTTTGGAATGTATGGTCTCAATGACAACTAATCGGAATCTGTTTTGGATGAGATGGGAAACGGGACAGAAAACATATTAATGGGCACTTCCATTTGTGATTTCGTCACGAGTACATCGTTGCCTTTTTACTCGTGAAAGTTTTTCGTAGCTACCGATTGTGTGGTGAGGGGTTTAACCGAATTTGTGATGTTAATGTAGGAAATCCCTAGAAATGACATTGGTGAACAGTTCTTAGATCTATCTCTATGTGCACAAATTGACTTAAAACTTAAAATATCGAACAACCTCTTTAAACATAAACAAATGCATATATTGCTATGGTTTGATATGCACCACTGATTAAACTAATTAAAATAATTGCTGGATTGTAATTTTATTTTACTCGATCTAAAATAAATAGTATTATGCCCTTTTTCGTATTTCATTTATCTGCAATTTTATTCTCATAACGCTAGCTCGGAAGAACAATCAACTCTATTCAAAGGGTGAATTCCTAATAATTAGTAACCTTTTTACCTAAACTGGTACGCCACTGAATGCCCGAATTGCAATTGTTTAATCTCCACCTAACCTCACAACTGGACTCTGGTTAATAATTTGAAAAGCATTTTCGCTGGAGGCTTGAAGATGCTTGAATCTTGTTCAGTACGGTATTGTCTCGCATGCACACAAAATTCTGGATGCTTACGCTAATATTTTTAGGAATTGACAGTACCTTAAAATTTCGTGTTCGCTTCAATCTTTGGTAAGGGGGCCCCAGCTCGTATCTTCGTCTGGAACGGTTTCCCATGGTGTCTGTGCTGCTGGTCGGTATCCTGCACTCCTGCCTGATGCGTCGCAGTAGAATTCCCTGGCTCTGGACCATCTTTTCGCCTGGAAACTTTCTTCGTAATCTTGATATGGGTGGCGAACGTTTCCTCGGAGATGCTCTTGGTGAAATAATTTATGTTTACGGAAATCGCCACAAACGTTCTCATATGAACTATACCACTTGCTTAACAGAGTGTAACACTTTTTAGCTCAAAATATTTAATTTTATTATATAAAAACTTGTATTCAAAAGGAGCACACAATTTCATGTCAATCTTATAATTTTATTCAATTGTTATCTCCTGAAGTCCGCTATAAACAAATGCTAATCTAATACTATACAAACGGAAATCAGCCATGTTCAAATCAATTACATTTTGAAATAAATTTACTTACAAATTATTAAATTTAAACCTTTCTTATATCTAAAATATTGTCTGCATTTTTAATTGTCAAAATGTCTCTTTGCACTCGCGTAATTGCACTGATCCTTTTAAAGAGTTCACTTCCTTCATAAATGCTTTTGATCTCTATCTGTCTGCTTTTCACTCGTTTTTTTCCTGTCTTGCTGTTTGCTTTTCCCTTGATTTATCATGTCTTGTCTACTTCTCACAATTGCTATTTTCTGTCTTTATGCCTGCCTTCTTAATTGCTCGTTGCAACATTATTATTTTTCTGGCTTCTTATGCCTTTTAAGATTGCTCACAGTTTTACCTGCTTAGCTATATTGAAATCTATGCTTTATTGACCTGCACATAGCAAACCTTTTTGTAATTATTTATTTATTTTGGTTTGGCTATGCATTCTGCCCAAACCTAATACTTAATTAATTTGAACTTTGACTTCAACCCTGTGAAAAACCAGCTTTGCCCTTTGCGTTCCTTACTCAATTTATTTATTAATACTGGCATCTCTTTTCCGATGCATTTACTGATTGAAATTTAAGCTTAGTATTGCAGTTACATAAAACACCCCAACTCTGTGCTTTTTGACTTGTTTCCTTAAATTGTACTGCCAGCAGAGTAGAGCCTTAGGCATAAGACCATTACAATATATACATGAACGCAACCGATAATAAATTTAATGTATATTATCAATTATCTTATATATATTTCTAAAAGTCCTGACTGACTGACTGACTCATCAACGCCCAGCCCAAACCCTTGGACCTAGAAAGCTGAAATTTTGCACAGAGGTTCCCTTTATGATGTATACAAGGAATAAGGAAGGATATTTCGAAATTCAACCCCTAAAGGGGTAAAATGGGGGTTCCAATTTTGTATGGAAAAATAATATTAAATAGACATTTCGACTTGAAACTTCGTAGGAGTACTCCTAAAAACAAATAAGCAAACACGTATTTCGTAATTTTCCGAAAATCAACCCCTTAGGGGGTGAAATGGGGTAAGTAAGCCTAAAAATCGATATGGGTGTCGTTATTGAGGTTTATTGGGACGTTGATTGCGAAAATGGCATTTATTTTTAAGTCCAAGACGGTGAACATGACATAAGGGAAGAAACGGGACGGGACGGGACTAGACTGGACGGAACGGGACGGACTGGACGGGACGGGACTGAGCGGGACGGGACTGGACGGGAAGGGAAGGGACGGAACGGGACGGGACGGGGCGGGGCGGGTACGGACGGGACGGAAAGGGAATGAAAAAGATGGGATGGAAGGGGAGGGGATGGGATGGAAGAGGAGGGGCGGGACGGGACGGGAAGGGACGGGACTGGACGGGAGGGAAAGGGGCGGGACAGGACGGGAAGGGTCGAGACGGGGCGGGGCGGGGCGGAACATTATTTAATACACAAATAACGAACCTCGCGCGAACGAAGTCGCGGGTAAAAGCTAGTATTATTATACAACCGAACACATCTACCAACATACAGAGTAAACATAAGCGTCTTTAGAAAAACCGAATGTGAGTTGGAATACCATTTACTAAAAGCAAATGTAAGTCTTTTTGTTCCAAATACAAGCTTGTCTGCAAAATCTTTAAAATACCAACACACTATAATAAGCAAAACTTTAAAGAAAAAATGAAAGGAAAAAAATTGCTTACTAATACCAACAGAGGCTAGACCAAAAACTGCAGTACAACGAATAAGATAATGTGGAAGAGCTTTACAAACACCTTATAGAATCTATTCAACAAACCATATGAAGCTTTAAGAAAAAAAATTAACGTAAAAAGACATAAGCTTATTTGAAATGGTTTAATATTATAGCATCTTATAATAGACGAGCATGTCAGAACGGCATCAACATCCGTTTATATTTTTGTAGGTACAATGGCGGACAATAAATTTAGGCCGGCCTGACATTCGCTTGACATCTACTACTACTACTACTACTACGTATGTCCACCTAACCTCAATTTCGATTTTTCCGGCCTGAATTTATTGTCCACCATGGTACTTAAAAACTGCTGATATAAACGTTAGGTACAAATTGAATTAAATAGCCAAATATTCTACCCATTAGTTTAATCATTAAATCTTTATATAAATTGGCTAGCTCGGTAAAACATGAATACTTCAAATCAGAGTTGAGTGTTAACGCTTGGGTAAAATTATAATTTGATTAAATTGCTATTAGATTCAATTAAATAATAAATAATAATATTCCAAGTAAAATTTTCCTTATGTTTTGGAATAACCTCAATTATATTTAACATTGAATAAAACAAGCAAATTGCAATCTATTTAATCAGATACGTCCTATCTCTTTGTATTTATTAATTTGCATATATTAAAAAATGTACATTTTAAGTACCTGTGTTGCATGGCTTTTTTTCAGTCCACTTTTTCTGCCACTAACACCATACATTCGCCACCAATGTCCCCTGCTTGTACTTTTACAATTAAAACACCATTTAATTTGATTGCTCGGTTTTATTTATTTAACATATCAAAGCTAGCCCCAACACAAAATTTTAACTTTTGGAGAGCTATTATTAATTTTGCCTCTTGTTCTTATTTAATAATACTTTATTACCTAATAGCAGACACGTCATCTTTTACGTTCACTTAATACTAGATTATATTTAATTTTGTAGATGACAATTTTACACTTAGTGTTCACTTAAACACATTTTAATGATTCTGTTCAGTTCACACTTTTAATCTTGCTTTCAGGTACTTTCTGCCATATTTATTATTTACAATTATACATTTTTTATGTGATTCATGCAATTATCAACATACTGTATGAGATCAACCTTACTCTTTTTTACTCAACTTGTAATTCAATATCAATTTTAGCATGTATAACATTATTTAACATTACTTTTAAGATTATTCAACACTCAACTTTAGCTTAGTTACCTTACACAAACATAACAATCTTTATTAAATGTGACACCATCTTGTAATGATCTAAAAGCAGTTACTAGTTTTGCAAATGGAAACCTGCTCCCAAGTTATAGTCAGTTCTGTCCACCTAAACCCATTTACATTTTAATTAACATATAATGTATCATTTTACTAGACAAACCATAACTAATCTTGTTATTTTTTTTATTTAATTCTTTAAACATAAAACGATTAATTGAACACAATAGCCTCCGAGTACAATACCATAGCAATATAAAGACATTTAAATGCATATTAAAGGAAAATAGTTAACGGAGATAAGAAAGTTTGAAGAAAGTATCAAAGCAGATAAAAACAAAAAGTTTTAAGGTTAACAGGAGGAAGACAATGGCAAACATATTGCAATAACCTTTAACAGAAAATGTAGCAATAAATTATATGGTCTGAAAACGACTGAAATTGAAAAAGTTACAAAAAAACAATTAATTTGATATGGACGCTGAAACGTAAACTTGATTTGATTCGCCTGAGCGTGTCTAGAATATTATTTTGATATACATCCGATTTGTACATTTGTCTTTATTGTTACTGCTATTATACAGCGTGTCCGTGGATTGAGTTCACATAAGGTGTAAATAATAAAAAATATTCGACTTAGAAGCTGATATTCTAGGATTCGCTCCTGCTTGTTCTCAAACCAAGATTTTGAGAAAATCAATCAAATTAATTATTATACGGAGTGTTTTCCGAATCGATCTTTAAAAAATGGCGAAGACGACCTACCTTTATTGGAAGAGATAACAAAAAAAGCATTAAGAGAAGTTGTTTAGAATTAATAGTAATGGCAGACTCTCAGTTTTCAGACAAATCGGTTTGGCTTTTTATACCAACATACTTTTTATCGTGGCTCTAGGAGGCAGTTTAACTGGTTCATGAAGTAAGATGTTAAAAAAATAAAAGAGTGCTTCCTACAGCTACGATAAAAAGTATGTCGGTATAAAAATTCAAAAAATAATTAAATATCAAAGTAGGCCGATTTGTCTGAAAATTGAGAGGCTAACATCACTCTTAATTATAAACAACTTTTCTTAATACTTTTTCTTGTTATTTCTTCTAATAAAAGTAGTTTACTCTTGGCCATTTTTTAAAAATCGATCTTAAAAACACTCCGTATATTAATTAATTTGATTGATTTTTCCAAAATCTTGGTTTGAGAACAAGCAGGATCGAATCCTAGAATATCAGCTTCTAAGTCGAATATTTGTATTATTTACACTTTATCTAAACTCAATCCGCGGACACACTCTATATTTATAATTAATTAAGTGTGACATTCTCTTTTAGGTGCTCGCCAATGTGTTTTGTGGATTTTACGTCAAAATCTGGATGCTTGCAACGTTTTAGTGTCGGAATCAGTGTCATTTTTCCGGAGAGAGAAGGAGTTTCGACTGGCAGCTCAAGCAGATGCCGACGTGTTCTCACCGAGAAGAGATCGTTTGCGGGTACAAATAAACGCCGTTTAGTCTAGTCAAATTGTCACTTATAATACCATGAGTAGTCAAAGTTATGTCGAATATTTTTGCTGTGGTATCACGAATGTTCATTGCGCTTAGGTTCGATTAGGACGAGTGCGCTAGCATGAGTCCTAATCCTAAGCGCAATGGACATGAGTAGTGATACCACCGCAAAAATATTCTACTTAACTTTGACTAAGAATGGCATTCGAGAGACTATTCAATGAACCAAACTACTTTTTCAAATTAGTTTTCAGTAAATCTAGCAACAAACTACGCAATTTCTATAGTAACAGAACACTAATATTGACTTTTTCTAATAAAAATCACATTTGTTTAAAATATTCACTATACCACTAGTGAAAATTGTCGATTATTTTCACTAGTGAAAATTGTCAATATAGTTCATTTTTATTGGCTCAAAGACATCAAATCTTGTATTTTTATTGGACAGTTTTTGATAGATGACAAGTGAGTTGAATAGTCAAAAGAACTCGTTTTTTTGACAAAATACTACCTAAAAAGTGAAAATGTATTTGTATAGAAAAAAATCCATAGAATTCAATGAACTACAAAATAACAGCTGAATCAGTGGAGAAGTGATTCAAAATGGCGGTAAAAGTGAAAAACGGTTTTTTGCATACAAAAATGCACAAAAGCAATTTAAAAATTTAAAAATGTACGCTTATGTAGCTTAAAAAACAAATAAAACCAGCTTTCGATGGTTAAAATTTATTAATTAGAAAAAAAGGTATCGGCAAAAAACCGCTAAAAGTGTCCGATTCTTCAATTGTTCGTAACTTAAAAAAAATTGACCGTTTTGCCGTTTGTGCATCTATATTCACAAACGGCAAAACGGTCAAATCTGCCTGAGTATCCTCGTTCTCAAGATACTCAGACAACACGAGCCACAAAAGAGCATGACCATCGCGCAGGATTTTGCTCGACTTCACAAGGTGCAAGGCACATTAAGCCAGAAAATGCTGGGTGTTCATATACAAATACTACGCGGTCTAAGCCGAAATTCCATATTAAGAAGAATAACGTAATTAATGTCTAAGAATTTTCACCCCCCCCCTCCTATACTTTTAAGTTGTGATCCAAGAAACTTTGTTTTTAAGTTAAATTAATAGTAGATTATACAATGAGGGAGATACATGCTTTATTTTGCTTCGCCGTCGAGTCAGAAATTGCACTGAAGCAAAATAGGATCCTCTCCGAGTTGCATATACTATTTTTTTCACGTTGCAGGAAGATTTAAAACGAAAAACCTGTTTTTTTAAACGCCATTTATTGACATTTTAATTACAATTATTTTAAAATTAGTAGCCTCTGGTACATTTTAAAGTTGGTTGCACTGTCATTATGATAAGAGCTCACAATTATGTCAAATTCGAGGTTAGCAGGTTAAGTTCTGCGTTAGTTTGTGTCAAAACTGACTCAAAACCTAACCTCTTCTAGGGAGTAATTCATTATTTCTCTCACGATTTTGTTCCAGGTACTGAAGATACGATAAATCCCGAAATAGCACAAACTAACCTCGCTTCTCTAATGCTCACAAACGGCAAACAGGCAAACGCCGGCCGGGGTAGCTACACCCTTCGGTTTAACATAAGCTGGTCATGAATTGCTACCATAATGGAAATCGCCGTGGATGCAAATTATAGCAAAAGCACCTTCGAACGGCAGCAAGTAAGCAGAGCGCCAGCAGGTGGCGAAAATGCGATAAGGCTAGCGGCTTAGCCTCCGAGAAAAACTCGTGGTTGGAACTGGTAATAAAGATCTAAGAAAAAATGTAATTACTATGCGAATAACAAAACAAAAAAGCGCCATCGTACCTGATCATAATCAGCCCTTAGGAAACACAATGCTCATAAAAATTGGTTGAGCGCACGTAATTTGACTTAATTAAAATCAAGCCTTAGCCGGGCCGATGACGGCGGGCTTAGGTTAAGACAGCAAGTGCCTCGGACGAAAATTTCGTGCTCAAAAGAAGACTCGCACTCTGATAAGCGATAGCGCGGGTCGAGAGGGCATCGCGCAAACGAAAGGAACTTGATGCAGGTACAAAATAAGCTGCTTTGCAAAATTTACGAATTCGAAATGCAAAGGATTTATTTATAATTCAACTAAAAATATACAGGTTAAGCCTGAAATAATTGGATAACTGGCGAAACAATTAGGCGGAGCCAAAAATTTGTTTCAGGTTTTGCGTCAGTTTTGACAGACTGGCACAAAACCTAACCCGCTAACCTCAAATTTGACATAGACTTACAGTGCCACCAACATATTATTCATACAACCAATATTTCAAAGCCAAGCTTGATTTTGTTTTCGTTTGCTCACATGTTACAATGTTATATACAGTCTTATAATCACTGCCTCCTACACTTGCAAGCCATGCTGTTAGACTTGGCAACTTTGCATCTCTGGTAGTTGGTGGTCCTAAATTACAATACTCCCATTTGAAATAATTTTGCTTTAAAGAGCACAGTTTTACTCTTTATCAAATTTTACTCTGTAATTAACTAAAGATAGCCTCCGTAATGGTGACATTTATTTACATAGTCAAGTAATACAAACATGTAACAGTATAATTATAAAAATAAAACAACCTAACCTATGTAATATATGTATGAAAGAACATTTCTGCAATTATTTTAAAGTTTGTAACTTTCTATACACCACTGCTGATTGAGAGTACAACATATATGCAAAGATATGGTGCTACGACTGTAAATAATCTTATTTGAACATAATAAACTTATCTGCTTGGTAACATCTAAATTTGTGTGACGCAAATTGTTCCATAAACTTCAAAAAACCGCTGGTGTCATCACTTAAAAACACTTTCATTGTTTATGTATGTCTTTCCAATATTTGTCTTCTTCTACATTAAGGATTTGTCCTTTCTTGAGGCACTTTTGACCACAATAATAATAATAATAATAATAATAATAATGTCTTTATTCCACCATCTAACTACAATTAAAAATTAACACTCAAAAAAAATATTAAAAAAAAATAGGTATCGTAGAGCAGTGGAAACACGAGGACCAGTTCAGTATTATACCGCTTTTCAACTGGACCTCGATTAATTAACTAACACTATAAATGTAATGCCTAAATATTTTGTTTAGGGTAGTATAACACGACAAAGTAATATAATTGTCTGGAAAACCTGAATGTACAAGCAACCATAAACCTTTGTTTTGGTTAAATTTCCGAACATTGGCTGGATAAAAATTTTGAGTATGTTTTGTTAAACAGTGATGGCGTTAAAAGTTTTAATGATTCTGGGAGGTTATTGTAAACTTTACTGATATTGTATTGAAAAGATCTCTCAAATAAGGCTGTTCTATGGTATGGAGGAGTAATTAGACCCCTGAATCTCAAGTTTAAATGATGTACATCAGTTCTAAATTGAATTTTATTATATAAATAAGGTGGGTTCTTTTCAAAGATAATTTTATGGTATAACGATGCTGTGCGAAGCAAACGCCTGTCTTTCATATTAAGCCACTTAGATTCAGATAATTTGTGTGATATATGGTCATATTTACGCATACCGTAGATAAATCTTAAGCATGAATTTTGAATACGTTGTATTCTATTGGAAGTATCAGAATCTAGGCTAGGAAAAAATATTTCTGAACAATAAGAGAACTGAGAAAGCACTAATGATTCGCACAACATTTTTTTAATTGATGGATCCAAATAATGTTTATGGGGATATAACAGCTTTAAACTAATGTAAGCTTTTTGTATGCATTTATTAATATGTTGCCTGTATCTAAAGGTATTATCTAATATCAAACCTAAATTTTTCATACTATTTTTGAGAGGTAGATTAGTATTATTAATTGCGACGCGTACCATACTTTGGATATCAGGCTTATCAGCATCTCTTCCAAATAGAAGAACACAAGATTTATTGGGGTTAAGGATTAGAGCATGTTTCGATGACATCTCAGCCAACCGATTTAAATCATCAGACAATTGTTCCAAGGCTGCATTAAGTTGAGAAAGATGAAAAGATATATATATTTGTGTGTCGTCTGCGTACATATGAATTTTACTAAACTTGATATAATTAGGAAAATTTGAAGTGTAAATGGTATATGGTAACGGGCCTAAAATCGAACCTTGCGGCACTCCTTGAAGTATTTGCTGGGACTTAGAGATTCTATTATCAATTTTTACACATTGATATCGTTTATTAAAATAAATTCGAAGTAACGTTATTGCATTAGGTGCAAATCCAAGAAAGTGAAATATAGAATACAGCAATTCATGGTTAATAGAGTCAAATGCTTTGCTGTAATCTAAAAGTGTAAGAATAGTAACTTTACCG
Source organism: Agriotes lineatus (assembly GCA_940337035.1). Taxonomy (NCBI): domain Eukaryota; kingdom Metazoa; phylum Arthropoda; class Insecta; order Coleoptera; family Elateridae; genus Agriotes; species Agriotes lineatus. Next base: position 69,173,557 of record OW679195.1, read on the forward strand.
TTATCGGTTGCCTGTAATATGTCATCTGTTATATTGAGAAGAGCGGTGGTACAACTATGAGATGGACGAAAACCTGATTGATTTTCAGGAATTAAATTAAAATTGTTCAAATAAAATCTCATCTGATCACTCATAATCTTTTCCAGAACTTTTGAAAAAGTTGGAAGGACACTAATAGGTCTAAAATCAGAGTAATCTTGTGGATCACTAGACTTTGGCAAAGGTGAAACCAACGCGATATGTTGGTCAATTTGAAAATACGCTTGGGACAGCTTTGTGAGCTAATTGAGGGTAATGCATCAACAGTTCTGCATTTCCCCACTCTCATTTCTAACGTTTTCAAATGTATTTTCCATTCAAATGTATTTCACACACGACAGAACTTTTTGTTAGGGTCCAACGTTCTTGTGCTGTTGCACGAGGCCATGCTTTCGTTCGGATCTCGTTCATTTGAAAAGAAAATGTTGTTAGCGTTTGCATACGATGTTCTTTTAAGGTACTGTTGTGGTTGGTACACAGCGTCTTCATGGCATTCTAAATATAAAATTAAAAGTTACAAGAAATGCCCTAAAAATGAGGTTAGGTTGTTACTTACCTCAGTGAAATACTTAATAAACCCCATGAATTCTAGCAGCAATTTTACTTGCACTTATCACGAACAGTACAGTAATATAAATAAATGTATTTCGTCAAACTTAGAGCAGTCCAGAATATTAATATTTAATCACACGCCACATTTCAACAGACATTTTTATAAATAAACAGTACAAAAATTGGTCTACGATCAGCGTTGCCAAATTTCCAACAGCATTGCTTGTAAGTGTAGGAGGCAGTGTTATAATGCAATGCAATTTTAGGCAGCTTGTGTTTATAAGCATTGTATTTAATAAAGCAGTAGTGTGGTGGCGTGGTGCAGCTTCTTCCTGTATACAATCGACAAGTGCTGTGCAGTATAGCGATATTTTTATAGCAGATATGAAAACAATTTCTTAAATAAGTGTTTTTAATATGATAGTTATTACTAAATGAAAATATAGGTGAGTAAGAAAATATTACTGTTTTGTGCCCGTGTTTGCTAAATCATATGAACAGCCAAAACGCGTCACTTATAGAAGTTAAATGTTGAACGGCGCAGGTATGAAGAACAGGCGTCAGGACGCGCCTGCAGCGGATATGTGGGTAACCGACGTCAGGAGCGTCCCCTGCAATCACAGTAATGTCGGAACCATGTAGCACTGCCACCGACCTGTTTTAATCCCCTGCTGAGACCGCGCAAAAACAGTCTCGCTGATTAAACTTCCTTTATATTTATTGCTGCAGCATCTACTGTGCCTTCCAATTTCCATATGCAGCTGAGTGGGCTTTGCGAATTCTTTTAATGGGCAGGAAAATAACTGCTGTTACCCTACATTTATAGGATACGAAATGCTATAGGTAGATTGGAATGAACCATATATATAATACACATATATTGCTGGTAGGGCCTGGAAACTTCAGAAAACATTACGGCGCCGACATAGTCTCACTTCGAGTATAACGCGTCTCGTGCGCATGCGTGAGAATTCGAACTCCGCCTTTAGAAGCGAATTTTAAACTTGACCACTTCCCCATTGGGCAGACGACGTCGCCGTGCTTACCCACAGTTCACCATTATACATTGAAGAGTTGTTTGTCTGTCTCACTTCCTTGGCAAGTTTCCCACTCATAGCCGCTAGCAATATAGTAAGTATTAGATATATGGAATGAACCGAGAGTATAATTTTGAGTGAAAAATCTGTATCCGTCGAAAAATGCCCTATGTATTTTTCGCCGTTTGAAACAAGAAGAACTTATTAAGTGCAAAATCTAGACTGTGCAATGCATGTTTAAACTCAACAATTCTAAAATGCTGAATAACTCAGCGAGTGGGTAAGTGTGCACATGAACTACAGTTCAACCGTTTAAACAGATTTTGCTCAAATTGTATATTTAGAGAAAATCCTTGCAGAAAATGAGGTGACTTATACAGGATCCGGCAGCGATGAAGGGTAGAAGGTATTTCTGGAAGTATGAGAGTTACATAGCATTTACTTTCAAAAAAGTTGTAGGTATTAGGATGGTACACATTAAAAACATATATTTAGCTACTGCGGCTAGTAGAAGAGAAAAAAGGACATATTTAGAATTAAATGTCGAGAAAATTTTACCAATAATTCTGTTATATGGAAGAAATTAAAAATTATGAATGTTTATAATAAAAATTCTCCCAGGTTAGCGGATGTTAATGAAATTAATCGATCTTTTGTTCCCATAGCAAGTATGACTAGCTCAAATGCTGAATTAATTAATTTTTATTGTAATAATATTTATAAAAACTTTACCACAAAATTTACGTTTAGGTAAAGCCATAGAAGATATTGAAATTATTAAAGTTATCTCAGGTATCAAGTCAAATACTATGGGATCGGATGATATTAATACAGTGCCTTCAGAAATGATCCAACGTTTTTGAATGGTCATGGTTATATCGAGAGATCCAAAAAAAACTGTTCCTCAGCGGGCTGTGGAAATTCAACGTATGAATAATATGTTGGTGACACTGTACGTCAATGTCAAATTCGAGGTTATCAGGTTAGGTTTTCCGTCAGTTATGACAAAAAATGAAGCATATCTTAACCTGCTAAATTCAAATTTGACAGTGACATACAGTGTCACCAACATATTATTCATATTTTGAATTTCCACAGCCCGCTGAGGAACAGTTTTTTTTGGATCTCTCGATACAACATATGAATAATATGTTGGTAACACTGTAAGTCTATGTCAAATTCGAGGTTATCAGGTTAGGTTTTGAGTCAATTTTAACACAGACTGGCGCAAAACCTAACCTGCTAACCTTTAAGTTGACATAGAGTTACAGTGCCACCAACATACTATTCATACGTTGTTTAACCACAGTATAAACATCAATTAATGTTTATACTGTGGTTTAACCATGATCATTCAAAAATGTTCGATCATTTCTGAATGCACTTTATTATTAATGTTAAAGTTATGTTGTTCACTTATCATTCTTTTATTACACACAGTATATTCGTGTGCTTAATAGCGTACTTCCTGTCATCCTGTCATCGCCTTGCACAAAGTTAAAGATCCAAATAAATATAAAGATATTCGCCCCACCAATCGGAAAATAATAGATTTGGCAATCTTAAGCTTCCAATCCTATATATTATGATCGTAAATAGAAATCAAGTCAAAACTGGCAATAATTCAATAGTTTTAAGTGTGACTAGCCCATTGAAATTGTAACAACCGATCTATTTAATATAAGCGTAGTTATAACATTCAAATTTTAATGCATTTTCATCCGTATGCCTTGCAGTATTGCATAATTTGAATCGCGTGTGAAATTTGTTTTTTGCACTCCTTGCGTACAAACCACGTTTTCGCGCACTCTATTGAATCACGGAAACGCCTTCTTTACGGTCATTCTACTAATTTGACACACACGTGCGTGATTTACGCACCGTTTTTTCTCAGGCTAATTGATAATTCCATTATAAAATAATTACTATAATATTAAAGATATATAAAGAAAATGTAATTTACTGCCATTTTTACTTCAAAATATTTAAAATTACCTCAAAAAATATTAAATTAAGATCTGACAATTAATACCTACAGCGCCATTTGACAGAAATGTTTGCTACGCATCGCCGATGTTCGTAGAGTCACGGCCAACTAAATTAATTTAGTTGGCCGTGGTAGAGTGTCGATGTCGCTACACCCTGCATTTCTAGCTGTTATTAAATAGCACCGAGGTACGTCGACGAATTTTGCCACTGGTAAAATAACTTTTTATTTTGTAGTAAACGTAAAATGATTATATCTATTGCAACGAACGCATATAAATCAATCAATTTAAAAGTTTTGTTAGAACTGACAACTACTTAGCTAGATACCTACTTTACCGACATAATAAATGTCAAACTATTTCTTTTACGAAGAATATCGAAATAAATTCACATTAAAATATGATTTACTTTTAGCAGTTGTGCAAAAAATAGCATACATGTCTTGTGCGGGAACAAGTAATGGGAACTTGTAGCGCATGCGAATCTCGTGCGCTACGCGCACTCGAGTCGCAAACCTCGCTACGCGTTCCCAAAATTCTTGTTCCCGCACGTATCATGTAATAGTGTATTGTATGTTAAGAGCTGAAAGTGCATTCTTGCCGCTTGCGCATGAATATTGCTGGTTGAGACGAAGTCGAAACCAGCAATCATGCAAAAGCGGCAAGCGCACTTTTAGCTCGAAATATACATACTATTTTTTCGACGACTGAGCATATTATTAATGGAAAATATCAAATTTCATTTTATCGCAAAAATTAATTGACAATCAAGTTAACATTACTCGCGAAGTCTATTAGACATGTGACGCGATTATTTCCACAAATGAAGGGCGTTGTCAAGGAAAAATTCGGACGTGGCTACCTATTTTGTTCACGCGGAAACCCAAAACGCTCGGCGAGCGGCAAAATGATGAAAACGCACGCTCAGCGGCAAATGTCAACTTTCTGTTGTCAAATGACAGTGAGAAAAATCTACTTTCGATGTCAGTCGTCGAAAAAATACTATTGCGCTTCTGTTAACGTCTATCCACAGCAATATATATTTTTCCGTTGATCTGGTGATGTGCAGGAGAGCTACACTAAAAAATTCAAACAATTGATTATAAAAAACTAACAGAAGTTCTACAAAAAATTTAATGGAATTCGATCATATCTGAAGATACTAACAAATAGCTTGAAAATGTTATCGAAATAGTTCAACGTGAAACTGAAAAATGTAGCTACATCAGAACAGTATCTCATAAATTCAGAAAGCGAAATCCCTGGATTACAAATGGCATAATTAAATCAATTCACGTCAGGGATAAGCTATATCATCAAATGTGCTTTTATCCACAAAGTAATGTAATACGGGAAACATATGAAAGGTATAAATCAACAATAAATACTCTCATTGTCAAAACTAAAAACAAATATTACCGTCAAAAAATTGAACTCAATAAAAACAATTCACAAAAATTATGGAATATTTCTAAAGAACCATTAAATAATGAACCAGAAAAACAGTCAATTAATTGTTTAACTATAGATGATAAAACTATAGAATGCAAAACTGATATAGCCAATGAATTTAATTTGTTAACGTTAGTAAGGTATTGTCCAAAAAAATCCAGTTGGACAAAAAAAAACATCTCTCATAATTAGTCAAATTTCGAATTTACGAGGATGATTTGACGGGACGTGCGACTCGACTACTAGTGTCCTCTAGCGGTAAAAATTAACATCATTTTCGAGTTTCCCCATCTTTTTATGCTGATAAGTGAAGTTTAGTTGATCTGTGGCGTTCAGTTAAGAAATTGCAACGGTTTAAAGACGACGCTTAAATGGAAAATCCTAAAATGGATAAAAACGCTATTCGTGGTGCGATTCAATATTTGTTTTTTAAGAAGCTAAACACGACTGAAATTTTGGCCGATATGCAGCAAACATTGGGTGACAATGCCCCTTCGAAAGCAACGATTTTTCGCTGGGTTGCACGATTTAAACGTGGTGATTTGAGCATTAAAGATGATGAACGTCCAGGGCCATCAAAAACGCTAACAACCCCGGAACAGTCGATCAAGTGCATGATATTGTTTTGAAGGATCGAAGAATAAACATTGACGAGATAACTAGAATCGTAGGCATTTCAACTGAGCGCATACATCATATTATGCACGTAGAATTGGGCATGTCTAAGCTGCCAGCAAGATGGGTGCCGCGCTTGCTGAATGCTGATCAAAAACGAAAAAGAGTGCGAACATCAAGCGACAATTTGAAGCTGTTTAACAAAAATCTGGTGTGATACACGCACACCAAAAATTTGATTTTAAATTTTTAAGCATTTGTCAAAAATTTTCAAAAATTACAAATTTTACAAAAACGGTACAAAATAGAGTGTTAGTTCAAGAGACAAATTTTCTCTAGAATTTTAAGCTGAATTCAAAAATGTTATAAAATACCGGGTGTTCTATTTAAAATAGGTGTTAATAAACAAAATAGAAAAAAAAACAAAAGAAACCCATTTCAGACGTATTCAACTGGTAAATCACCTACGTCACATCAATTCACGTTAAAAATTTTATAAAAATGTGAAGTTTGAAAAAAATCGTTAAAGCCGTGTTAGAAAAAATCGCAAAAACTGAAAAATTACAAGAGTAAACACCTACTTCTGGTTATGCAATTTTCTTCAAAAACTTGCTGTCGCATCTGCATAGTACACAAAACTTATACAGATTGTCCGGATTGTATTCGGGACATGGGAAATTAATGCGTGCGACAGGGATAAACAGATAAAATGAGTAGGTAGGTATGGCAGAGATAAAGATAAAACATAGACAGAGATAAAACATATCAAAATTTATCAATATACCAATGGACACTTTCAAAACTTTTCATGGATGCTCATATTTTAAATTAATTAAACGCATCTGTCATTAGAAATTTCAAAATGCAGTACACGGTAGCACAAAAGGCTCAAATTATTCAATGGATGTATGCTGGGAACTCAATTAATGAAACTATAAATTTATTTACTATACAAGTGGGATAACAGCATCATTAATATACGTGTGGGTAAGTTACAAACGAGTGCGTAGCACGAGTTATGTAAGCACACAAGTATATTAATGATGCATTATCGCACATGTATTGTACAAAATTTTATCTACGATTGCCTAAAATTGAGAAAAGTGCATTAAGAGAAATGTCAGATCTGTCATTTTCAAAAATATTTTAGCAGGCAAATGTCATAATGTCATTCATTTAACACTATTTCAGTTAGGTAATGAAGTCATTACACAACTCAGTTGCGTAATGAAACCATTACATAACTGAGTGGTGTAATGAGCTTCATTACCTAACTGAAATAGTGTCAAATGAGTGACGTAATGAGTTACTTATCCCACTGGAGTAGATAAATAACTATTATCTACAATCACTATATAATAAGGTAATAACTGAACTCCTTGGCAACGTCTACTGTAGTCTATAAAACTCTAGGGGTTTTATATATAAAACACGTGAAATTTTAATGATTGTTGAGGTGATATCCGCTGTCAGAGTGAAATGTCAAATAATTTTTTGATAACATCAGATGAAATTATAAAATATTACGTAATTTAGAAAAAATTATTTATTAACATTAATATTAATATTCAGATTAACATCAAATTGCATTTTAGATGGGCTTTTAATGCCGGATTAAGCTTCATAGAAACAGTTTTTGAAGAATATGCAGAGTTCTCTTGAATTGTGCTGAATTTTCCTTGAATATTTTCCATTTTACGTGATTCATTTTCGTCAATATATCCTTCCACAACACTGGAGGACCTCCACCCTCCGTGCCTCTTCAAGGTGATGATGTCGCCACCAGCATGAGCTAATAAAGTTGCCGAAGACCGTCGCATGCTATGACCAGTATACAATTCAGGATTATCCAATTTTAGAAAAGAAGCAACTTTCGAAGAAATTTTAGACAATGTGTTAATTCCTACAGGTTGCATTGCACATTTTAAGTTCTTATAGCGCAAAAAAACCTGCCTTGGCAACCATCACAGGCTGAACGTAATCGCATATATTTTTTGCACATCTCAAGAATATTATTCACAGAAAAACCTTCATACAATACTGTGAAACTTCTCGAAATATTAGTTTTGGTGTCTGGGATGGTCACGTACAAATGGGCACCCTTATCCTGTACATTTATAATATTCAAGTTTGTCAGTTCATTGCATCGCAAGCCACCAGCAACCCCCATTATGAGGGCAACCTAAAAAAATCGAAATACTTATACAGAGAATTGAGAAAAAAAAGTTTTACCTTCATCAATAAATATTCCTCGTCAGGTGCCTCTTTCAAAAATTGTTCAATGTGTTCCCTTTGCAGCACCTTTGCCTTTTTTGGATTGTGGTTTTTCGAAACGCTTTTCAGAAAAGCAAGTAGCTTGCCGAATGTTGATATATCCATATTTTTATGAACTCTTAAACAACCTCTTAACATTGAATATTTTGTCCACATCGACGAGGGGGCAAATTTTCGTTTCAAATTTGAAAAGTACGCCAACAGGACATCTTCATTTATTATGCTTACGCCTTTTTCTTCCCTCCACTGATTAAATAGGACAAACTCTTTTTCGTATGCGTTTCTAGATTTTGGTGGCAACAGTTGAAAGGTCACTTCTTCGGCGGCTGCGGTAATTTCTTCTGGTAAAGACTCACTTTCTTCCATTTTTCGAACGAACACAAACGTTGTGTACAAAAATCTCGTTTCTATAAACAAAAACATTAGCAGTAAAGCTAAGGTACTACGAAAAATGGAACGCGAAAAATGATTTTCGAGGTGACACCCACTGTCAGAGTGAAATGTCAAATAATTTTTTGATAACATCAGATGAAAATTCGGCGATTCTGATTCTAAATGAGTGTGATTGTGGATAAAACGTTGTATTGCGTACGGGTTTTAGATTCATTTTATTCACTTAAAAAAATTAAACGCTCGAGCAAGCTCTCGCGTTTAAACATTCTTGCTTGAATAAAATGCTATCTAAAACCCTTATACAATGATTGTAGATAATAGTTATTTATCTACTCCAGTGGGATAAGTAACGCATTACGTCACTCATTTGACACTATTTCAGTTAGGTAATGAAGCTCATTACACCACTCAGTTATGTAATAATTTCATTACGCAACTGAGTTGTGTAATGACTTCATTACCTAACTGAAATAGTGTCAAATGAATGACATAATGACATTTGCCTACTAAAATATTTTTGAAAATGACAGATCTGACATTTCTCTTAATGCACTTTTCTCAATTTTAGGCAGTCGTAGATAAAATTTTGTACAATACATGTGCGATAATGCATCATTAATATACTTGTGTGCTTACATAACTCGTGCTACACTTTCGTTTGTAACTTACACACACGTATATTAATGATGCTGTTATCCCACTTGTATAGTAAATAACTATTATAACTGCGTATGAAAATCGTCCCATTCCTTCATGTTCAGGCATATCCAGAATTGTGTGTCCATTGGTATATTGATAAATTTGGAGATGTTTCTTCTCTGCCATACCTACTCATTTTATCTGTTTCTTCCTGTTGCACTCATTAATTTTCCATGTCCCGAGTATAATCCGGACAATCTGTATATGAAGTTTCAACGCTATACCTCTTTTCGTTTTTTAGATATTCTTTTCACAGACAGACAGAGAAACAGACATACACACAGCAACACACACAGACACACACACACACAGACAGACCAATGAAGAAATAGTTATTTAGACCGCAAGTGTTAGAAGTGCAACGTTTCTTCACTAGTGTGGAAGGTTATCAAACGAGGCGCAGCCGAGTTTGATATTCCACACGCGTGAAAAATAAGCACGCTAACACGAGTTGTCTATAAGATTTTTTTTTAATTTCATTAAATATCCAAATCCAAGCCTATTTTGTATAGAATTGTATGATATTTGCCTTCATTTTAGTCAAGTAAGTTGGTCAATTCTGATAAATAAGGAAACGTCTGTTTAAAATCGTTCATTCTTAAATTAAAAGCAAAGTGTCACTTTTTTACACTGAGTGAAAAAAGTGGCACTTCACACACCGAAATTAATTTAAATAAAAAAGCCTACTTTTTTAAATGAAATTTAAAAAAAAACAGGTTATTTGGGTTCAAGGGACTGAAAAACGTGAAGATCTGTTGAAAACGCAATTTTGAATTTTTGGGGTAAATCCAATACTTCCTTAATCGTAAAAGGAAGTAATATACGATCAACGGAAAAATATTGTAACTAACTCGTATGTTAATCGGCGATTAATAATCTCTACAATTAACGCGCTCGCGCGTTAAAATGTCTCACTATTAATCGCTCTCATTAACATACTTGTTTGTTAAATAACTATTGATTTATGTTGATATATTACACCTGGTCATATACGATGGCAATTTTTTTCTAAACCCTAATGATCTACTAGATGTTTAAGGCTAAGATATCACCCATTGGTGTCTTTCAGGTTCTAACTGTTTTTCTCACTACTTTCTTTTTTGCTTTGTGATATACACTTTACACTATTCTCCACTTTTGAACACTTGTAGTTATCACTGTTACATTAGGTCCGAAAGTTTTACCTTCTTCAGCCTTCTTTCGATGTCATGCTGATCAAGAAGCTGCAGCATCTCGATGTTCACATGGTTGTCAAGTCTAGCTTCGTGCTTTTGGGCAAATCTCTGAATGTCTTCTTTAACGGTCTCAATCTTGAGGTCTCTGTGCACGTCTGCATTCCGAAAATACTCATGATATTCCGAAATACATTACATTGAAATTTTTGAAGTTAGTTGGTTTGGTACAGCCCCAGAGCTGTATACCATAGTTTTATATAGGTTTCAAAACTTGCTTGTAGATGAGCAATTTATTATGTATTGATAGTTTTCACTTCCTGCCAATTAACGAATACAGTTTCTTATATTTTAAATCTGGCTCTTTTCTTTTCTTTTGAATGTGGTCTTTCCACCTCAGCTTCGGGTTAGGTTAGGTTAGGTTCATCCCTAGATACTTAGCTGTGTTGCTATACGGCACCTGTGTTCCATTTATTGTAATAGGCACTTTATTCTGGACGTTCTTGTTGATAAAATTTATGTTTACTGATTTTAACATATTCTTTTTTATTCTCCACTTTTTGGTTGAATTGCGGTATTCATCAGTGGCATGTTGTAACATTTGATAAACTTCTTCCACACTTGCTTCCACTGCTAATAGAACAGTATCGTTAGCAAAAGTGGCGATCTTGACATTATCTATTTCAGGAATATCATAGGTAAACGAGAGGTACAAGACGGTGCCAAGCACACTACCTTGAGGCACTCCTGCTGATCTGTTTGAGTTCAAATTATTTTTATTCTTCTTCTTTCACTCTAGTAGTTGCACATACTGCCTTAGGAGTATTTTTTCCAGCTTGTCTATGAGTCCTTCATGCCACACTTTATCAAATGCTTGTGCAACATCTAGAAAAAGTGCAGAGCATATCTCTTCTTCTTCATATGCTTTCCTATTAGATCTGTGATCCTACGGACTTGATCTAGAGTGGAGTGTTTATTTCGAAAACCAAATTGGTTTTTCCTCTCCATGATTAGTTTGAGTCTCTTCAGTATTAGCTTCAAAGAATTTTGATATTACTGGCAATATGGAAATTAGCCTGTACGATGTCTTACCTGGTTTCCGAATCACTTCCGCCATTTTCCACACCCTTGGAACATGATTCAGTCTAAAAGCAGCATTGATCAGATTTGTAAGCTTGACAATGCTTTTTCTTCAGAGTTGTTTTAATACTGCACCTGTGATAAGGTCGTGCCCAGGTGCTTTTTCTGGTTAATATTGGTTTTTATTTCATGTGCGACTTCTTTCTGAGTGACTAGTTTAATATATTTTTCTTTTTCTGTTGGTCTCTGCCCTAGATCATTTTCTATGGTAGGTTCATTGGGTAGGAATATTTTTTCTAGGTGTTCTGCAAAGAGGTGGGCCTTTTGCTTATTGCTTTTCACCCATCCTCCACCTTCTTTTCTAATTGGGGGGATTTGGGTGGTTGGTCTTTTTATTTCTCTTGTTGCTCTCCACAGCGAGTGATCAGTTTCTTTCTCATCTGTTATTTTGTATTTTCCTTTTAAGTTGTTGGTAAAGTCTATTGTACCGGGTGAAAACAAAAAAATCTCCAAGCTGGGCACCGTATAGCCCCTGCTAAATCAGCTAATGAAGTGAATCTCGGGATCATTGTCGAAGAAACATTGTAAAGAATGGATACCAAGTCTTACACAAGTTTGTTTAAAAATAGCAGAACAGGAAACCGAAAATGCCTTTTACACTGAACGTTATATTTGGTTTTGAACACACTAAATGTAGTAGCCACCAAATTCACCTGATGTTAATACATTGCATTACTGTATCTGGGAGGCACTTCAAGAACTGGTTTATTTCCAGCGTAAAACACCATTTGAAACACTGGACCAATTAAGAACAAATATAGAAGCATCTTGGGACGAAATATCTTTAGATTTAATTAGAAAATCAATTTTGTATTTTTAGAAATCGTTGAGAGCAGTGCATATGCAAAACGGAGAGCCAATAAAGCAAATTTTAAAACAAGTTGAAGTAGTTTCTATATCTAGATTTTAATTACCTAATTAAGTACGCTTGTAAAACCATTTTTTCAATGTAATTTTTAGAAAGTTATGATTTTGTTATTTTTTGAAATAAATGATTTAAATTTTGCGTACATAATTTTTTATTCTTTCCTTACTATCTCTGAGAATCTCATACCTGCATCTCTACTATACCATGAGTTATCGGGTCTCAAACAGAGGTCTTTTTTATCCACCCGGTATATGTTTTTATTTTCAGGAGTTCTAGATTCTTGCCAATTTTTCCTGGCTTTCCTTTTTTCTGCAATGTGTTCGCAAATTTCTCTTGAACAGTTATCGTCAACTGTTCTTCTTTTAATTTCTACCGTGTGATTCCAAGCCGCCTGATGGATATCCACTACTAAATTGTCAGCTTCTCATTTCAATTGTTGTATTGTTTTTAATGGTACTGTAACGATCCTGCGGCCAGGCCGTTGCCCCAGATATATGACTCAGCGTCCCGTGCGACAGCCTTGCAGAACGACCTTGGAGCCGGCTGCATGAGACGGGTGAGTCAGGCTTTCCAGATCGATCGAGAGCGGCCTCGGTGGTTAATACGCGTGACACGTCAGAGCTGCCAGAAAGGTCGAGCTAACTCGAGACGTTTTCCAGAAGGAACTATCCCGCAATATAAATAAGCGCGGCGAAAATAACAGGACAGTTCTTATTCAAACTCGAAGCGCGTAAACTGCAATATAAATGAACCCGTGTGTACATAACTCTAGTGAAATAAATAACGCGTGAATAACAAATAAATATAACCATATAAATCATTAATGTTAAGTCGTAAATAAATAAATAAAGTATATCTGTTGTTGGAAATAGTTCTTGTATTTATAAATAATTCGTGTTCCGCCTTAATAGTTGCTTTGTAAATAATTAAGATAAATCGTTGTAAATAAATACTATGTCCAAGAAGCGTCGTATAATTTTTAAATACCCCTAACGTAAAAATGTGACAGTACATTTAGCTTTATTCTGTCACTTAGTTTATTTTGAAAATGTTCCCAATTTGTTAACTTGTTGGTTAGCGTAGGGTTACATTCCTTCATCATTATGTTTTCACTTAGTGTCAATATTATTGGGGAATGATTAGATGATAAATCAAATGCTTCCTACAATTTAATATAGTTTGCAGATAACTATATTCTTAGTAATAAAGAAATCAAACAGATCTGGGCTTTATTAGGGTCACTTAGCCAGTAAGTGGGTCTTCCAGTGGAGTGGTATTCACATTCTAGTCTAGACGCTGCTTGCTGTAGATGTCTGTCGTTGGTTATGGTTAGAGACCCTGTATATTAAGAATAGAGATAGGACATACATACATACATACAAGTGGGTGTCCACTTTCAAAGTCAAACATAAGCAATCAACATTGTGCATTTGATGTTTAGGTTTTTCGCTATTATTTCTATACTATATCAGTAAATATTATTACTAGTATCATTTGATGTGCAATAAATTTAACTTTCTATTGATACCATTACCTTTCCTGTACGTTGAATTGGCGGGCAGGAGTCAGCAAAAACGTTCAATGCAATGTTAGATTCCTATGTTCGAGTTTGAGAACAGACACCCGGTATAAGTCAGATGTTTACTTACGCATGTCGGCTTTTTAGCAATATAGTATAACATACATTTCCAAAATTAAAATGTATATTTATTTAAAAAAATTAACGATGTGTTTGATAGCAATATAATTATTTTATACGCTATAATAGGCAACAGGCTTTGGAAAATTGAATGGAATCTATCTTCGAGGAGCTTTCAAATATGAATTATAATTTGAATTGCGCGTCAAAAGACAAAGATATGCACAGAAGTTGTATACATTAATCAATGCTCTAGAACAAATCCTAACTTCATTCAGTCGTTAAGTCGTTACAATTCATTTTCGTTCAATTGGCAAGCATGAGTGAAGTGGGAGTGCTTTTAAGCGTCGAACAACGCATTATTAGTAAATTTCTTATCAAAGAAGATACCGATGAAACCATAAGAAATTTGTGTTAAGAGTTAAAAGACAGTTTGATGCGCAATCACTATAAGACATAAGCGTTTACAAAAAGAGTAAAGCGTTTAAAGATGGCTGCAAAGTGCCGAGAATAAACCGCATTTTCGCTGTCCAAAAACATGGACAATAGAAGAGAATGCTGACAGAGTAACATGCAATTATTTGAAATAATCGTAGAATTACAGTGAAGTATATTGCTTCTGCATTAAATATCAGTAGGGGTAACTTGAAAAAAACGCGAGTTCTCTGTGTCTTACAGGATAATGCTCGACCCCATTTCGCTATTCACACGCTGACTGCGATTCAAAAATCGAAATAGACCATTCTGCTCCATTTACTATACATTTCGGACCTTGCTGCATAAGTTTTTTATTTGTTTGGACCCTTCAAAGAGTTTTTAGGAGAAAAACCTAGTTGTATTGAAGAAGTCGTCGAAATTGTTCGGGATTGGGTGTGCCAGCTGCCAAAAGAATTTATTTTTCGTGGAATACAGAAACTCCTGGAAAGATGGCACCAGTTTATTAAAAGAGAGAGAGAGAGAGTGAGTAGAAAAATGACATGATATACATTAGAGTCCTTGTGTTTGTTTTTAAATAAATATTAAATTATAATTTATATTTAAACGCTCCTCGTATACTGATCGAATACGAATTATCCCATATTTATTAGTAGCCAAATATTGGATATCCCAGCAGCAGCTAATTTTGAAAAAAATATTTAACAAAATATTTCTTAGAGTAGGTAGGTGCCGTGGAATTTTTATATGGAAGATTATGCTGTCATGGTGCCTGTACTCAGTCCGCAGCGCTTCACTCCTAAAAAAAATTTTCAAAAGTAAATACTGCACAGTGCACAACACCAGTTGATTTTTACTTCCTTTTACAATAAAGGAAGTATTGGATTCACCCAAAAAATTCGAAATTGAGTTTTCAACAGATCTTCACGTTTTAGAGTCCCCTGATCCCAAAAAACATTTTTTTTCATTGGTCTGTCTGACTGTCTGTCTGTGTGTCTGTCTGTGAACAGAATATCTCAAAAACGGAAAGAGGTATGGAGTTTAAACTTCATATATAAGTTTTGTGTACTATGTAGATGCGACAGCAAGCTTTTGAAGAAAATTGCATAACCGAAAGTAGGTGTTTACTCTTGTGATTTTTCAGTTTTTTCGATTTTTTCAAAAACGGCTCTAACGATTTTTTCTAAACTCTACATTTTATTACATTTTTAATGTGTATTGATGTGAAATAGGTAATTTTCCAGTTGAATACTTCTAAAATGGGTTTCTTTTGTTTTTTTTTTCATTTTTTTTATGAACTCCTATTTTAAATAGAACGCCCGGTATATTATTACATTTTTGAATTCAGATTAAAATTCTAGAGAAAATTTGTCTCTTGAACTAACACTCTATTTTGTACCGTTTTTGTAAAATTTCTAATTTTTGAAAATTTTAGACAAATTTTTGGCTAATTATAAGATCACTGTAAAAGGAAGTTGTGTGCGTGTATCATACCAGATTTTTAGACTTAGATCGTAGGCCGGTTTTTATTTTCAAAAAGAGTACGAAAAAAATTTAATTTAAATAAACCTTTAAGCAGCGGATCGGAGCATCTGTCGCCGTGGGTTATGGTGTGACAGCTGCTGTGGCCGTTTGCTATTAGCTCGGGTGATTCAGTATGTTCATATATCATTACAGTAGCTAGTTATTTGAACAACAGAGGTTGGCGCAGGGGTACAGGCGAGCTGTCACGCGGGTGGCCTGGTTCGATTCTCGGCCGATGCATCCTTTTTTTTAATTTATATTAATCAAATTTACCTGAATACGTTTGCGGATAAAATAGTATATGTTATTCGGAGTAAAAGTGACTTTATGTGGCTTAGCTGAATTATTTGCCTCACTAACGTTCGGCTAAATAAACTTCAGCTTCGCCACATAAAGTATCACTTTTACGATCAACGCAAAATATTGTCAGTTGCCGTCAAAAACACAATAAAGAAGATAATAAAGGACACCTTGACTTACATTCTAATATTAGGTTGCTCGTTAACGAGGTTTTTTTAATCGCTGGCAGCGATTCCTTACGTTTCACATCGTCTCTTGCCGTTTAATTCTGTTGTACTATTATTGACATTCTTGTAAAATTAATGTTACACTGCACATTTGACCAACTCACATTGCACAAATTGTCGCGATCGTGGGTATATAGCGCTCTGCAAAGCATCTCGGAACTTCACATATGTCCAGTCCGTATAAAATGACGTTTATGTCATAATTTAGCAGGGTGACGTTTGTCTTACAATTTAAGAGGCCGTGCACAGAACAATACCTAAGGGCGTGGCTGGTTGTAGCCATATATAATTATACCGGGTGTCTTAAAATGAAATACATCTAGTATGCTTTGAATTTCCCATAATGCAATCTAAAATTTTACTTGAAATTGGCAAGACTGTAAGTCTATGTCAAATTCGAGTTAAGTAGGTTAGGTTTTGCGCCAGTCTGTGTCAAAAGTAACGGAAAACCTAACCTACTAACCTTGAATTTGACATAGACTTACAGTCTTGCCAATTTCAAGTAAAATTTTAGATTGCCTTATGGGAAATTCAAAGCATACCTACTAGATGTAATTCATTTTAAGACACCCGGTATATTACTTACTATATTGCTAGCGGCTATGAGTTGGGGTGTCACGAATAAGTGAGACAGACAACCAACTCTTCAATGTATATGGTGAGCTGTGCGCAAGCGCGTCGGCATCGCCTCGTCCGCGCTGTGGTGAAGTGGTCAAGTTTAAAATTCGCTTCTAAAGGCAGAGTTCGAATTCTCAGGCATGCGCACGAGACGCGTAATGTTTTCGGCCGTTCCCAGGCCCTGCTAGCAATATATGTATAATACATATATGGTTGTAGCAAATACGACTCTTAATTTCTGCCTTTTTTAAAATTGACCATATTGTCCTTATATAGCCACTGTAACTACACGTAGAGTTCCTATATATATTAAGAGTTGAGCCATTGGATCCACAAATCAAGGAGCATGTGATGTAGCAAAGATAAATTTCATTTGTTTTAGTTGAAAGAAGTATGCCTAAAGTTTAAAATCGGAAAAAATAAGGTACTCCATGGTTTGTGGATCCAAAACAAGTCACCCTACATGTCCCAACTCTTTATATACAGGGACTCTAACTACATGTACAGATACAGTGGCTATATGAGGACAGTGTGGTCAATTTTGGTTGTTTTAAAATCCGCCATTAAGAGTCGTTTTACGAAATTACACATAGTCACACAAAATTGCTTCTAAGTCCTTTAATATTGAAAGTAGCCCCAATATGAATTGGAATGAAATAATCCTCATAAAATTCAACAGTGTTCTGTGTAAGCGATTTCCGAATTTTCGTTTGCATAAGTAAATATCAACGAGTTAAAGTAAAATGCTTTTTGCGAAAATTGCGCATTAGGCCAAATCAAAAGCTATAATAAACTATATAAATGTCTTATTGCCAAAGATTATTGCATCAAATTTATCGGCTACGTAACACTGAATATTCTATTCCTCTAAATTAACTGGTGGAATAAATACAACGGTTTGATTATGAATATTTAAAAAAATTGTTGAGTTTTTGTACGTAATCTATGTGTCGATCAACTCAAAATGTTGTCAATTTTCGATTTCTATGTACAAAACCACAATAAAGAAGATAAAAAAGGACACCTTGACTTATATTCCAATATTGCGTTGCTCGTTAACGAGGATTTTTAATCGCTGGCAGCGATTCCTTACGTTTCACATCGGCTCTTGCCGTTTAATTTTGTTTAAGTAATATTATTGACATTCTTGTAAATAGTATTTTACAGTAGAAGTCCGTTAGGATAGCCTTTACTGCCGAGCCAGAGAATTTGTGAGACGAGCTCGAAGAGCGAGTCGAATAATACTGGCGAGGCAGTAAAGGCCCTAACGGACGTGTATTGTACAATAGTTTTTGTAATACCTACATACAATTCGGTCATATCTATATTTTTCTAATTTATTTTCATCAAAACGCTAGGTTTGTGTAAGGACATTTTATAATAATTGAGAGTGCGTAGGACGTTGCAACTGTTGTTTATAAATGTCAGTTATTTCCAATTTCGTGTATGGTTGTAAGCAGTTTTAAGTTGTAACCAGCTCGTAACTTATGACATCTGTAGAAAATGATGAAGATATTCCTAAAGACGTTAAGATTCTGAATGAGCAAGTTATTTTAGCGTATGTTCAGGAGTTATAGCAGTTTTTTGCGCCTTCTTCTATGTGGAGTTGAAGGCTTGCTTGCTGCTGGATTTGTGTGACAAACGTCACTTTGACGTTTGGCAAACAGTTTAGCAGGCCGTGGTCTTTACGGACACTTTTTACGGCCGGGCCGTAAATAGTCCATTTACTAACGGAAAAAAGTTCTAACTTCGTTGACTCAAAACCGATTTTGAACATTTTTTTTTTATTATTTCGGAAAAAGTTTATAGAAAAGTTCCCCATAGGTGAGAAGGTGTGCTTTTTATTTTTTCAATTGTTATTAACAAATAAGTGTTTTTTAATATATTCTTAATTAAAAAAAATTATAACTTCTTTATTTATTTAAACCATTGCTTGACATTTTATAACATAAAGTTTTGGGGTTCGCAGATTACGAATCTGGCCTCAAAATTGGTCTAAAAACAAAAATGGCATCTACAAAATGGCGTCAAAGGTCTAATTTTTTATTTTCTTTTTTTTAATTTTTAATAGATGTCTAGGGGTTTTTGGGGTCGCTGATTACGAATTTGACATTAAAACTCAATTAAAACACAAAATGGCGGATTTGATGGCGAAAAAAACATATTTTTTTATTCGAACTGTATTTCATATCTATATAGGGTTTTTTGGGTCGCTGATCTCAAATTTTATGTTAAAATTTATCAAAAACGAAAAATAACGTCTTTAAAGCAGCAAAATACCTTTATTTCTAAATTACACAGTAATTATAAATATAACATTAAAAGATTAATTTTTATTCTGTACGATTATTATTATTATTATTTAATAAACATTATACACAAATAAAATTCTAAATGGTTAAATTTCCTCAAAATTAAATAGATTAAATAGATTTAAATATAAAATACGAATACATACGTATAAATTCCAACGCCTAACAATGTGTTTTCTACCTCTTTGTACAATTTCCAAAAGTAATTACTGAATTAATAGATTTTTCTGTTTGTGACGGACGGAGGAAAGTTATTACCTAAAAACAAATGGCAACTTGTTCAACAGTATGGTGCAGTTTTAGATATATGAATTTTATTGTACGTAATTATGGAAAAAAGCAAGTGTTTTTGTGGATTATCAGAAACATAGAATAAAATCTGCTGAAAGAGACTGACGTCTAAAAAAGAAAACTGCACCAGATATTCGATTTGAAAGAGACAGGTTATTAAAGTTGTATCAAGAAAAATTTCTGGAAAATGTCTTTCATGTCGTTTTATTGCTTTTTTAAAAGAAACTTTAGCTGCAAATAATATCCCTGCTCTCAAGCTGAAAGTGGTGCTGATCGGTTAATAGTTACAACAGCTCTCAATGCAGCAAGTAAAAACATAGTCGTAGTATCAGAGAATATAGACCTATTACTTTACTATAGCTTTAGTTTCTCCTGATAAAGATATATATTCTTTTAAACCTGCCAAAAATAAAGAAAATAAATAAACATCTTCTAAAAGCCTGCAATTTGATCATCCCAATTGTAGTGAACATGTTCTTTCTAAACATGCTTTAACTGGATGTACCACAACTTCAGCATGTTTTAACAGAAGACAGAATCTTCTTCTTCTTGTTGTTCAGGTGCTTATCCGATTTCGTATGTTTGCGATCAACACAGCTATCTTCACTTTATTGGTTGCAATTCTAGATAACTCATTGGATGATTTCCCATATCACGCCCTTAGGTTTTGCAACCAAAATACTCTTCTGCGTCCTGGTCCACGTTTGCCATATATCTTGCCTTGTATAATAGATTGTAGTAGGATGTACTTATTCTCCTTCTTCATTATATGTCTTTCCATAATATCCGCAATATTCTCCGGTATAACCACATTTCAAAGGCTTCGATTTTTTTTGTGATTGTTTCGTTAAATGTCTAGGACTCGCCCCAATAGAGCAAGATGGGAAAAATGTAGCATCTTGGCATTCGAGTTTTTGTGTCAAGGTGCAGATCATGGCTTTTGAATATAGTTTAATATATTGAAGATATATAAGGATGAGGAAGACGAATAGGACCGGCACCTTATTAAAGATTCACATGGATAAGTCCTAGTAAATGAAGCAATGGCTATGTTCAGGAAAGAATAAATTTGCTAAAATATTTGAAAATAGCCGTGATTTACAAGAGACTGCAAAAATTTAGATAAAAAAATGTTGGTATAAAATGTATGCTTGCAATGTATGGTGCAAAGAAAGGTAACTGCTTAAACTCTTACACGAATGTTTAATTAATTGAAAGTTTTTTAATTATTCATATACCGCAAGGTAAATGAGTTTACAGACAATACAATACATATATTTTTTAAATAAAAACATTTTGAATTTTAGGTTTGTTCTTTTATTAAAGCGTCTACTAAAAAAAGTAGCGTTAATTTAGCATCATTATTCCCTACGATGGATTCAACAGAACAACATTTAAAACGCGTGTATTTGCAAACACAGTTGTGGTTGGAAAATCAAGATATTTCAAGGGAAGATTGGGGTTGGAAATATGATACAGGAAAGCGTTCTCCAATCCTAATGACACAAAAACCAGCTCCACAAGACATCTTAAAAATTATTTTTTTGCAATTACAAAACTAGTTGAGGGCCAGCTTGTGGGTGTAGGAAAAGTGGCCTCTAGGCTCGGCGGCTGTGAATGTGGCGGAAATAGTTGCCTTAATTCACGACCGGCAGTGTCAATGGAAGAAGTAGAGGAAAAAGAAACTAAAGCTAAATAATTTTTCCTTGTTTTTAAATGTATCTTGAGTTAATTTTAATAAATCAATTAAAATATAATATCTTTAATACTCATTTAACTCTTCTATCATTTGTTTCCACCATTTTTCAGACACCGTTTTCTATTTTTGATAAATTTTAACATAAAATTTGGGATGAGCGACCCAAAAAACCCCTAGGTATAGGTATCAGAAATTAAAAAAAACTTGACCCCTTTCCGGCATTTTAGTCCGCTTTTTTTTAATTTTAGTTGCGTTTTAATGTCAAATTCGTAATCCGCGACCCCAAGAACCCCCAAACATCTAATAAAAATTAAAAAAAAATAAAATTAAAAATTAAACCTTCGACGCCATTTTGTTTTTAGACCCATTTTGAGGCCAGATTCGTAATCTGCGACCCCAAAAACCTTATGGTATCAAATTTCAGGCAATTGTTTAAATAAATAAAATAGTTATAATTTTTTCAATTAAGAGTATATTAGAAAACACTTATTTGTTAATAACAATTGAAAAAATAAAAAGCACACCTTCTCACCTATGGGGAACTGTTCTATAAACTTTTTCCGAAATAATTAAAAAAAAATGTTCAAAATCGGTTTTGAGTCAACGAAGTTAGAACTTTGCCGAATTTTTAGCGTTTAGAAAATGGACTAAAAGAGGTTGCTTACGCAGTAGTAAACAGTCCTTAAAGAAATATTTAACAAGTAGGTATTACAAAAATTAATGTTACAATGCACATTTGACCACCTCATATTGCACAAATTTTCGCGATCGTGGGTATACAGCGCTCTGCAAAGCATCTCCGAATTTCACATATGTCCAGTCCGTATAAAATGACGTTTATGTTACAATTTAGCAGGGTGACGTTTGTCTTACAATTTAGCAGGTCGTGCACAGAACAATACCTAAGGGCGTGGCTGGTTGTTGTAGAGACGACTCTTAATGGCTGCCTTTTTTAAAATTGACCACACTGTCCTTATATAGCCACTGTAACTACACGTATAAGCCGTTCACGATCTTTTTGGGTCAGGTAAGGCTATGGCCATCTAGTAATTTTGTTGGCAGAACCTCTGTTGCAACTAAACTCCCTCATGGAAATTGACACTTTTTGTGTTAGGTTAGGTTGTTTTCAGTTGAAGGTTATATTTTCTGAATAGGTACATTGTTGCCGGATATTCTCTAGTCTCCACATCGACTCGCGTTCTTTTAAATTTGGCCAGTTCTTTTTAAATTGGAAGTAGCATCGTTTAGTGGAAATTTTTTGTTGTAACAAAATTATTTTGGGCATTTTGACTTTTCCTTTGACGGAAATTAAAATTATTTTTACACATTCGATAAATCATTTATTTTCTTACGAATATTAAAATAATAAATCTGGCAATGTGGTGGCAAGAAAACGTCGAACAGACACTGACAGAAAAAAAAATTGCATCCGCTACATCATCGAATCAGTTAGTCCAACATGAAAAGAAAAAATCATAGCCAACTCTGTCCCAAAAAGGTCGTGAACGGCTTATACAGTTGCTTTATACAAGACAGTGTGGCCATAGGGATGTCTTCGCCGCTATTGGTCGACGCGAATATCCGTCATTAACAGGCAAAATATTTAGTTATTTCTAAATTGTTCTCAAAGCGGTTGGTAGAACCTGTTCATTTGGTTATGGAAGAAAATAAAACCTTTCAAATCTGACAATTGTAAATTGTCAGTGTCAAATAATTCATTAGTCGCAAGCGGGTGAAATTTTATCATCTATTACCCTGAAAAACTAATATTCTGCACAGTAGTTAAATGTGACAATTTAGAATTGTGCTATTGTTGTACCTAATAGCACAAGATGCGTTCGACTTGGGATGTATGATAAAGAGATTACATCGGTGCTACGATGAATGGGGCTTTAGCATAAGTTTAGAGAAAACGGAGTATCTATTTAGTAATCAACTCGGAAGCACAATATGAAGTCTTAATAAATGAAGATGTCGCAGTAAGACAAGTAGAAAGGTTTAAATACCTCGGTGCTACAATACAATCGATGAAAAAGGTTTGGGAACAGAAGAGATCAAAACTCGAATAGTACAAAGTAAGAAGATAATGGGATGCTTGAAATCAATTTGATGGGACAATACTATCTCTAACAAAAACAAAAAAAGAATAGGTGAAGTAATGGTAGAGTCGATGCTATGTTATGGCAGTGAGGTATGGACTGTAACAGCGGAAATGAAACGAAGACTAGACATAGTTCAAATGGACGAAAAAGCGGAAAGGTATCGAGACGAGATAGAGTGACGAACGAGGAAATAAGATGCAGAATGGAGGCACCAGAATGAGTTGTGGACAAAACTGAACATAAAGCGTTAAACTGGTTTGGTCATCTGATGAGAATGGAGGAGACGACGTGGCCTATGAAGATCTTTAAATGGTCGCCGCCGGGTAAGAAAAAAAGAGGTAGACCACACAAACCGTGGAATGAGGGTATTCGGAGAGCCATGAAGGAGAGGAACCTGCAAGAAGACCAAGCACAGGACAGGGAGGTTTGGAGACAGGGAACAGGAAGACGGCATTTAGCTGTATTGTAAACTACCTACCTTAACTGAAACCGGTTGTAAGCTTCATGCAACACCTTAAAGCACCACTAATGAACGCCAATAAAAAATGTCAAACGTTCAAACATAACACTGCACGTGCAGCTAACATCAGCTAGTTAAAGTAACTAGCGCCAAAATAATGACCACTCAAAAACTGTCGATTATTTCTAAAGGCACTGTACATCTCTACGCTCAAATTTGCCTGAAAATTGCCGCCAAAAATCGTATGGTCACACTGTCTTGTATGAATCCCGGAAAAAGTTCCGCCGGAAAAAATTCCACCGGAAAATGTTCCGCCGGAAAAAGTGCCGTCGGGAAATAAATCCGCAGGAAAACGTTTCGCAGGAAAAAGTTACGCGTCAACACCCACGGCCGTGGATAAGTTAAATAAGAAATAATAACATAATGTCGATTTCATACATAATGTTTTTTTCATAAAAAAGGCAACTTACACTACAGATTATACCATGAGATAAAAAAAAATGATTCTGAGCAGGCCTTGATATGTGTTATACGTTTGGCAGTACTGAAGTGTATTGTCAGTTTATGTCAAGTTCAAGATTAAAAGGTTAGGGTTTGTTTGTTGTTTGACACAGACTGACGTAAAACTTAACCTGCAATATAATCACAGTTACAAAAAGTGGTAAAAATTCGGTGCACGGTCCGGTCTAGTGCGCATGCGCAAAAATGTAACAGTCAACATAAAAATGTAACGTTGAACAAACTCTCTCTCGTATTTTTTCTCTAAAAAAAATTATCAAGAGCTAACAACTAACATAAACTATTAACCTGGACCACCGCCTAGAGCGCAACGCATTGCTTTAAACATTGATAGCGGCAAGCGACACCCACAACATTTTGACATACACGCTGATCGAACTATAAACTTACTTCGCTCGCAGCGGATGCGAAATAGACCGGACCGTGCACCGAATTTCACCCCAAAAGGTTACTAATGTCAAAATAAGACATTGGCATTTTATAACTTGTCAAAAGTTTGAGTGGACGTATCACGTGATGAAATCCGCCATAAGTATTTCCGCGGCCATGAGTTTTCCAAACTATAGTTTGTTTATACGGAAAAGAACCATATTTTGACGTTTTTCACAAATTAGTT
Source organism: Agriotes lineatus (assembly GCA_940337035.1). Taxonomy (NCBI): domain Eukaryota; kingdom Metazoa; phylum Arthropoda; class Insecta; order Coleoptera; family Elateridae; genus Agriotes; species Agriotes lineatus. Next base: position 69,198,528 of record OW679195.1, read on the forward strand.
ACTTACGATATTTAGAACAGTATTAACATCAAACAATCCAGAACATTTAACAGAGAAATAAATATTTTCTTGTAAGTTTTATATTGCTTAAATATTCGTAAGTAACTGTTCAATAGATTATTGCGGTGTACATTTGCAATTCCAGGTTGAACATGTATAGCAAGTAGTTTAGTGTCGGGAAAACTCCAGTATAGCCCACTGGTACATTTTGACATTTCCGGAATATGGAATTAGAGGAACTTTTATGCCAGTGGCGAAACTGGATTTTAAGCTATAAATAAGAGAAATACTCATTGGGAAATTCAAATTCAATATTATTGTCGACGATTGGACTAACTGCTTGTTTTATGGTGATACACAGGCATTTTTGTACTAAGTATACACAAATCTTAAACTGCAGCTAACCTAAATTAGCACCTTGACGGCAGCCAAAATTGGGTCTGGCATGAAACTCTCGTGTTTTGCCTCCATTGTCTGAACATTTGTAGAACCTCCGACAAACTGAGAATCACATTATCAAGCGCATGCGCGTAAGCACCAGTGGGCTAGATTGGAGTTTAGTCCATGTATCTATTTAATATAATTTAGATGTTAATAAAGCACATTAAATTACCGAGAAGATTTCTATACAAATGATTTTATATCATTTGTGTTTTGGATTTGAACTTTCCAATTTCCATTAATTGTAATAAATTGATGAAAACACCTTATGACTCATATTTCTTCAACATTTAAACCTCTTTGTGGTATTTTATTATATTTGAGAGATTAGTCATTTTGAATAACTTTCTTTCACTTCAGCAAATGAATTGTAAAATTTTATTTTGACTTTAGTATTTAAAAGATTTCATTAGGCACGTTGTGAGAAGCAACGTGTTTTAAAATTTTTAAAATACTCAAAATTACGACCGGTTGCTGGTAATCCTAATTTACATTTAATTTCTTTTTTTCATATTTACCGTGTTTTCTAGTTTCTATCGTAGATAAAATATTGTACGATACACATGCGTAAAGCATCTTTAGTCACTCGCGGGGCTTAAACGCCCGCTCACTCGCGTTTTAACTCTACCCCACTCGTGCCTAAAGAGTAGCTTTACGCACTAGTATCGTAAATTACTATTTTGTTATCAAATGTCGCTTACACCGTTAAAAAAATCTATTTTTTTATTACATCATCATGGTTTTCTGCAAAATCGTATTTTGATATTGGATAAAAAAGTACCAGTCAAAAATTGTATGGCCACACTGTGATTATATAGTCACTTATAATACCATGAGTAGTCAAAGTTATGTCGACTATTTTTGCGGTGGTGTCACGAATGTCCATTGCGCTTTGGTAAGATTAGGACGAGTGCGCTAGCACGAGTCCTAATCCCAAGCGCAATGGACATGAGTAGTGATACCACCGCAAAAATAATCTACTTAACTTTGACTAAGAATGGTATTCGAGGGACTATTTAATGAACCAAAGTACCTTTTCAAATTAGTTTTCAGTAAATCTAGCAACAAACTACGCAATTTCTATAGTAACAGAACACTAATATTGACTTTTTCTAATAAAAATCGCATTTGTTAAAAATAGTCACTTGAATACCTTCTAGGAAGATATATCCACTGATATTTTTTTGATTGGTCAAGAAACGTCAGAATTCTGAATTTTCATTGGTCACTTTTTGACAGCTGACAGGTGAATTGAATAGTCACTGTAGTAATTTAAAATATTATAAATGTAATTATAATATACATAAAAGCCCAGCAAATTTTTTCATTTTTATCATATGCATTTGTACCCTATGGTATGGTACTTATTAATCATGTAACATGGACAAAACACCAAAGCATAGCTTTCCTGCGGAACTTTTTCTTGCCGAACTTTTTCCTGCGGATTTATTTCCCCACGGCACTTTTTCCGGCGGAACATTTTCCGCGGAACTTTTTCCTGCGGACCTTTTTCCGGCATCGGTCTTGTATATATAGGCCGTTTTTTATTTAAAGATCCACCAACGTCGCATGTTCTTTGAAAGAAATACGTGGCAACATGGCTAGGGGATTTCCACAACGAGGACTCAAAATTGAGGTTAGGTTTTTAAATGTAAATTGTAAACTGACATTTGGCCCCGCGGAAGTTTGAGCATTTGAATTATTTAAAATTAGATTTACGGTACGGATTTACAGGATGGTGTAATGTGTAATGCAGAGGGGTGTTACAGATTCTGTGGGATATCATGTTTTCTGACGGAGGAGCCATAAAATTCCTTATTTTTTCGAGTTATGCAACTGAGACTGACTGAGAAAACACGATCGATGTACAAATGTATAAATCTTTCCACCAATTCTCACAACTGGACGAAAATAAGGTGCTTTGTTCAAAGTGAAGTGTGGCCAAATAATGAATTTATAACCAAATTCATGTTCAACGCATTTTGCATTTTGCACATTTGACAGAAGAGGTGACGTCTAGTCCAAGTATACAAATTTTATGTTTGGGAAACCTTCTTTGTATCTTAAATACATTTTTAAGAATTTAATTCGTTTCGCCGTTATGTATGGCCTTTCGACAAGATTTTTTCTGTTATTTTCCGTTTTATATTTATAGCCCATGGCTTTCAACATTTTATATAACAATGATCGGGATCCTTTATACTGCAAAGTGTCCCGTGCAAATGTTAACAATTTTGTTAGAGTGAAATATTTCCCACTTCGTTTATAATCATAAATTTTGAAACCTAATTCTTTCCGAAAGAAATGGTCATCAAAAAATGGAGATTTTTAGGACCACCGTAAGTTTTGGAAGTTTGTACTTCCTGGCCGGCATTAAAAGAGTGTAATATACGGCGGACAGTACATCTAGACACCTACAATAATTAGTGTTTAAAATTTTGAAGTTAATTTTACCCAAAGAAATCACAGCAAAGATATTTGAAAGTTTCTCTTCTAGCTGTCGGCTACTTAAAGAAGGGACTAGGTTTTTCAGTTCGAGGGAACATTGGAATAAGGCGGTTTTCAATTTCTTGTCGAGTAAATTCCTTCCTTGCAGAGGCATAATTCAAAAATTTGAAAATTCAACTTTATCTGAGTTGCGCTTGCGTTGTTTGACGGTTTGACGCATGAAATTAAGGTGACAGCTCACTTGCAGAATTGCCATTTGTAACTCACAAAAGTAACTATAACTAGTGATTTTTCTGTTGGCCAACATTAAGCAACAGGTGGTGGATCTTTAAAAAATAAACGACCTATAGTTACTGTAACTACACGTACAGTGGCTATATACAAGATAGTGTGGCCATTGGGATGTCTTCGCCGCTATTGGTCGACGCGAATATCCGCCATTAACAAGCAAAATATTTAGTTACTTCTAAGTTGTTCTCAAAGAGGTTGGCAGAACCTGTTCATTTAGTTATGGGAGAAAATAAAACCTTTCAAATCTGACAATTGTAAATTGTCAGTGTCAAATAATTCATTAGCGTCGCAAGCGGGTGAAATTTTATCATCTATTGCCCTGAAAAACTAATATTCTGCACAGTATTTTAATGTGACAATTTAGAATTGTGCTATTATTGTAATACCACAAGATGCGTTCGACTTGGAATGTATGATAAGAGATTACATCGGTGCTACGATGAATGGGGCTTTAGCATAAGTTTAGAGAAAACGGAGTAATTAGTAATCAACACGGAAGCACAATATGAAGTCTTAATAAATGAAGATGTCGCATCGATGAAAAAGGTTTGGGAACAGAAGATATCAGAACTCGAATAGTACAAAGTAAGAAGATAGTGGGATGCTTGAAATCAATTTGATGGGACAATACTATCTCTAACAAAAACAAAAAAAGGGTAGGTGAAGTAATGGTGGAGTCGGTGCTATGTTATGGCAGTGAGGTATGGACTGTACCAGCGGAAATGAAACGAAGACTAAACACAGTTCAAATAGACGAAAAAGCGCAAAGGTATCGAGACGAGATAGAGCGACGAACGAGAAAATAAGACGCAGAATGGAGGCACCAGAATCAGTTGTGGATAGAATTGAACGGAAAGCGTTAAACTGATTTGGTCATCTGATGAGAATGGAGGAGACGACGTGGCCTATGAAGATCTTTAAATGGTCGCCGCCGGGTAAGAAAAAAAGAGGTAGACCACACAAACCGTGGAATGAGGGTATTAGGAGAGCCATGGAGGAGAGGAACCTGGAAGAAGACCAAATACAGGACAGGGAGGTTTGGAGACAGGAAACAGGAAGACGGCATTTAGCTGTATTGTAAACTACCATAACTGAAACCGGTTGTAAACTTCATGCAACATCTTAAAGCACCACGAACGAACGCCAATGGAAAATGTCAATGTCCAAACATAACATTGTAGGTACGTGTAGCTAACATCAACTAGTTAAAATAACTAGCGCCAAAATAATGACCACTCAAAAACATTCGATTATTTCTAAAGGCACTGTATATCTCTACGCTCAAATTTGCCTGAAAATGGCGGCCAACAATCGTATGGTTACACTGTCTTGTATATAGCCACTGTACTACACGTAACTACACGTAGAGTCCCTGTATATGAAAGAGTTGGGACATGTAGGGTGACTTGTTTTGGATCCACAAACCATGGAGTACCGATTTTTGCCAATTTTAAACTTTATGCATACTTCTTTCAAACGAAACAACTGAAATATATCTTTGCTGTATCACATGGTCCTTGATTTGTGGATCCAATGGCTCAACTCTTAGTACAAATAGGAACTCTATTACACGCTGTCGACAGCGCTGCGACGGCTATCCCCGGCATTGGGGCCGCTTTTATATACAGCCGTCATAGCAAGTTACATCTCCTTGTTACATTCTTCTTGGTTAATTCAAACAATATGCGCCGCCAAAATAATTAATTTGTCCACTGTTGTTGAATTTTATGGTAAACTATAAGCTGATTTTAATAAATATTATATTTAAAGTTTCATTATATTACCGCATTTTTAAGAAAAATGGTAAGCCAAATATAGCAGTGACATGTGCACAATTACGCTCAGTTATTATAGTTCACTGTAGATATTAATTTTCATATTAATGGTTTACCCGCTAGATGGCAATAACGTTACAACTCCCTAGTTATAATGTATCATTTATTCCACAAAAGAAAAATTTTACCTGACCACGCGCTTGTCCTGATAGTTGATGTTTGTCAACTTTTTCTAGAAAGGGAGGGGAGCTCTGCTTCTGTCCCAAAAATACAAATAAAAATCTGGTGTGATAATTAGCCAAAAATTTGATTTTAAATTTTTAATTTCAAAAATTACAAATTTTACAAAAACTATACAAAATAGAGTGTTAGTTCAAGAGGCAAATTTTCTCTAGAATTTTAAGCTGAATTCAAAAATGTAATAATATACCGGGTGTTCTAATTAAAATAGGAGTTAATAAAAAAAATAGAACAAAAACAAAAGAAACCCATTTTAGAAGTATTCAACTGGAAAATCACGTATCTCACATCAATACACATTCCATTTTAGAAGTATTCAACTGGAAAATCACGTATCTCACTTCCTTTCTTTAATTGGAGTACTTACAATTTTTGATTTGGAATAACCGCAAAAAATCTGGTGTGAATCACGCACACAACTTCCTTTTACAGTAATCTTATCAAAGTAAACCGTTCTCGCCCGAGGGCGGAAAAGTACATTTTTCTGACCATGTTTACGTAGTTGCTACGGAAATGCACCTTGCTTTTATTAGATCCTGGTATTATGATTTTTAATGTTAATAGTTGGAAAATCTTCACTTATAAAAATAAATCGCACCACGTCTTTCCGGTTGAGGATAATAGTATATTGTATGTTAAGAGCTGAAAGTGCATTCTTGCCGCTTGCGCATGAATATTGCTGGTTGAGACGAAGTCGAAACCAGCAATCATGCAAAAGCGGCAAGCGCACTTTTAGCTCGAAACATACATACTATTTTTTCGACGACTGAGCATATTATTACAGGAAAATATCAAATTTCGTTTTATCGCAAAAATTAATTGACAATCAAGTTAACATTACTTGCGCAGTCTATATGACATGTGACGCGATTATTTCCACAAATGACGGGCGTTGTCAAGGAAACATTCGGACGTGGTTACCTATTTTGTTCACGCGGAAACCCAAAACGCTCGGCGAGCGGCAAAAAGATGAAAACGCACGCTCAGCGGCAAATGTCAACTTTCTGTTGTCAAATGACAGTGAGAAAAATCTACTTTCGATGTCAGTCGTCGAAAAAATTATGTATATACCTCTGGCGCAAGAGCGATTTCATCCCTTGCTGATTTACAGCCCTCCCTTCGGTCGGGCTCCAAACTATCATCGCGGGCTGACATAGCTTACCTTGCGCCCCCGATATATAAACTACTATTTTGTAATACCTACTTGTTAAATATTTCTTTAAAGACTGTTTACTACTACTTAAGCAACCTCTTTATTTCATACTGTCCAGAAAATATGACTTTGCGACATTACATCACAAGGCCGGAAAGTGTCACTGTCCGGCCTTGTCTTTTTTACTTCCTTTTACAATAAAGGAAGTATTGGATTCACCCCAAAAATTCGAAATTGAGTTTTCAACAGATGTTCACGTTTTAGAGTCCCCTGATCCCATAAAACATTTTTTTTTTCATTGGTCTGTCTGTCTGTGTGTCTGTGTGTGTGTGTGTGTCTGTCTGTGAACAGAATATCTCAAAAACGAAAAGAGGTATGGCGTTGAAACTTCATATATAAGTTTTGTGTACTATGTAGATGAGACAGCAAGCTTTTCAAGAAAATCGCATAACCGGAAGTAGGTGTTTACTCTTGTGATTTTTCAGTTTTTTTCGATTTTCTCGAAAACGGCTCTAATGATTTTTTTTAAACTTTACATTTTTATTAAATTTATAATGTGTATTGATGTGAGATAGGTGATTTTCCAGTTGAATACTTCTAAAGTGGGTTTCTTTTGTTTTTTTTTCTATTTTTTTTATTAACTCCTATTTTAAATAAAACACCCGGTATATTATTACATTTTTGAATTCACCTTAAAATTCTAGAGAAAATTTGTCTCTTCAACTAACGCTCTATTTTGTACCGTTTTTGTAGAATTTGTAATTTTTGAAAATTTTTGACTAATTATAAGATCACTGTAAAAGGAAGTTGTGTGAGTGTATCACACCAGATTTTTTACAAAAAATCTCATACATTTTCATAACACGTCCCACGCCCTTGCAGTCCACCTGAAGGGGGCCCTCGGGGCTCCGCCCCTCTCCAAGGGGCCCTCGGAGCTCCGCCCCTCTCCAAGGGGGCCCTCGGGGCTCCGCCCCTCTCCAAGGAAGCCCTCGGGGCTTCGCTCCTTTTCAAGGGGGCCTTCAGGGCTCCGCTACCGTAACCCGCATTCTCTCAACCAGGGACATTGCGTCTGCAATTTTCGTGACGGACACACGTCTGGATCGCTCTCCTGTATTATATAGATTATAGAGGATTAAAGTCATTAGGACGATAATATAAAACTGTATGAAATAAAACATTGTACGATCCACGGCCGTAAAATATTAAAATACTCGTTCAGAAATTCCAGACTCGGCTCGTTCTTCGCCTCGTCCGTAAACATCTAAACTCGTACTTTAATAAAATCATTTTCCGGCCTTGTAACGTAAATTACTATTACGGCCCGGCCGTAAAAAGTGTGGGTAAAGACCACGGCCTGCTAAATTGTGTGCCAAACGTCAAAGTAACGTTTATCACCTGCTTACAGCCATACACAAAATTGAAAATAAATGACATTTATAAACAACAGTTGCCACGTCCTACGTACTCTCAATCATTCTAAAACGTTATTACACAAATCTAGTGTTTTGATGAAAATACATTGAAAAATCTGGTGTGATACACGCACACAACTTCCTTTTACAGTGATCTTATAATTAGCCAAAAATTTAATTTTACATTTTTAAGCATTTGTCAAAAATTTTCAAAGATTACAAATTCTACAAAAACGGTGCAAAATAGAGCGTTAGGTGAAGAGACAATTTTTCTCTAGAATTTTAAGCTAAATTCAAAAATCTAATAATATACCGGGTGTTCTATTTAAAATAGGAGTTAATAAAAAAAAGAGAACAAAAAACAAAAGAAACCCATTTTAGAAGTATTCAACTGGAAAATCACCTATCTCACATTAATACACACTAAAAATTTAATAAAAATGAGAAGTTTGAGAAAAATCATTAGAGCCGTTTTTTAAAAAATCGAAAAAAACTGAAAAATCACAAGAGTAAACACCTACTTCCGGTTAAGCGATTTTCTTCAAAAGGTTGCTGTGGTATCTACATAGTACACAAAACTTATATATGGAATTTCAACCCCATACCTCTTTCCGTTTTTGAGATATTCTGTTCACAGACACACAGATAGACACACAGACAGACAGACAGACAGACACACAGACAGACAGACCAATGAAAAAAAATATGTTTTTTGGATTCAGGGGACTCTGAAACGTGAAGATCTGTTGAAAACTCAATTTCGAATTTTTGGGGTGAATCCAATACTTCCTTTATTGTAAAAGGAAGTAAAAAGATAGGTATGACCGAATTGTATGTAGGTATTACAAAAACTATTGTACAATACACGTCCGTTCCGTTAGGGCCTTTACGGCCGAGCCAGAGAGTTTGTGAGACGAGTCGAAGAGCGAGTCGAATAATACTGGCGAGTTGAGCAGAACTTGTTTCTATATGTACTAAAGCACAATAAGCAGTTCCAGTTGATGTTATGCATTAGGTAGTACTGAAGTGTATTATTGGTGACACTGTACGTCTATGTCAAATTCTAGGTTAGCAGGTTAGGTTTTGCGTCAGTTTTTACACAGACTAGCGAAAAACCCAACCTGCTAACCTCGAATTTGACATAGACATAGGTACAGTGTCACCAACAATACACTTCAGTACAGCCAAACGTAAAACGAATCGCTGGCGCTGTTGCCAGAAAAGTGTTGCTAATGCAGAAACGTACCACACTGCTCAACGATTTTGAATGTAGAAATGTAGTATGTACAGTCTTGTTCAAATAAATCTGGGACAATGTTTTTTTTCATATATAGGTTCAGTTAAGAATTGAAGAATATCTCCATGGATTTCCTGCTATCAGAAAGAGTTACATTAAACTTTAACATGTAATGAAATCTGCAACTCTTTCTGATAAGAGGAAATCCATGGAGATATGCCTCAACCTGCATGTGAAAAAACACTGTCCCAGATTTATTTGAACACGGCTGTACATTACCAAATGAAATGCGATAAAGGTTATTTTCTTTAATACATTTAAGAAGTTCATATAACTATTGATTGGGTTTCTAGTACATTCCAATTATATACGAATATTCCTTTGAACAGTAATATCACATGGTTGAAAAGTTTGCGGTCTTGTTTTGTTTCAATTTCTTAACATAGTATTTAGGCAGCCAAACATACAGCTAGTAGCAAAGTTCCATACCACCAGCCGACTGTCAAACCTATACTTACAACGTCTGAATTTAACGCACAGATGTCGCACTCGCAGAATCTAAAAATGTTGGGTAATAAACACAAAATTGATAGTAATTGATAAACACGGCCTTTGTAAATTATCAGTCAGGCATGTAACGTGGTTAATTGATCCCAAACTGCAAATTATGATGGTCTGATTCAGATTTGTGTTGCGCAAATAAAGGCGAGTAAAATGGTGGACGAGCACAGCAGTGATGATTCTGATAGTGAGAACCCAGAACGCCCTGAATTACAGGGCATTTTGCACAAATGGACCAATTATATTCACGGCTGGCAGGATAGGTACATAGTCCTTAAAGGTGGGACGCTGTCTTACTACAAAAGTGAGCAGGAGAGTGGTTATGGATGCCGGGGGGCCTTGTCGTTAGCTAAAGCGGCAATGAAAGTATGTCCTCCCAAACACTCCTTATGTGTAGATACTGAAGCCAGTTGTCAATTGTTCAACTCACTGTTTTGTTTTAGCCGCATGAATTTGATGAGTGTCGCTTCGATGTGTCTGTCAACGACTGCGTTTGGTATTTGCGAACTGATAGTGTCGAAAGCAGGCAACAATGGATCGATGCTTTAGAGTTGTATAAGGTGAGCCGATGTAGAGTAATACTTTCATTGTTTTTGTTTATATTATGGTTATTAAATAGGTTATGATATAACATTTATGTTTTAGCTATATTTACATTAATTTTGAATATGAACTGGTTGTTTTACATTGTAATTGTAGTTCTTTGATATTATTCAGCTGCTGCTATAAATAATCAAGACATTTTCTCACTGTTCGCAGGCCGAGTCAGGTTATGGTACAGGATCTGAAAACAGCCTAAAACGCCATGGATCTACCGTTAGTCTACAATCAAACACCTACAGCACTGCTTCGGGTAGTAGCTTCAAGAGATCAAGTCGCAACTTGCGTGAAAAACTGGCGGAAATGGAAACCTTTAAGGATATTTTGTGCAATCAGATGGACACACTCCAGCGCTACTTTGACGCATGTATTGAAAATGTAAGCAATGGAGTTGGCGATGGAACTACAGCAACTGTGGAGGGAGCAAAAGGTACTGATTTAATTTACTGTATTAACATACACATCTCCATTTTCAGTTAAATAAACAGGACAACGAGGTAGTACATGTTGTATATGTTGAGTAGTCTAAAAAGTTAGGTTAAGATTTTAAAAGTTTTGCCCAACAAATAAATGTTTATACCTTTAATTATTAAAGATGTACTGTTACACTTTTGAAATGTGTGTTTAATTAATAGCAAAAAGCTGTAGGTAGTAATTGTATTTAATTGGGTGCAATTTTTACGTAATGCAAACAGATCATTCAACTTTTATAAGCACTGCAGGTTTTATGAGCAATATAGTTGCCAAATTGCTGTACTATAATTTTACTTTTCATTAGAGGTGGGGCGATTCATGAACGAATCGTTCATTTGAACGACTCCGACCAAAGAATCGTATGAATGGGTTCTTTCCTGTCTCGATTCGTCGTTCAATTGATTCGAAGTTAAGGTTTGTACGACGCTGCGCAGCGCGATTTAAATCTGAATAAAGAATCGTGAATTCTATGAATCGGTTTCTTCTTGTCTCGGTTCGTCGTTTGTATTAGATTTTGATCGTACGACGTAATGCGCGATTCAAAAATTGAAACCCGATCGCGAACGGGAAGAACTAAACGAAACTGAATCTTAAACTTGGTTGGTGCCACTGTTTCATAAGTAATACCTGCAAGCTGCAACTGCAATGCAATTAAACTGATAACTGACCAAGCGGCAAGCGCATTTCAGCAAGCACAGCAAAGATAGTATGGAAGGTCTTTGGTTTCAAGAATACAAATGCGCTCGGTGCAAAATCTAAAATTCAGGGGGATTCAACCGAACGAAACTGAATCGTTCAAATGAACGAATCGAATGAATCAGTTCAAGTTGATTGATTGAATCGTAAGAATCGACTCCCAAAAATGAATCGGATTGCCCACCTCTACTTTTCATAGTTGATTATATTTCAAGGATATTTTATTTATTAGGATCCAAACTCCCAAGTTAATTACCAGTCATTTATATTACAGTAGAAGACAGTAATTTGAATATTATAACATACCAGTATTAACACAGAACAAAATCTTTGCTGTATACAACGTTTAAAACACGCAGTAGGTATAGATAATAGTATATTATATACCAAGGGACAAAAGTGTATCATTTGATACCGCGAGGGATCACAGGCACTTTGGTCCCCAGGTATATACGCTATTTTTTGCACTCCCGAATTACAAATCATGAAATCTGATTTTGCTGGTCTTAAAATTTATACGTTTAATTCGGAAAAATTTATGGCTTCGGAAATGTAAATGAGTAACGAGGTAATGTTGTACTACTCCTGCATCGTAACCTTAGAAATTTCACGCAGCCAGCTCTCGGGTGCAATCGCATCATATTGTGCACTTCGGCTGCTTCCAAGATCACTATTCGCTGGTGCGTCTCTGCTGTACACTCACCCTAAAACGCTGACGCCAAATAATTTTACACTTGACCCTTACGTCTGCTGCAACTGAGCGCTTTCAAAGATATGTACTTTTAACTAGGACTGTATGCTTACTCCCACGCTGTATCGTATTGCTGCGCAAAGTAAAACTTTTTCTAAGGTTACCAAGTGGGAGCTGTAAATAATTTCATTTTGAAGACCAAAATTCCACATTTGATCCCTCAGGGATTAAATAAAAATGTAATCTCTCAGGGATTAAAAGTGGCACTTTGGTCTCTCAAAATGACGCCTAAAGTAGGTCATTTAGTCTCGAAAGTGCAAAAACAATATGATGGAAATAAAATAAACCACAATTCGGAGCACCCAAAAAACAATATAATACTTGGCTTAATATATGTGGAATTGATGCTCATTTGCCAAATGTATTTTCAAATTAATTCATCATAGGGCAGGATAATGATGATAAAATAGGAGTAAGAAATTAGACATAATACATGAAACTATGTTCTTTGAAATACTGATATTCAAGAGCTTCCTTCGTAGAAAGTTATATTTACCAAGTGAAATAATAGATTAGGAATGACATGTAGCTAATATGAAAGACAATTGGAGGGACTTGAGATAATATAGCATCTATTGATTTTAGATATTTATTTACTCGTTTATTTATGTTTGAGTGTACTTTATGCCTAATATTTCCTAGGAATCTGTAGCTATAATAAATATTACCATTAAAACAATGTAGTAGATTAATATCAACAATACCATACAGATTGTCTCGATTTTTTTGGAAACAGACACACTATAGGAGATAGATAAACGGTTTAAGGGGAAAGATGGAGAATTTAAGTATCCATGGATATTACAAAATTGAATTCACCATGTCAAAAACATACATTATTTCATGGTGCATAGAATAAAAGGTGTAACGTTCTGAAGAATGGATACATTGTGGGCAAAGCCTCAAATTCAACCAATAAGGAATGGGCCCACAAAGGGAACGAATGGTAGTACTGAAGTGTATTGTTGAAGACGCTGTCTATATCAAATTTGAAGTTAGGTTTTGCAGACTGACGAAAAACCTAACCTGCTAACCTCGAATTTGACATCGACTGACAGTGCCAGCAACAATATACTTTCACAGCCATGATGGATTTCCTGACTGGGCCCTTTGGGGATTGGTTGACATCTCCTCTCTACTTTCTAAACGACTGCGCATCTCCGGCAACGTTTCACCTTGTATTCTTTACACCATGCATTGTTAGATATAATCAGTTTAATTATTTGTGACATGTATATATCAATAAATTAAAAACGGCACAAAATAATAAACAATTCATGTTATTAAAACATGTAAACAATTTTATACCAAATTAATGAACTGACTTAACAAAACAAAAACTATATTAAATGTTCAAATAAACCTCCTTCCTCTACTAAACAATATCATAGCCTGTTGTAAAAACTTTGTCGTGTTCTATCTAACATTTCAGAAGTAATGGTAGAAATAAAATTGTAGTAAGAAAACCCTCGGAATTAAGACTTTATTCGACTAAAAACTACAGTACACAAGTTGTGTCAAGCTGACAATAAACAAGTGACAAAAGGAACAGCAATCTAAATTCTAACATACCACATTCACCCTTCCTTATTTAGTAACGCTGGTAATCTTCTAAATATTTTGGCGATCGCCTTGTTCTGCTTGATTTATGCAAAATTTCTGTATGATCATTATGATCGCAATATTCATTGTCTTCAGGAACAAGGTCGGCTATTAATTTACAGTACTGAAACGGTAGGTCTACTTTTGCTTAAACCTCTAACAATTGACACTGTTATTTGACATAAATATTGACATTTAGCTTTGGTTAGATGTCCTAATATGTTTACAAGTTCGTAAATAATGTTATCTACTGAAGAAAAAGTGTTTTTAGTTGAGCACTATTTTCGCTCATACGGTTTAGGTAGACAAAATGGTCCAAGCATTAAATTCGTCCGCGAACAATTTTTGGAGCATTTCAATAAACAGGCACCAAGTAATGCTGTTGTACTGAACATTATAACCAAATTTAGGACTAAAAGTGTGCTACATCAAGGAAAAGGTAAAGCTGGACGAAAAAAAAACAGTAGTTATCAACGAAATCACGAACGTGTATTCATTCAAATTATGGACGCACCACGTCGTAGTCAACAGAGATCTGCTGCAAAATTGAATATGAACAGGAGGACTCTTCAGAAGATATTGAAACAACTTAATTTACTATTACATATTATTTTTTAAGTGAAAAAAGTTTGAAATTTTCGGTACTATAAATTAATAGCCATACTGTATTAGCTTCTGTTTCATTCTGCGAAGTCCCGCAGCTTTCAATATTTTCAATCTGATTTGAAGAATTTAATAGTTCACTTACATGAGGAGTGGTAATTTCTTTTAGTAAAGTAACATCGCCAAATGCTTTAACGAAACTGTAGATTCCCGTCCATCTTGACGGCGGATCAAGACGTATTGTGGATTTGCTTCAATTAATTCAGCTTCCTCTACAAAAGGGTCATATTTATTTTTTACATGGTTTTTTAGTAAGACCGGGCCTGGTGACAAAAGAAATGAAGGAACGGAATTTCCAAAAGTTGATTTTTGTTGGTGTTGAAACATCCTCTCATGAGGCGTACAGTTAGTTGCAGTAGAGAGAAGAGAACGGACTGTATGAAGGGCTTCTCCTAGTACTTCCTCCCATTGAGTTATTTTTAATCGTCGGGAAATTATTCCATTATACATTTCGACTTGACCGTTTCCCTCAGGATTATATGGAGTAGTACGACTTGTAGCAATACCTCTATCATGCAAATATGATTTTAACTCCTTGGACATAAATGATGGTCCTTGATCAGAATGAATATAGCGGGGCATTTCAAATATGGAAAAAAGTTGATTGAGAGACTTGATAATCGAAGTAGAAGTCATGTCAGAACAAGCAATTGCAAAAGGAAAGCGTGAGTATTCGTCAACGATTGTTAATAGGTATTTATTTCGTGTTACTGACTGTAATGGTCCTTTAAAGTCTACGTTAAATTGCTCGAATGGAGCAGTAGCTTTAATGAGGTGGGCATTAGTGTTTTTGAAGAATTTTGGCTTAACTTCAGCACATACTGGGCAGTGAGCAATGAGTTTTCTTATTTCAAGTACTGAATATGGAAGGTTTCTAGATCTGACCCAATGCGTCATTCTTATTACTCCTGGATTGCACAATGCTTGATGAAGATCATAAAGGGTGTTTCCGCTGCTGGAACCGCAAACTCTTGAAAAAGTGTCCGTAACAGTGTTTTCTGTTCCAGGAGGGTATACGATATCATAGCTGTAACACGACAATTCTAAACGCCATCGAAGAATCTTTTCATTTTTAATTTTTCTGTTATGTTTCATATCAAACATAAAAGAGACAGATCTTTGATCAGTTATAAGTCGGAAATGTCTACCCATCAAATAATAGCGCCATCTTCGTAAAGCTTCAACAATTGCGTAAGCCTCTTTTTCCACTGCCGAATGTTTTTGCTCAATTTTAGATAGCGTCCGTGAGAAGAATGCTAATGGTTGTTCGGACTGACTCAGTGTAGCAGCAATGGCGTGCTCTGAGACGTCTGTTTCGACTGTAAAAGGTATGTTTGAGTTGATGGCCATTACTACGGATTGGGAAATATCCTGTATTATTTTTTTTAAAATCTGAAACAGCTAAAGACGTTAATGGGAAGGTTTTAGTTTGAACGAGTTTATGAATTTTTTCAGAGAATCTTGGTATCCACCTGGAGTAATGCGCAAACATACCAAGCACCGTTTGCAACGCTCTGTAATCTTTAGGTACAGGAATGTTTATTAGCGCTTTTAATCTGTCTGGATCTGGCTTCAACGTTTTATTCTCTATTAAATATCCTAGTAGTTTAATCGATTTCTTATTAAAACTGCTTTTTTCTGTGTTCATAGTTAAATTGTATTTGTTAACGGCTTCTATAAATCTTTTTAGGTTTTCATTATGTTGTTGTTGTGAGTTTCCACATACAGTGACATCATCCAAGTAAGCGTAAACTCCTAGCAGATTTTCTTTTTTTATAATGCTGTCCATAACTCGTTGAAAACATGCTACTCCGTTCGTAACTCCAAACGGTATTCTAGTAAATTGATATAGTCGTCCATTTGCTTCAAATGCTGTGTAGATTTTATCTTGTTTCTGAATAGGGACCTGATGATAAGCACTACCTAAGTCGATAGTACTGAATATTTCGTATTTGAAAACTGACGTAACTATCTGTTCAATATTTGGAAGAGGATAAGCATCTAAGTATGTAAATCGATTTATTGTTTGAGAATAATCGATGACCATGCGTTTCTTATGGTTTTCGTTTTTCGTGACGAGCACTGGTGCCCTCCAAGGCGAGTTGCTTTCTTCTATAACTCCCTCAGAGAGAAGTTTTTCTATTTCTGCTCCGATAAACCGTGCATCTTCTTCTGAATGTCGTCTGGATTTCGTTTCTATGAACTTGCAGTCAGAAGATAAATTACCAAAAAGTGAAGGAGGGTCGACTTTTGCTACAGCCAAACTGGATATTGACAACGGGGGTCTTGATCTACCAAATTTAACTTCAATTTTAGAATGTTGAGACAACAAGTCATGTCCAATAATGGCATCGGAGCATAAATCTGGTAATACTTGTATTTTGACGTTGTCATAAAGGTTATCCTTAAGTTTAATAGAAACGAGGCAATGACCAGTTATTTGTGATCATAAAGAGGTTGTAGTCATTGAAATTTGACCACAGCTTGGGAAAAGAGTTATATTCTGCTCTTTGACGAATTATTCACTTAGATAGGCATAATTACAACAAGGGAAATAGAGAGGTTGGTAACCAACTGGAAAGCGATAAGTTCAAGAATTATAACCATAGACCTGCAACATGAAGAAACAATAACAATAATACAGATATATGCCCCAACAGAAGGAGCAACGGCAGATGAGAAAGAAATATTTTATGAAGAATTAAACAAAGAGGTGGAAGGAGGGAGACAAAGAAGTAAGCACATAATGGTCTTAGGAGATTGGAACGCTCGAATAGGAAAAGGAGAAGATGGATTTGGAATGATCGGGAAACATACTGTAGAAGAGAATCTCAACAACAATGGGGAAAGGATGATAGAAATGTGCATAGACAACCAACTACTTATAGGAAACACGTTCTTCAACCATAAGAGGATACACGCGTACACCTTCGTGGAAGAAGCAAGACGGGTGAAAAGCGTGATAGACTATATAACATACAGCACAACTGCCAGATACGCAATAATGGATGTAAAAGTAATTAGGGGAGCAGAATTAACAACAGACCACAGACTTTTGATAGCAGACACCAGATTCAGAACGCCGAAAAAAGAGAGACAAAAGGAGTATGAACAAATTAAAACTAAAGAACTAGATATAGAAGAAAACAGACTAAAATATAGAGAACGCTTCCAAAATAGGCTAACAGCACAAGAGCAGCAAGAAGGAGAATATGGAAATACATGGAGCATAGATGAAAGATGGAATAGATTCAAAACGTCTATACTAGAAGCGGCCAAGGATGTCTGTGGAATGAAAAGGAAGAAAGAAGGACAAAAAAGGACAAAATGGTGGAATGAAACAGTAAAAGAAAAAGTAAAGTTGAAGAAACAAGCGTGGAAAAACTACCTGAGTGAAAGAACCGAAGAAAACAAAGAAAGGTACAAACAAAAGCGTAACGAGGCCAAAGAAGCAGTCAAGGAAGCAAAGACAAGATCATGGGAAGATTTCGGCACAACCATCGAACAATCGTACGGGGAGAATCAAAAGAAGTTTTGGAAAATTGTTAAAGGACTAAGGAACAAGAAAGGAAAGCAAGTAAGAAGTATAAGAAACAAAAGTAAGAATAATAAGGTTGAAACAAAAATAGAAAACATCCTGAGAACATGGAGAACATACTTTGAAGATAAATATAGTGAGAGGGAGAACAGAGAAGAAAGCGATGAAGAAGGAAGACAAGGAAGGAACGAAGTCCAACAGGGAAATAATCGAGAAAGAGATGAGATAAGACGAGAAGAGGTAGAGGTAGCGGTAAGATCCCTGAAAAATGGAAAATCCCCAGGAATGGATGAGATAACATCAGAGATGCTGAAATATGGAGGAGAAATAGTAATAGACTGGATAACCAAGATCTGTAAGCAAGCATGGGATAGCGAAGTAATACCAAAGGAATGGGAAAAGAACCTTATAATACCGTTACATAAGAAAGGAAACACCATGGAATGTGATAATTACAGAGCAGTAAGCCTGACACCGGTAGCCCTTAAAGTATATACAAAAATACTAGAAAGGAAATTAAGAGACGAGATAGAAGATGAACTGCAACAAGAACAAGGAGCATACAGACAGGGCAAACAAACACAAGACCACATATTTACACTGCGAATGATAACAGAGAAGTACTTAGAGAAGGGAAAAACATTACATCTAGCATTCCTCGACTTGAAAGCGGCTTTCGACACAGTGCCAAGACACCACATATGGGGTATCTTAGAAGAAATGAACGTTAGTATAAAACTTAGAAAGACAATCGAAAGCATATATAAGAATGTAGAAGGATGCGTAAGACTGAATGGCAGATGCTCAAAGAATTTTAAAATGAAAAAAGGAATCAAGCAAGGTGATAGCCTGAGTCCACTATTATTTATAATACTAATGGACAAAATAGTAAAGCAGTGTAAACTAAACACAAGAAAGACGAAAATAGGAAACTGGAATTTGAGACCAATTTACCTGCAGAGCTTGATATATGCAGATGACGTAGTACTAATGGCCAATAGCAGAAGAGAATTACAAACAATATTAAACGAGTGGGTACAACAGATGGAGAACAAAGGTCTAAAGATTAATGAGGAGAAAAGTAAAATTATGAGAGTATCAAGGATCCAAGAACAACAAGGAGTAGAAATAAGAACACACGGCAAGCCACTAGAGGAAGTAGAACGTTACGAATATTTAGGCACAATAATATCAAATGACGGGAAAATAGATAAAGAGATACAAAATAGAATAAGCAAAACGAGTAAACTTTTCTACACAATTAACAACACGATCATTGGAAAGCGAGAAATAAGCAAAAAGACGAAAATGCACTTATATAAAACAATATACATACCAACACTCAACTATGGGTCGGAAAGCTGGACAATGATAGATAAACATAAATCAAAAGTAACTGCCTCAGAGATGAAATACCTACGTAAAGTACAGGGAAAAACAAGACGAGACCGAATCAGAAACCAAGTCATCAGAGAACAACTTGAACAGGAACCTGTGGTACACACAATTGAAAATAAACAACTCAAATGGCTAGGACACGTAGTACGGATGGAAAATAATAGAATACCGAAACAGGCTTATGAAGCAAGAATAGAAGGAAAGCGACCGAGCGGAAGACCTAGAAAGACATGGGATGATACAATAACAGAAATAGCATCAAGAAGAGGGAAGACACTAAGAGAAGTGAAAGAAATGGCTAGAAGCAGGAACAACTTTAGGAAATGGATAGATGGATAGAGGCCCCAACGCTGTAATGGCAAAAAGGGAAAGACAAAGAAGAAGAAGAATATAGGAATCCGAACTTCCAGTGTCAATCAAAGCATCAGCTGGAGTATTATTTATAAAAAATTTCGTTAATGATTTTGCCACGCATTGAGGTGTTGCAGCTATTAATCCAGGTATAGGATCAACTGACGCAGTAGTCGACTTATTTCTCAGTTTTTTATTTTGACAGACTTTAGAAAAGTGTCCTTGCCTGGAACAAGCTCTGCTAATTGCTTCTCTAGCAGGACACATGCTTCGTGGGTGTCGATTATTTTCACAAAAATAGCATTTACCATTCGTGGCAGTAGCAGCAGCAGATGCAGCAAGAGATGAGGTACGTAATATCTCTTGATCATCTTCGGGTTTAATTTCTTGTGATGAACAAGTCATATATTCGGGTGAAGAATAAGCTAGTGATGGTTTCTGAGCGGTTTCCAGTGCCCTTGCTTGACTAACAGCATTCTCTAGGTTTAAAGTATTATTTTCCAACAAACGCTGGCGAATTTGAGGGCAATTTAGTACATTGATGAAAGCGTCTCGTATAAAATTATCTCTATGCTCTTCAGCGCTCACAGCTTGAAAATTGCAGTCTTTAGCGAGGCTTATTACATTATTTAATTGGTTGTTGAGTTCTTGTTGAAAGACAACGGCGAGCAAATATTTCATTTTTAGGTTTGACGTATATGTCAGATAAAATTTTGATCGCCTTCTTGTAGGAATCGCAGTTTGTTATAAATTCGTAGGTTGAATGGCTTAGGTAATTTATTAGTAGTTTCAGTTTATCCTCTTGTCTAACTTTCTCGATGGATGGGACAAAATTTTCAAATGTCAACCAATGAATCCATTCTTGGGAAGCCTTAGCGGTGTTTGGATCTGTATCGAATCTTTCAGGTCGTAAATACTTGTCCATAATGCAATTTTTTTTAGTCGAATAAATTGTAGTAAGAAAACTCTCGGAGTTAAGGCTTTATTCGACTAAAAACTACAGTACACAAGTTGTGTCAAGCTGACAATAAACAATTGACAAAAGGAACAGCAATCTAAATTCTAACATACCACAAGCATCAATAATCTTTTGACGCAATTCATCTACCTGGTGTCTTAAAATGAATTACATCTAGTATGCTTTGAATTTCCCATAATGCAATCTAAAATTTTACTTGAAATTGGCAAAACTGTAAGTCTATGTCAAATTCGAGGTAAGTAGGTTAGGTTTTGCGCCAGTCTGTGTCAAAAGTGAAGCAAAACCTAACCTACCTACTTACAGTTTTGCCAATTTCAAGTAAAATTTTAGATTGCATTATGGGAAATTCAAAGCATACTAGATGTAATTCATTTTAAGACGTCCGGTAGATTGTTGGCCCTCACACTGTTGTAAATTATTTCTTTTATGTAGCCCCATCCAAAAAAATCCAGTACTGCTAAGTCAGGCGATATTGGTGGATATAAAATTATTCCTCATGTCCTAATTAAACGATTGGGAAACGTATTATTCAGGTATTCTTCTACCACAATTGTGTTATGAGCCATCTTGCTGGTACCAAATTTGTTGAAAATCAACAGGAAGTTGCCGCAGTGCAGGTATTATTTGGTTTTGCAACATATTCAAGTATTTGGCTCCATTCATATTACCTTCAATGAAAAACGGGCCACCAACATAGTCATTTAATATCTCAGCACAAACATTCAGCTTCTGAGGATATTGGGTCCTATAATCCATTCGAACATGTGAGTTTTCACGGGACCAAAATCTAACAGTGGACGGACTATGTCTACCAAGTAATGGAAATCATGATTCGTCTGTAAAACAAATCATTGGAATAAAATTATCGTCATTATTTGACCTCTTCATAATATCTTCGCAGAACACCATTCTTCTTGCTTTATCTTATGGAAAGATCTGTTGACTGGTAGCTATTTTATAAGAACGATATCCTTCTTTTTGTAAAATTCTTTGGACGGTGTCCTTATTGGTACCTATTTTTTCAGCAACTTCTCGGCAAGATTTAGAACAATCTAGCTCCACACTTGCGCAAACCATCAACTTACATTTTTTCCTTTTCAGTATTGATGTGATTGCCGTTGTTTGTATGACATTTTCTGCACTTTGCAATACATCCACTTTGTTCAAAATGTTTCACTGTCTTCGACCCGGTTGATGGAGATGGAATAGGACGATTTTCAAATGCAATTATGAATAAATTAATGGTATCGGTAATTCAATTACCCCCATAAATCCATTTAATTATTTGTATTTTTTCTTCCAGTGTGTAAGTCATTCTAATAAATTGAATTTATTGCAAATTATCTGAAAACTATATATCTGTTTTCAATAAAATGTGACAGATACGGCACAATTACATTACGTTATATTTAATAGTGTTCATGGATACATAATTTCTCTTCCCCGAAACACATCTGTTTGATATCTTTCCAAAAAAATCGTGACAATCTGTTAGGGCCGCAACGAGCCTTAATTTTTTACTTGACCGAGTACCGAGTACTCGGCTTAGAGCATTGGCCGAGTACTCGGCTTAGAGCATTGGCCGAGTAGCAAAGTGTTTTATCTTTTAATATGCTTTCACAAAACCTTTTAAAAAGACAACTAGGTATTTTAGTTCAGACATTGCTCTAATATCAGAAGTAATACCAAGTCTAAGGGCTCTGAAAAAATATCTTTTAGAATGTAAGACAAATTTAGTGGGAACCATGAAAGATAGTCTAATTAAAGGTTTGGATAGCCGTTTTAATAATATAGACTTATATCCCAATTATTCTATCACCACTTATTAGACCCCAGGTTCAAAGATATATTTTTCATAGACAGTTGCAAAAATGCAATTAATTAGAGAGAAGCTGATCAGTGTTCTTTAGAAAGATCATGTTCACGTCCAGCCAGAAAAACCAAATATACCAAATGTTGTGGAAAATAGTTTATCAGACTCTGGCGATGATGATATTCCACTGAACGCTCTTGTGCCAATGACTAAAAAGATGAAGCCCGAAACTTCTATTTGGGATATGTGTTCTATTGCTTCAGCGTCAATTTCCAGCTCTTCAACTTGCGTCTTATCAACAAGGGAAATACTGCAAACTGAAATTGATACTTACTTGAAATTACCTATAATTGATAGAACACAATTACCATTCCATTGGTGGCAAGTTAATCAAAATATCTCCACGTTTAGTCAAGGCTATGAAGTAGTACTTATCTGCTTCAGCATCCAAAATTTTGACCGAGCACTGAGTACGCCAGCTACTCGTTGCAGCCCTACAATCTGTATAGTCTGTTCAGTAAACACATGGCATCATAGTTGGCTTTCCAGTCCTGGCGGACTATAACCTGCTTCTTTGAAGCTTCCAAAATCCTGATAGGAATTATAAGAGAGGTGTATTGGTCCTCCCTTTCCATGCATAGGTGTCGAAGTCAGATTTGGTTGTTTGTTTTCGTCTCTTCCACTATTTTTTCCCCGCTGTCTTCTGTCGTGTATTTTTTCTTCCAGTTTAAAATACCCATGGTTTATAGATCCTTGGTTACATCGTCCATCCAGCGAAGGTCTGATCTTCCTCTTCTTCTCTTGTTGTCTGGACTCCATTCAGTTATTACTCTTGGTGCTCTCTCCTTCTCCATTCTGAACACATGCCCTAATCACCTTATTCTTTGCGCCTTAATAAATTTTACTACATCTTCCCCCTTTGTCTCCTTGTATATCTCATGATTCATTCTGCTTCATTTTTATCTATGATTGGACCCATTATTTGTCTTAAGTATTTTCCTCTCGTTTACTCTAAATTGTTCTTCATCTTTCACTGTCATTTTCCATGTCTCTGCGCCATATGTCATCACTGGTTGTACTAGACTGTTATAAATTCGCAGCTTTGTCTTCATGCTTAAGATGTGGTTTAATAAGACTTGTTTGTTGGAGTAGTAGCATCTATGTTCTGCTTGTATTCTGTTTGTTATTTCTGTGTTTGTGTTGTTATTGATATCTATCAGTGATCCTAGATATGTAAATTTCTCCACTTCTTCAAATTCATATCCTGCTATTTGTATTTTTGTTCGTTGTAAATCTTTGTTTGTCCTTCTCGTGTATTTCGTTTTTTCACTGTTTACTACTAATCCCATCTTTTCCGCTGCTATCTCCATTTCTTGAAATGTTTGTATTAAGTCCTTTTTGCTCCTGCTAATAATCACCACATCGTCTGCATATGCACACATCTGAGTAAGATGAATGTTTATTAATCCCTGTGCCTTGGTTTTTCGTATTATTGCTTCTAGCGTTAGGTTAAATAGGACTGGTGATAGCGCATCCCCTTGGCGTACTCCTGTACTAATATCTACTCTGTTCGTTAGGCCTACGTTGGTTTTTATATATGCATGAGAGTCTTCCATAGTCATTTTTACTAGCTTCACTATCTTGTATGGTACACCTAGATGTGTTAGCTCTGCATACATTCTGTCTCTCTTGATTGTGTCAAATGCTTGACGAAAATCTATGAATAGCAGATGTAGCTCGACGTCAAATTCTTTACTTTTTCTAGTAGTTGTCTTATTATATGTATACCATCGATTGTAGATCTGTTTAGTCGAAACCCATTTTGATAGTCGCCTATTATTTTTTCGGAGTAGTTTTCCATTCTTTTTAGTATGAGGCTGGATAGCACTTTATACACTACGTTTTGCAAAGTTCTGCCCCTATAGTTGTTACACTCTACTTTATTGCCTTTTTTGTGTATTGGTATAACACATAGCATATGCATACAATTTGTATGATAGGGACTCTAATTTTTTGCAAAGGTTTCCACAATGAATGACAAATAATATTTCTCGTTATTTCAGTGTCAAAGTAGATATTTTTCCAGAAATTCTCACCAGAACTTTTAAAAAATGTAATAAAAGTACCTTTTAGTGTAGCTGGGTCCACTAGGGAAGGCAAACGTGCCAGTGCGCAGAAGATGTGTTTATGCAATTTGAATACTTGCAATCCATTGGCATAGCACGTATATGAATAATTTTATAATAAAACTAAGTATTTGAGTAGAGTGCGTATAATTTTATAATAAGTATATGTAAGTATAAGTTCATTAACTAAGTGTTTGTGTCACTTAAACCACTAAATTGGTAACCACTGTCACTGTCTTCTCTTACATTAATGATTAACGCTTCAGTATTATATCCAAAAATGTTTCATTCCGAAGAAATTCGTTTTCAATGGCAATCGGTTTCTGACATTGTCTTTTCCAGTCTTCTTGAGATGTATTTGTAAATGCCTGTTTGGCCAACTGTACCACATCATTAAATTTAAACGTAATGTTTTTGCCTGCTACTTTGTTCTTTATCTCTGTCCAAATCAATTCAATCGGATTTAATTCCGGATGATAAGGCGGAAGACGTAATACGACGTGTCCATGATTTTGTAGTAGAGTATGATATAATAGTTATGTGGTGATTGTATACAGTTGAGGTTTATATAACTTGATCGAAAATGTTATGTCTTTTTGATGTAAGTAACCATTCAATCATTTCACTTTTTCTACTATTGGATGTCGGGTGCAGGGTTTAATCGGATACTATGTCTATAACAACAACAGAGTTCTTCGGTAAAGTTTGGAAGAAGGCGTTCTTTTACCCATCTCTCATAATTGGTAACGTTCATATCGTCATGGCAATCTCCACTTTTTGCCCTAGATTTAAATGTTAAAACAGTTTAGAATAAAACCCACCTATCTCGTCGTGTGCGTGAATCATGATTAATCATTGACCCTTCGCAATATTTGCCTCGTTGCTATTGCCGCTCCAACTTCTTTGTATGCCCATCATGAATATGCTTTCATCCAAAAAGACAATCGGCCTATTTTCATTTTGGTAATATATGATATTTTGCACGGATATTGTTCTTCTACATTAAAAGTGTCCTGTTGTTTTGCGTTTTCTTCCATCTAAAGCCAGTTTATTAAACAATTCTTTTCAATGAAGACAGTGAACCACACCAACCTAGATCTGTCGATAATTTTTCACGTAAGGCCTTAATAGGGACTCGATATTTTTCTGTTTATTATGAAAATTGTAGATTAGTTGCCATATCACATAATTTTCATAATCCAAATCTCTTAGATTCGGGGGATTTCGATCTCTCCATACCATTAGTTTCTTCCGACGACGAACTGGCTTCTTTCATAGTCCTTTCTATTGTTCTGACGGATTTTTTCATTACTTCGTAAGTTTTTTCTGTAACACTCTTGAGAATCTCTCCTTCTTTCTTTTTGGATGAAAAGTACTGGAACACATTGTACACTACTCCACGTCTTCGAGCATTCAAAACTTTTCGGGAACTAGTCATTGTCAAGCAGTTTACAGAGAACTAAAATGTTTGGCCAAGGCCCAAGGTATTTGTACTAATCTTACTGACTTTAATTTCTCTCATTTTACTCAGAAAGTATCACAAACATATACAGTATCTAATTATTAGAGCGCAGATTTTAGGCAAATTGCCTTTTCGTGACTATTTTAGGCAAATAGGTGGGACTTATACAGAAAAAACTCGTCATTTGAGCCATACTTTTATTTCCCTAAAAACCTAGTTTACGGCCTAAAATGTATTATAAGCGCCTAAAATAGGCTTTTGCGGTTTGAAATGATTTTCAAGTTAAACATGTATTGTCAAACTAATTTTTTAACCAAATTTATGTTTGGATACCACTGTGCCACCACTATTTCTTATTATTCTAGGAACTTTAGTCATTTTATCGCTGACTCTTCCGCTATCCGAACAACATAACCTCAAAACATTATTCAACATATTCATTTATATTAAAGATGCAATGTAATTTTGAAATGTTGTTTACCAGCATCAAGAAGCTTAAAACTGTAGGCATGACCCTTGATCTATCAATTGACATTATTGAAAATGTATTAAAAACTTTGAAAGAACACCAGGAGAGCTCGGAATACTGACACACAGAAAACTAGAGCAGTTACTCAATAAAAACCTTGGATACAGTACATTACTGCATTATAAACATTCATTGTGTGGTGAAGAATGAAGTTCTGAAACTGATACTGATACTGAAGTAGGAGACTGGAGTCAATATCGATTTGCATTTGTTACATCCTGCAATGCCGAAAGAATTTTCTTAAATCTAAGTAATGTTTTGACTGATCTGAGAAATCGATTTTCTTCGGAAAATCTTTAAAAGTACTTTGTAGCAAGGCTTTGTCTTGCTAAACAGCTGCAAGTTTTTGACAATTTGTGTTTTATACTTATCCCGTTTGTAGGTACTTACTTTAAAATGCATTATTTCAATTTTTTTCCTGTGCAGTGACAATATTGTTGTATTTGTTTATTAAAAATAAAACAAAGTTATATCTAAATTTTTTGTTATTGTCTATTTTAGGCTGTGTAGCTTTTTGGAAATTTTTTTTGACCTAAATCGAACATTTTTGTGGCCTAATTAAGTAGCCTATTTTGACATTTTTTATGGCTTAAAATCCGCTCCCAACTAATTATAAAGCCTTGAAAGTTAAAGCTTCAACAACTTAAGGATAAATATTGGTATCTACCAATTGATAAGAAATAGCAAATAGCAGAAACATCGATGTTTTACGGATTCGGGTCTACCTGCTATCGATCAACATTCGCCTTCCCTCGTGGACCCAGCTGTAAATGCTAGGTCAATAGTGTCCAACACAGTATTTGTATAATATCCTTGAATGTTGTAAGTAGTAGTAGTAGTAGTTGTGGGGAGACCGAAGTCTAGCAAGTAGGCCACCATAGGCCCTTTTTGCCAACCCCATGCCATCCCCTCAACCGCCTTCATTATCGTCCTCTTCGATGGGCTCTTCTCCCTGCTTAAACCTTCCTGATTTTCTAATGAAGATCAGAATTTCGGCCCAGGATAGGGAGTTCAACTCTTCCATTCGAAGCGTAGGTGCTCCAAAGGTTCTATACCTCAGTCGCTGGTACGCTTCACATTCTCCCAAGTAGTGAAAGGACGTTTCCTCGTCCCTCCCACATCTTGGGCAAATGGGATCTTCCTCTACTCCTATCAGAGTTAGGTGTCTCTTTAGTTTACAGTGGCCTGTCAAGATCCCTATCAAAAGATTTGTGGTTCTTCGGCTCCTTCCCATTAGCCAGACCGATTTCTTTGAATCAGATCCCGCTATGTGGTACTTTGCCTGACGACAGCCCCTGCATCCTTTCCACTTTTCCTCGCTGGTCTTGTAGGCCCACCCGGTTAGGGCTGCTGAGACCTGCTGCCTTGTTATACCCAAAAAAGGTTCCGGTCCAAAACAAGTTTCCCCGGCTCCGAGTTTGGCTAGTTCGTCCGCCTTCTCGTTGCCTTGGACCCCCGTGTGTCCCGGGACCCAGATGAGCTCGACGTCCTTTTCCCTTGCCAATTCGGCTAAAGCATCTCCACATTCCTGGACAAGAGCTGATCTTGTCCTGGCCGAGAAGATTGCTTTTAGTGCGGCTTGGCTATCGGAGCAAATATAAATTTTTTGCTCTGGGGATATCCTGACCTCGTTCCTTGTTGCCACCGATAGGATGGCATAAACTTCTGCTTGGAATACCGTGGTGAATCTTCCTAAAGCATAGCTTTCTTGCACCCCCCGGCCTTCCATATAAATGCCTGCTCCAGAGGATTGCCTTTCCGCCACTCGAGAACCATCCGTGTAGCATATCAAGGCATTCGACTGGAGCTTAACCCTTTTTTGCTCCCACTGTTCCCTTGTTGGGATAGTGAGAGAGAAACCTTTTTCTAACCTTAGCCGGTCCTCTGCTTCGGTTACCCTGTAGGCTGATAGAGGTATTTCTCTAGCAGCCATGTCGGCGATCCTAGCATGGCCCGTGCGAACTCCCTGGTCATTCCATAGCCCCGTATCCCGCATTCTGAGGTGGGTAGCCATGGCCTCTCTCTTTATCCAAGTGTCGAGGCCCGGGAGTCCCAGTATTACCTCCAGTGCGGCTGTTGGGGTTGTCCTCATTGCCCCTGTAATTCCGAGACAGGCTAGTCGTTGGACCTTTGCCAATCTTACGGAAATACTGGGGCGCTCTACACTAGGCCACCAGACCACTGAGCCGTACTGAACTCTTGGCCTTACTACCAATGTGTAGAGCCAGTGCAGAATCTTGGGGTTTATCCCCCAGTTCCTGCCTATAACTCTGCGCAACTGCCATAAGGTCGTTGTCGACTTCTTCACCGTCCTGTCGACATGCGACCTCCAACTTAATTTGCTGTCGAGGATTACCCCCAGGTACTTGACCTCTTGCACTAATGCAAGTGGTCTTCCGTACATAATGGGTATCCTCAGACCCTGAAGTTTTCGTCTTTTTGTGAAGAGAATGATCTCAGTCTTTAGTGGGTTTACCGACAGACCTTTCTCTTCACACCATCTTTCAATAATCCTGCAAGCTACCTGCATTCTATCGCAAACGACGTTTAGGAACCTGCCAGTAACAAGTACCAGTCCATCGTCTGCGTATGCTTGTGCATAGAAGCCCTCTTCCGTTAGGCATCCCAGTAGACCGTCCATTATAAGACACCACAGGTGAGGTGAGAGGCAACTGCCTTGCGGGCAACCTCCCGTCACCCTGGCCCTCACTGAACAGTCCCCTAGGTTTGCCGTCACGGTTCTTTGCTCCAGTGCTGTTCTCACCCAACTGACCAGAACGGGAGGGGTTTCCCTGGCCTGTAAGGCTTGACATATTGTAGCCGTTCTTGCCTTGTCAAATGCGCCTTCAATGTCAAAAAGTACTGCAAGGGCCACTTCCTTATAGTGTAGTGCCCTTTCGACCTTGTGCACGACAGCGTGGAGTGCAGTTTCGGTCGATCTTCCACGTCTGTATGCGTGCTGATTCCTGTGGAATGGGTGTGTTCTTATTACCCTTTCCGTTAGATGCCTATCAATGATCCTTTCCAAGGTCTTTAAAAGAAAGGATGT
Organism: Agriotes lineatus; assembly: GCA_940337035.1. Taxonomy (NCBI): domain Eukaryota; kingdom Metazoa; phylum Arthropoda; class Insecta; order Coleoptera; family Elateridae; genus Agriotes; species Agriotes lineatus. The sequence goes on from OW679195.1 coordinate 69,228,117, forward strand.
AAGACTAATGGGCCTAAATGATTTGGCAGTTGTGTAGTCCTCCCTTCCCGTCTTGGGAATAAAGACCACTCTGGCTGCCTTCCACTGTTCTGGGACCCATCCCATTGCTACGCTGGCCCTATATACCCTTACTATATGTGGAAGAAGGATATCCAGGCCTTTCTGAAGCAATGCTGGGAAGATCCCATCTGGCCCCGGCGACTTAAAGGGATCAAACTCCTGTACTGCCCATGTGACTGCACCTTCCGTTATAATTCCCTCAGCGAACTGCCAGTTCTCTATAGGAACTGGTTCCTGTTCCGCTATGGGTGCTAACTGGATGGCGCCGTCTCCTGGAAAGTGGACTTCCAGGAGATGTTGTAACGACTCCTCTCTGGATGTTGTCCACATCCCATCGGCCTTTTTTAGCGCTCCTACTGTTTGACTAGTTTCGCGGCTTAAGATTTTCATCAGTCTAGCAGAGTCTGATACTGAGTTTAACTCTGCACAGTATTTCTGCCAGCTAGATCTTTTGCTGCGCCTTAACTCATTTTTAAACCTATTCCTGGCCGTTTTGAAAGTGTCCCATGAGGCCTGTGTCCCTTCTCTGATAGCTCGATTAAAGATTCGCCTGGATTCCTTGCGCAGATCGGCTAGAGTGCCGGTCCACCATGGTACCCTACGAACTCGAGCCTCCCTGAGAGGACAAGCCTCCTCATAAGCTGAGACAATTTTACTTGCCAGTTGCTCTACGTCTTTACTTAATTGTTCTTTTGTGCATATACCTTCCTCTGGTTGGCCTCCTTGGCGAACGAGACTGGAACGATAGCTTTCCCAGTCTGTTGCCCTGGGGTTCCGGTAGGGAATTTCCAGAGGCTTGTCGGAATTCATTTCCATTCTGATCATACGATGATCAGATGTCACGATATCCGACGTCACTTTCCAGTTTTCAATATTGATTGAAAAACACCTAGAGGCCACTGTAATGTCAATTACCTCCTTTCGGATGCTATTGACAAAAGTGGGCTCTGTACCTTTGTTCATTATTTCAAGATCCGTGGACGCCAAATATTCTAGTAGGGTTTCGCCCCGAGGGTTGATGTCTGAGCTCCCCCACACCGAATGATGTGCATTGGCGTCACATCCGACAATTACCGGAAGACCTTTATCTCTCGCAAACGATATTAAGCGTTCGAATTCCTCCGTAGGTATACGCGCGTCATCCGAGGGAAAATAGGCGCTTCCTACTACTACCTTATGGTTTCTACCACCTACCTGATACTCCAGAACCGCTGCAGTGAGGTCCTTGGTTCCCAGCTGCGGTAGTGGTACCATGCTGAGATCCCTGGACACCATGATACAGGTCCTGGGTCGATCGTTTACTTCCTCGCCAACCACTACGTCGTAGTTGGCCATCCTCAGTCCCCTGACCTTATTCCTGTAAACATACGGTTCTTGAATGAGGACTATTTCTCTCCTGCCAGTTAGGGCGCTCATCAGCTCTGCCGTAGCACCCCTACTGTGCTGAAGATTGATCTGACTTACCCGCAGTAAATCCATTATGGGGAGTTAATGGTGCGGGGGCTGTGGTTCTTTCAGTTGTCCTTCTTGGCCTGCTTTGACACGCCGGCCTCAGAAGAGTCCTGGCGGACTGCTCCACTCCACGTCGGCACCCTTCGCACTGCGAGAGTAACCAACTGGTAGTAGAGCTGCCACCCAGACTCCTCCAGAGTTCGGACAGTATCTCCGCTGACCATGAAGGTCAAGAACCACCCTCCTGGTCCTCCTGTCGTCTGAACATGCCTCCATTGCTCCACTCTTAGTGAGCGGTTCTGCATGGAAAGCATCTGCCTCAGCTTTTCCAGGTCAACCTCCTCTTGGCTTCTGAGCCAGAAACCCACCTTCTCTGGCCATGGTGCCTCCGATGCCCTTGTTGGGGCAAAGGTGACTCCCTCGGCACTGAGAGGTGTCCAGCCCTCCAGCCATCTTGCTGAGGTGTCGTCCTGGGCAGTGACTAAGAACCAGCCTGGTTCCACTAGTCCTGAGTTCCTAAACCGGAGTTCTGGCCCCTGGGGACCCCCTTCGGGGCCTGCCATGGCACTGAACATCTCGGCAACTATGTTCGCTCTAATTGCCTCAGCTTCCTTTGGGAGAACCTGGCCATCTGGTCGGTCAGACCTGATTACAACCTGGTTCTCCCTATTAGGCGGCTTCGGCTCCGTTGCTCGCTGGGACTTAGCCGTGGTTTTTCTCAAAGGATGAGAAGCCTTGGCTTTCCCTGCTTGCTTCGGTAAGCTTTTTGGCCTTTTTTTCACTGCCTCTGGAGGAGTGTCATCACTCCTCGGTCTCTTAATGGTCGGTCGGGTACCTGAAGGACCTGGTTGGCCTTCCGTTACCCTGACTCGTCCCATGGAGTGCGTGATGAGCTCTATGGGTTTGCGTGCAGCAGCCCCTTTTGCTCTCCTCGCCTCCGGACCTCTTATTTTTCCCGAGGGCTGTCTCTGCAGCTTACATGGGCCCCTAGGTTGCTGGCCCTGGCCACTCTTTGGAGAGTCGCCTGGACTTGCTTCCCTAGGACCCTTGTCAGCCGCTTCCTGGGAGGAGTGTTCTGCCTGGCTTGCCTGGGCCGATGGACCCTGGCCTTCCCGCAGTTCCCTCCGTTTTGCCCTCTCTTCTCGCCTCTTAAGCGTTCTGGTCTTACGCTTATTTTCCTTTCGCTTCTCTTTGCGACGGGCCTCCCTAGCTGCTTTATCCATGGGGGAAACGCTAGTCTCCCCCTCGGATTCGCTGCCTGATGACCCGAGAAGCAGTTCCTCTTTCTCCGAATTTATTTCGGAGCCTTCCTCTTTTACTTTTTTGGAGCTAGGGTGCTCCGTGTTTTGTGGCACGTTTGAATCGAATTCCATTTCTAGTTCCATTTCATACTGTTTTTAAGGGGGGTGTGTATTTTGTTTCTGTTTGTGCTTGTTCTGTGTTAGTGTACGTGAAGTGATATGAGTGATTGCTTTGGGGTTGGGGTCCTCCGTGTACCAGTTTCCGCGAAATATCATGGTAGAGCTGGTCCCGATTAGGAGGTCTGGGCCGCCGCTGACGAAGCCCCCCGAGATACGCAGCAGGGCCCTATTCCAGGCACCACCTGGCACTACTACATACCACGGGATTTTTCGACGGTTGAAAGGGCAGCCCCCTACGCTGGTTAGGAAAGGGTGGGCCCCTATACTACCCGTCGGCCCAGGTGTGCCATACCTGGTTTCTAAGCCAGCTACCACTGCCAGATCAACCCAACCAGGGCCCCACCTCGATACTTCTTGAAAAACGGAGATACCGGTCTTCCCTGCCCCCGTGTACATGTTATGTAGATGTGTTTATTGGGTGTATGTGTAAATGTGTGTGCTGTCCTTTTAGGTCGCCTCTTACGCCAGGCAGGACATACCGTGGGACTATTCTACGGGTCTAAGCCCGACGCCGGACCCCACACGGCTTTGTGTTGTAAAGTTGTAATATATATTTTTTACATATATATTACCATATACAAGATAGTTCATGATGTGTAGTGATAGGTAATTGAAAAAAATCTGTAAAAGGCTTGACTCAAAACTTCCCTCGCAGTGGACGTTGTGACACAAAATTGAGCAAAGCTGTATTTTCGATAAACATATATTTCTTTAGCAAAATGATGGTTAAGCGCAATGTTTTAATATTGTTGGCATAATATTCTATCTTGAGTTACTCAGAATTAGGGGCGGATGGGACAACCAAGAAAGCAGGAAATTTCCAGATGGGCACGGGCCCAGCAGTCCGCTTTCTGCAAGCAAAACCAATTGCTAAGGTGACATTGTTCTGGGCTAGTTTATAGTTTTATGAGGATACTTCCATAAAGACAACAAGTGGGGGGCGTTGTGACACTAAATAATTTTAAAAATCGAAGGAAATTGTGGGTAAAAATATCTTCACGTTTCTAATAATACTAAATTCAATTTTTAAATAAAAAAAAATATTATCCTTAATGAGATTCAAACTAGTGCCTACGAACGAGCCCGAACATTGGATTCCTTTGTTCCCCGGTGCACCATGGCTGCGCTGACTGCTCCACACTTGCGCTGGCAATTCTTGCAATTCAGGTCTATTTAACGTAATGCACTTATTCGTTGTGTCTTTTTGTCTCGTACAAAAGTTATCCTGTATTTGTTGATTCCCATTTTTGGCAAGGATAAAGCCAGCACTATGTACAAATTAGTACTTTTATGTATTCCTTAGTTCAAGCAAAAATAACCAAAATTTTATTTTTCTAAGGTGCTCACCCTGTATATATTTGTATGAAATTGTACCTTAAAATGTGAAGATCTGAAGTCTCGGAAGGTGTTTTTTTCGTGATTACAATACTAAAAGTTTTTTATTAAAGGAGATAACGAATTAATTATGTTGAGAGTGGTGAACTGGTAAAATATAAAATTCGCCACTAGTTGTCAAATTGGAGCTTATTCGTTAAAGAAAAATTATGGCACCTAACTTCACCAACCCAGAATTCATGGACATGATATTAACATACGGAGAAGTATACAAAAATTCAGTAGCTGCAGCTCGGCTATATGCACAAAGGATTCCTCAAAGATATCATCCGGGTCGAGAAACTTTTCTACGTGTTGTCTAGTACGTACATGTGGTGCAGCATGGATTCGACATGCTCAGGTGTTCATCAAGAACGAAGGAAATCACTTCGAACAATTGTTGTGATACTCTAGTTTAAGTTACATAATTAATTCGTTATCTCCGTTAATAAAATACTTTTACTACACTTTTTTAATTACTCGTCTCTACACATCACGAACTATCACTCCTCGTAATTATGTGTATAAGTCAAAAATCACCCAGTATAGTTGAAACTTTTGTAAACTACATGTAATAGTTAGGTATGGTACGAGTGAATAAAGAGGCATTTTATCCATAAAGGGAAAAGTTTAGCTTACGAGGCAAAGCCGAGTGAGATAATTTGAATGCAATGCAATGAAACTCTTTTTTACTTATTCGAATGGGTATACTTCCCACAACACAATATTCTTCAAATGTCATTAAGATTGTCGCGATACGCCTAAACGTTGGGGCGCTGGGCACAGCTAACAAAGAACAGGTTGCACACTGACTTCAGTCTGTACCAAATTCTTACGAGAAGTTAAAAACGCAGTAGCTTAAATATATTCATTTAAAACTACCCTTCAGAAACCAACCGCTTCATTTCACAGTTTCTTAAGATCTAAATTCTTACAAAGACACACTTTTACGAGGAAGCATCGTACATTTGCATTTCAGCTGTCCCTGCTGTTGGTGCATTTTGCACTTCCGTATAATTTGAAGTATTTATGGTACTACCTGCACCAGTTCCCGGCACAGAGGCACGTAATACAGACTACGCTGGCTGCTGTGTATCAAAATCGAAAACATGAAATTATATTCTACGAAAATAGCCTTTCAGTATTTACATTTTATATAATAATTACTAACCTAGCTTTTGTTCTCACTAACCATGTAATGTATATTGTACACGAGAGCGCAATATAATAATACACCACCTGTAAAACAATCAGCTACTTCTATGTAAATAATTGTAAATTGACTTGACATTCACATAGTATCTTTAAATCAAGGATAAAATCAAAGTAAAAATGTATATTAAATGTTCGTCAAACACCCTATACAAAATTTATACTTTTTTAATCTACTGCATCGAAAAGCTATCAATTTTGGCAGTGTTTAGAGCCGAAAAAACCCACTTTTTTATATTAGTACCATTTACAGCGTACATAAATCAAAGTAGAGACACTCATGTCTAATGTTGAAACCCGTTTAGAGTGCCTGGGACGGTGACTTAGGGAGTATTTCTAAGCTTGACTACCAGGTGGCACAATATAGTTCGACCAATCAGAGCCACTTACTGGCTCTGCTACCAATCATGATGTGGTAAAGTAGTGGGGAACCGTTCAAGGTCATTCAAATCAGTATATTGACATCAAAGGAACTGACAGTGAGTGTCTCTACTTGTTTGATTTATGTACGCTGCCATTTACTTTTGAGAAGTCATAACCGTAGCTGTGTTTCCACTGGTCAAGATACACATTGCCATTTTTTGGTATGATCATGACCTCCTAGACTTTTTTTAATAAGAAAAAACACTTCCAAAGCAGTAGAACAACAAATTATGTATGAAACTCGTAAGAAAGCAGACTTTCAGACTCACCTTATTGGCGGCTTGTTCAAAACAATCCTTAATTTCGTACTTGTAACATAAAAAACTATTTCGGCCGCTTGGCATGTAAACAACACATTCAACCACAGTTGACTTCCACCATAACTACGATTTTACAGTTAGTCAAGGTTTTTACACATCCCAGTGCGATAAAATGACTAGAAAATTGTTAGCTTTCAGAGAACCTTAAACAAAAAATTTGCTTTACAGTAATAAAGAGCATTTGCAGAAACACTAGTTATCTACGTATTTTCTCATTCAGTTGAGTTTTTGAAGAAATACAAGAAATTGATATTTACTACTTTGTAAATGATACAAGGGTTCTGTGAAAGAAGAAAAAGATGATTTTTGACATTTCAAAGCATCAACTACAAAATTTACTGAAGTGGGCTTGCTTGATGGCAACGGTGGTTTTGATATTCAAAAGCAAAATCTCGAATTTATAGAAATTTTTTTAAAAAATATGTCTGCCAAAAAATTTTATACAATACTCAGTGCGTTGAGCATTTTGCAGAGCTCAGTTTTATTACAGCACTCCACTTCGCGTCGTGCTTCAAATATTAAAACCTCGCATTGTAAAATGCAACCTACCGCACTTGTAATGTAAATAACTATTATATTACTATTTAAGCCAAAATACAATTTCAAAATATAAAGTTCAAAAGTTAAGGATCTTAAAACCAAGTACGTAAAATGTTGATAAATCGAAATTACTTACAAAATATAATAAAAAATTTATATCACTTTAATCACCAAACTGACAAATGTTACTGACCTTCCTGATGAATAGTTGAACTCTTAACTTTCAAATTCAAACAGTATTGAAAGCTATTCTTCTGGTGCATGCTGTCAGCATTGAAAAGTGGTTCTCTCGAACTTTCGTATGTATCGAAGCCTGGGGTATGAACTGCCCCTTTTAAATATTCTGAATGCTATGTGAATAGTTATCACTTTGGTTATTCACAAGATTTTATAACACCTTGAGTTGAATACTTAATCAATTCAAAACACAGCTGAAACCCACTGTGGTCTCTAGCTGTTTACCAGCTATTCAAAATTATTTTGTTGTTTATTTGTAATTATATTAACATCCCCAGCAATTATAATAATAATAATAATAATAATACCACATTTATTTACAGAATATAGATACATATGATACAAAAACAAAATGTATATATAAATTTGTAAATAGGACATAGTTCAGTTAGCAAGTAAAAAAAAAGAACAAGCTAACTGATCTACCACTATGCCCATCCAGGATACGATGTCTATATACACGGACAAGTGTAAAAGTGTACAAAATAAATAATTAGAAATTAAATGATCAATATAGGTAAACAAAATATATTGCAAGAGAAAGGAGAGCACCTCATTGGCTTAGAGCGAGTTTACTTTTAAAATGACGTTTAAATTTGGCTAGTGGTGCGTCTATCAAATTATTGGGAATTATGTGATTATAGTAATAAACTATATTGTAAGAAAATGACCTCTTGAAGAAAGACGTTTTGTGGTAAGGAATAGTCAAATCATGCTTCGATCGAATATTAATATGATGTTGTTCGTTTCTATAGGATAGTTTATCATATAGGTAAGGAGGTACTTTGTTGTTAATAATTTTGAAATAAAAGATCGCCGTATGGAATATGCGCCTATTGGACATGTTAAGCCATTTTGCTTCATTTATTTTTTGCGAAACGTGATGCTGCTTACGCAAACCAAAGATGAATCGCAGACAAGAATTTTGTGTTCGTTGGATACGCAAACGTGTAAGAGCGGTGATACATGAGTCATACAGGGAATCGCAGAAATTAAAATGAGATAAGACTAATGTATCACACAATAAAATTTTCATGTCCCTTGTTAGGCAGTACCTGTTTGCGTATAGCAGTTTTAGATTATAATACGCTTTTTGAATGCAACGAGAAACATGGTAATCAAAGCGGAGATCATTATCAACATAGACTCCTAGATTTTTGCAAACAACTTTGTATGGTAAAATATCATCGCCCACCTTTATTTGGAACAGAGGTGCATTTATATCTCTATCCTTCTTCTTACCAAATAGCATGACAGAAGATTTGGAAGAATTTATTAGCAGCGAGTGTTTCTTGCTGAATTCGACAAGGTTTAACAAATCCTCATTCACTAACGACACCGCCTCCTCTAATAAATGCGGAAAAAAAGAGTAATATAGTTGTGTATCGTCCGCATACATGTGAAATTTACAGTGCTTTAAGCAAGAGTCTATGTTGTTAGTGTATATAGAAAACAAAAGAGGTCCCAATATCGAACCTTGTGGAACCCCCGATAAAACCACTCTGGGGTCAGATATTTTCGACTGATATTTTACCCTTTGAACTCTATTGGCTAGATAATTATTTATTAAATTAATTGCTGTGTTACTAAAACCGATGAAATTTAAAATAGACAAAAGAATTTTATGATTAATGGTGTCAAACGCTTTTGAGAAATCTAAAAGTACAAGTACCGTGAGTTTGTTGTTATCAGCCGCGTTAATACAGTCATCTGTTACGTCCATTAATGTTGTGTTGCAACTATATCCAGCCCGAAAGCCCGATTGAGTTTTAGGAAGAATATCATTGATATTAAGGTGGTCGCGAATTTGCTTTTCTATAATTTTTTCAAAAACCTTGGATAATGTACACAAGATACTTATAGGTCGAAGGTGTTTCAGCTCAGTAGGAGGATTAATTTTGGGTAACGGAGTAACAAGGGCAGTTTTCCATACGTCTGGATAGACGCTCTCAGTTATGCAAAAATTTAATATATGAGTAAAATAAGGTAATAGATACGGACAGCACAAACGTAAAAGCTGAATGTTAATATTGTCCCATCCAGAACCTCGTGTCTTAATAGAGAAAATAAGATTTTGAACTTCCAACTCAGTTGTCTTATGAAATTGTAAGAGATTAGGAAATTCATTTTTTTTATGGGTAGAGTAGTAATTAATTAATTCACTGTTTGCAAAATGGGTAGCATTAGAAGAATTTTGAAAAAAGTCATTAATTAAATTTAAGTTTTGCATATTAAAGGGCAATTCTTGAGTATTGTGTTTATTAGTAATATTCAACTTACGAAATTCATTCCAAATAGACTTAGGACTATTATTGTTAGTAAATTTTGATTGCAAATACGCTTTCTTTTCTCTAGAAACTGTGGCGGTAACAAGATTTCTTAGAGATTTATAATAATCCCAATGTATGGGATTTCTTGTTTTTTTAAATTTACATAGTGCTCGATCTCTTAAACGCATCATAAATTTTAAATTGTCGGTTAGCCAAGGTTTGCTGACCTTAAAAGATCTAGATTCTTTGATGGGAGCATGCAGGTCAAAAACATTGCATATGTTATCATTTAGAAAATTTATTTTGTCGTTAACATTCTGCATATCAAACATCATGAACCATGGGACAGCGTATAAATCCCGAATAAAAAGATCATGATCAAACATTGAGAAATCTCTAAAACTACGAGTAGTAGGTGGAACTGCTTTTACCGAAAGAGATAAAGTGCAGGTTACTTTACAATGATCTGCGATATTACACTCCGAGACATTTTTTTCTAATATTTGTAGATTGTTACTAGAAACGACTATCAAGTCAAGTAAAGTTATTGAACTTTTGGTAATTCTTGTAGGCTCGTCGATTATTTGCACTAGGCCCAACGTGTCCAAGAGAGCATTAAATTTTGTTACAGAGTCATTAATTTTTAATAAATCGAAATTTAGATCACCCAAACATACGATAGAATCGCAAGTGGGTATTAAGTTAGATATTGTATCTTCAAAAATATTTAAAAAATCAGATGAAGGAAAATTAGGAGGTCGATAAACAGTACCTACGGCAATCTTCTTTTTGTTGACGTTAATGTATACCCAAATTTGTTCAAGATTAGAATTAAAAGTAATAACAGAATAGTTGATATTATTGTTGATATACATACCAACTCCACCACCTCTAGTTTGCCTGTCTTTCCTGATAAAGTTATAGCCTTCAATTTTTACAGAGCTGGACGGTGTGTTGGCAGATAACCACGTTTCACTTAAACCAAACAAGGTGCACCCGCTCTCAATCACAACATTCCTGAAATCATTAAATTTAGAAATTAACGACCTAACATTTAGATGACATAACTTTATTTTCCCCATTGTAGCAAAAAAGAAACAGTTGTAAAATTATTAACAAATTCTTAAAGCTAGATTTAAATTACTTTGGAATAAAATAAAAATCAAATGCAAAAATTTAATTCTGCACAGGCATTGTTGCTCTCGGCAGCAATTACCTAAGAAATTAAAATTAACATCATATACACCCGAAAACAAACAAATATGATAGAACACCAATAAAAAAAGCAAAATTAAGAAAGTTTATTGCAAACGGTCCAGATCAGAAATGTTTATTGCAGATACAATTCTGTTGTCTTTTTTAATCTTTACAACACCATCTGCTGACCACACATTTGTAGCACCATAATTTTTAGCTGCAGCTTTAAGAACTAGCAAGCGTTGCTTTGAGAGGTCTTCTCTGATAACCACCTTAGTATTTTTGAAATGCTTCTTATTTCTAAAAATAAGGTTTCGGTATCTGTAGCTAGTGAACTTGAGTATTATGGCACGCGGTTTATCACCCACACGCTGGCCAACCCTGTGACAACGGTCAATCCAATCGATGCTGATAGGGATATCAGTTTTTTCCTTCACTAAATTGATGACCTTTTCCTCCACATTCTCACCTGCAGATTCACTAATGCCAAATATGCGCACATTATTTCGTCGAGAGTACTGCTGTAGATGGTCCACTTCTCTAATCAATGACTCATTTTCCTGTCGCAGGGTGCTGATACTGGAGTCAAAGTTTTTGTTGATGTCAGTGATTTTGGATTCCATTTTCTTCCACACTGCATCACAAATTTTGCTTAGGAAGTTTTCATCAGCAAGAACCACTGTAATAGTTTCTTTGATAATGCTGTGAATTTCCGCTTTTTGCTCGCGAGTGAAGGGCATCTTGAATACAATGTTGTAAACCACGGACACAATTTTTAAATGCGAATTTATTTGCTTGTACGGGAATACTGCCAGAGCAACAACAAGTACGTCTACACTGTCGGAGCGACGAACATCGAATCAATTTGTTCTCCAAAGATAATCGTTGTTACCGTCATTAGGCCGATATACAGCAAAGGTTTATAATCAACCAAGTCCGTTATTTGTGTATTAGCCATGTGTTGTTCAAAATTTTTCATAATACAATTTTATACATTTTTTAAGAATAATTAATTAAATATAATTTAAAGATCTCGTGATCCTTAACGGCCGGTGGCCGTTATAATTAAAGACCGAATAAATAAGTACCTTTAAGTAAAAAAAAGTGCTTAAAAAAGCACATTATTTTACGAAAAAAAGTTCAATTTATGCCAAAAAAAGCTCCAAAAAAGCAGTAATTTAATTAAAAAAATAGACAGGAATTTTTATGCAACTTTATATAATTACAGTAAAAATACAACTTAAAATCAACATGAAAAAATCAGAAGAAATAAACAGGCAATCTTTATACAATAACACGTATTATTTTATAATAAAAATACAAATCCAACTTAATTTATGTTTAGAAATAAAAACATAATAAATGTGATATTTAAAATAAAAGAATCAAAATATTAAACAGCTCTATTCATGCCGAAAAGAATTGACAATTAAATATTGTTCCAAATGTTTCATTGTTAAATTGTGGTTTCGATCGTTTAAAATGTGCTTGTATGTCGAAAAACTTCTCTCTACGTCCACACTAGTAATAGGTGCGTATTTAAATGCACCACTCAAAATAGAAGAAATTTTTTGTAGTTCTTGGTATCCCGTATTCTTTGAAAAAAACTGTTCCATTTTTGTTTTAATTAACTCTCCAATGGGTTCTGGAACATCCTAAATGGCATTCTTAAAATTATAAGTAATTTTAATTGATTCAAACAACGGAATTTGTTGCTTCTCCAGCGATTTCATGGTTTCACTTAAAAAATTAAAATTGCTTTTAATATATGCCAAATAATTTTGTAGTTAATGCTGTTTAAGAACATTTTGGCACTCTTGTATTGATTTACTTGTGTTTTCTGGATACTCACAAACTAATTGTTTAAAGTTTAAATTATTAGCGTCTAGCCAAGTTCCCCATCTAGTCAAAATAGGTTCGGGGGGCAGCGAAACATCGCCATGGATAACCTGATTATTATTGTAATTCGTCATTTTTCTGGAACTGGCTAAAATTATTGACAATTGCATCACGGTGCGTCCATCATCACGCAACAGATTTATTGAGTTTGTGAGTTTTTGTGAAGTTGAAGATGGAATCTGAAGGTAATTGCACCCCGCCTGAAGTATTTGAAGCGACCCAGACAGCAACCAACGAGTGTTGTTGCCGGCCAAATCGCGCGCCCTTTATGAACGGCTGTACGACTTCATCAAATGGTGTGTATCGAAATTTCAATTATTTAACAATTTTGTTATTTATTTAGGACCGTAGAAAAAATTTTGTATGTATTTCGAGTGTAAAGAGCCATTTTGGTATTCGGTTGCTTTTTCGCGCCTCGCTACCGCTCGGCACAAAACTCGCATCCTCATACCAAAATGGCTCTCTTTACACACTAAATAAATAAATATCTATTACGTTTACTTACTAATTTATTAACTAATGGAAACTGCATCCTTATCGCCTCAGCGATATGATACAGTCTCAAGGCAATGCATTAATGCAAAATTGCAAAATGCAGCAGTCATGTAGTGGTGTACCATATTAATTTAACGGCATTAGGTAATTAACGCGTTATTTCATGAAAACCTACCTATTTCCAAACAGTTTGTTTAGAAAATTCAAGTGACTCACAAATAAGTCCGAAATAAGCACTAAATTGAAAAATAAGCATTGGTAACAGCAAATAAGCAAAAAAAGCAGGAACAAATATGACTCAAATTGCTTCTTTTTATGAGATTTGTGAAGATTTCAAAACAGTTTGTTGCTGCTTTTAAAATTGAACCTAAGCAAAAGTGCTTAGAATACGGTCTTTAGTTATAATCCTTAATACTGGCGGTCGTTATGAATGACTTTGTTTTTTAAAGATCCTTAACAGTAGGCGGTTGTTATAATTCTTAATGGCTGGCGGCTGTTATGAATAACTTTTCATGTGTTTGTTTAGTTCAGTTAAAATATCGAGAGATCCAAAAAAAACTGTTCCTCAGCGGGCTGTGGAAATTCAACTTATGACTAATATGTTGGTGGCACTGTAAGTCTAATGTCAAATTCGAGGTTTGCAGGTTAGGTTTTGCGTCATTCTATGTCATAACTGACGGAAAACCTAACCTGATAACTTCGAATTTGACATTGACGTACAGTGTCACCAACATATTATTCATACGTTGAATTTCCACAGCCCGCTGAGGAACAGTTTTTTTTTGGATCTCTCGATACAATAACGGTAAAGTATTACGAAAAAATAATAACTAACTGGATTCAGTTTAAAATTAATACCTGCATCTATATGCTTGTTACATTACAAAGTACTTTTCTAGACAAAGATGAATTTTGCAAAAACACTCATGAAATTTTGGAAATCAAAGGCCACTTTGTGTTTTTATGAACACAGAAAAGGCTATACAGGATGGTGACTTGCAAGACGCAGCATAGGGATTTCAAAATTTTTAATGTTTGATTATTGGCTCCCCCTTTTTTTTTAATTAAAGTGTAATACCGGGTGGCCATAAATATCTGATATCACATCACCTTTGGAATCAACACCGATTTATTAAAGTGATGAATCCAACTAAACTAAATGTCATTAATGTCATCACAACTAAAATTCCTATCTGTCAAAAATTATTTCAGATTGCAATAAGTAATGGAGTTAGAACAGGAGATTTTTATAATCGAGTCGTAGGCTAAACTGCAGAATCCAGGGCACATTCCCCTCCTCTCAAGGCATTTTATTACATTACATAGGTACCAATACCTATCGTAATTGAAATATAATACTAACCAACATTTATAAGTAGCTAATTCCATGACTACCGGGATCTCAGATATTTATGGCCACCCGGTAGTAGATTATGCAATGAGGGAAAGAAATTACACTGAAGCAAAATAGCATTCTCTCCAAGTTGCATATACTATTTTTTTCACGTTGCAGGAAGATTTAAATCTAAAAACTTGTATTTTTTAAACGTCATATATGACATCTTAGTTACAATTATTTTATCATTAGTAGTCTATGGTAAATTTTAAAGTTGGTGGCACTGTAAGTCATTATGACAAGAGCTCACAATTATGTCAAATTCAAGGTTAGCAGGTTAGGTTGTGCGTCAGTTTGTGTCAAAACTGACGCAAAACCTAACCTGATAACCTCGAATTTGACATAATTGTTGTGTCAGTCATAATGAAAACTCCCTAGGGATATTTTGGTCTTATTTAGTCTCTAGGGAGTAAATGTTTTACTTCTGTCACAATTTTGATGCTATAGAAACCGACTTCTACTCCCTGTTGTGGAAAAATAAGTTTTTTGTAAAGAAAAAAATACTGCATCTGTACATACTACTCTTTACAATTTTCCATTTTCTAAAACCGTAGAAATCAACGAAATAAAAATGCTATTTTTTTAAAAATCACTGATGCCTTGGAATTATGTAAACAAACATCATGTATATTTACTTTTGTCTTTGCTGTTTGACGTTTATAACTGATTATTAAATTCTGTTCTCGTTAAAATGTATTTGTTTTTTCTAGATAAAATGTTGTAGGTATCTTATACATACCATCGTTTATAATTTTCCGGAACCGGAAAAATCAAAGAAATTAGTATCTGTAGGAAGCAGGATTTAATTAAATACCATAACAAAACATAATTATGTACCATCGAAGTCATAGAACAGTGGAACAGGAAAAATACGCAGATACCCTTGTTTTCGAAAAGTGTCGTTTAGATGTGGCATTTTGACTGAACATTATTAAAGGTGGGCCGTCTCCTTTAATAACGTTCAGTTCAGTCAAAATGTTACATCTAAACTACACTTTTTGAAAAACAGGGTAACTGCATAATTTTCCTGTTCCAGTTTTCTATGACTTCGATGGTACGTACATACAATCATACTTAATACAAAAACACAAAAATTAATAAATTATAACAAATGTTCAAACAAAGCACCAATAACTACTAAACAAGACCCAACGTGTCGTAAAATTGCCGTCTAACATTTGCTAACTGATATTGTGATATTTTATCGCATTGAGCTTGAATATGTCCCCAAAGAAAAAAATCGTTGGGTGAAAGATCGGGGTACCTAGCAGGCCAGTTAATTAAATAATTTGGACCAATCACCTTATTGGAAAAATTGTAGTTTACAAAGTTGCACACTCACGAGTGTTGTGTGCGGGGCACCCATCCATCTGAAGCCTTGAATCTCTTGATCGTCTCTAGCAACTTCGGTCACCGCCGGAGCTATATCCTCTTCTCTTCGCAAAAAGCGCTCTCCTGTGAGGTTTTCACTTAAAAAGAATGGTCCTATAATGTGATGACCTAGTATTCCCGCCCAAACATTAACTTTTAGGGGATATTGGGTCCTGGTTTGTAAAATGTTTTGATTTTCAGTAGCCCATACTCTGCAATTTTGCACATTTGATTCATTATGCAGTGTGAGTGTGCAATCATCTGTAAACAAAATGTTATTCGAAAACTCCCTGCCTTCGTTACATTTTTCCATAATTTTGAAGCAAAATGCACTTCTCTTCTCCATATCACGTTCAAGCAACTCTTGATGACACTGATATTTGTAAGAGCAAAACTTGTGTTTTTTCAAAATTCGCAGGACTCGGCTGCGATGCAAGTCAGTATCTTGCGCTATTTGCCTTAAACTTACAGTGGGTTTTGCAGCTACTGCTGCCAAAACATTCAAGGTGTTGTCATTTTCCTCATGTTGCTTCACGTTTTTAGCGAAATGTTACATTTACAATTACTTAATACTGTGCCTTTAGTTTCAAATTTACGTATTAATCTATCAATCGTTGAACTACTTGGAATTTGCCGATTCGAATATTTTACGCTAAACAAGGCACTTAACTTGACGACCACTATTTCCAGCATAAAACAATTTTATCATTTCTACTTTTTCTTCAGTTGAATACATTTTAACTGGAAGAATATTTAATGATCTGTTATAAACGTCAAACAGCAATGACAAAAGTAAATGTGCATGTTGTTTGTTTACATATTTCCAAGGCACCACTGATTTTTTCAAAATAGCATTTTTATTTCTTTAATTTATAGGGTTCCGGAAATTGGAAAATTATAAACAATATTATCTACAGATGCAGTATTTTTTTCTCTACAAAAAACCTCTGTACACTTTAGCTCTAAAATAATTACGGGAGCCAATAATCACACATTAAAAATTTACCATTTAAATCCCTATGCTGCGTCGCACAAATCACCACCCTGTATACCTTTAATTCAAATCCTGATATTGATACTTTATTGCAGTAAGCGTACCAGCGGTCGACTTTAGAGGTGAAGCGCTCACGTTTCGTGCGACTACTGCTGGGGTGCTAGACACCCTAGCCCACTGCATCGAGCTTGTAGTGCAACGGGAAGAAACGTGGAGGAAGCGCTTGGAGAGAGAGAGTGACAGACGCAGGCGTGCTGAGTGCCTTTCCAAGACATACTTTGAGCAACTACAAAAAATCCGTAGTGTGCACCCTGGACCAGACTTAGAGGTTTGTTAAGTATATTTTTTAATGCTTTGCATAATTTTTTTACGCTTCAAGAAAGTACTTGTGAATTTTTACATAATACCTAGAATAATACACAAATTTTGAATTTGTTTGTAAATTATTATCTGACAACGGCTTATAAATCTGTACTCATACCTACCACACATGCTGTTACAACCCCTCAAGCTAATGTGACCTTGTTGTTTTTAAATGTTTTGCGTTTATACCGGGTGCTGACTTGCGTGACGCACCATAGGAATTTGCATAGTAAATTCTTTATGTTCAATTATTTGCTCCCCTAATTATTTTAGAGCTTAAGTGTAAATACATTTTTTGTAGAGACAAAAATACTGCACCCATTCATACTGTTGCTAACAATTTTTCATTTTCCGGAACTGAAGGAATGCAAAAAACAAACTACTATTTTCACAAAAATCAGTGATGCCATGGAATTATTGAAACAAGCCAATTCCAACGCAAATGCCTGCGGAGCGACAATATGTGTTTTTTGTTTGTCATTGATTTTTTATTATTAATTATGTTCTGCTTAATGTCTCTAAGGTACCTAGACCTTGTCCATAACAAAAATGGTTTTACGAGTATGGTGGACGTTTGTTAACTACGCTCCTTGTTTATTGTAAAATATCCGTATCGGCAAATTCCAAACAGTACAACCATTAAAAGACTGATTTATTTTAAGTTTAAACTACAGGCACGTTATTAAATAATTGTAGGTGTAATAATGAGGTTCAGAACTTACACCAAAACGAGAAAAACGACAATAAATTCAATCTTTTGACGGCAGTGACTGGATGATCGCCCCGCACGCACTTGCGTTGGCATTGGCTTTTTTCAATAATTCCATGGCATCACTGATTCTTGTAAAAATGCTAGTTTGATTTTTTGCATACCTTCGGCTCTGGAAAATGAAAAATTGTTAGCAACAGTATGAATGGATGCAGTATTTTTTTCTCTACAAAAAATGTATTTACACTTTAGCTCTAAAATAATTAGAGGAGCAAATAATTGTACATAAAGAATTTACTATGCAAATTCCTATGGTGCGCGGCGCAAGTCAGCACCCGGTATAGGTCAACTTGTAAACATATCTGATTTTCAATGCGAAAGTAGAGGTGAAATTTGAATACTAACAAAATTTAGATAATGTAGTTTACCTTAGCAGGTCTCTTAGTTATTATATAAGTAAATTTTTCCCATTCTGTTAAAGTGTGCCTGCAAAATACGGCGTAAGTTTTCCTTGGTAATGGGATAATCGCATTCTGCAGTTTTTAATAACACTTAACGATCATATTTTATTCGTCACGAGTCAGTGCTGTTGGTCGGCCAACAACATCTGTATGTTTTTCCGTAAGGGTATTACTTACGATTCTCATGACAATTTTGTTTGGTATTGTTAAAGTGGGAAGCGGTTCTACATACTCATAATAGGTGTTGTATTGCAAGATGCAAATATGCGAATTGGGGAAAATTTTATAAATTTCCCTTAAATCAAGTTTTATGAAGGCAATAGTTGGAAAGCTACGAAGAGCGTTCAAATATAAATTACAATTTAATATTTATTCAAAAACAAACACAAGGTCTATCATGTGATTTTTCTACTCAGTCTCCCTCTCTTTTAATAAACTGGTGCCATCTTTCCGGAGGTTTCTGTATTCCACGCTAAAAAAATTCTTTTGGCTGCTGTCACCCATTCCTGAACAATTTTGGTGACTTCTTCATTACAACAAGTGTAATAATCATAACGATCAATAAAAATTGTTTTTGTTAAGTGTTTTGTATATTTTTAGGAAAATAGTTCAAGGTCAAAATGTAATTTAGTTTTCTCTGACTTATGGTAGTTCATTTGCTTCAATATATCAAGTTATGGCAAACTTCAGTTTGATCATGGCATGTTGCGAATGAGTTTGCTTTGAAACACACGATACAAAAACGTAAAACCACAAGGACCAGACACAAGTTGACAAATTTAACAAAGAAAATGAAAGAATAGCACAAAAATACAAAATGAGTAGGAATAAAGAAAACCGAGTAGAAACTAGCAATATGGAAAGTAAGAAGGATAAATGGGAAAGAATATGAATTGTTCGATGACATTAAAAAACTTAAACTAGAAATAATATCAATAACGGAAGCAGAGGAAAAAGGTCAAGGAGATATATCATTAGATGGGCATATATTGGTATATAGTGAAGTGCCAATCAAAAGAAGAGCAGCAGCAGGAGTAGGATGCATATTGGTTATTTGATATTAGGTTTGGCATAGTAAATGAGTCTAAAGTCCAAAATCAAATAATACTTTATTCAGGTTGTTTACAATGGTTCTAAACAACTACTCTTTATGTTGTCTAGATATATCAGAACACTAGAGAATAGGAAATACATAATATAATTATTCAATAACAAGCCAACTATTATTTAAGTTAACAATACATATCTAATAGAAAACTGTCGAAGAATATAAGAAATTCAGAAAGATTTCTCATAGTTGAATTGAATAGAAATGGGAAAATTGTGACAGTAATTGCTGTTTATGGACTCGATGATGAAAATGCCGAAATTAAGGTTACATTTTGGGGAAAACTAAGTTTGGCAACGAAAAACTCTAAGAGGAATATTACTATAGCGGAGACATGAACGGAAGAGTTGGAAGAGATGATATGGACACAGGTGCGATAGGCATACATGGTAAAAACATAAGAAATAAAACTGCTTGTCTGGAAACTTTTTAGACCCTATCAGATATACCGAATGATTTGTACTTAGTTAGAAAATGCTATTTTTCGGAAATTAAACAAGAATTCAATTAGATGTTTTTAGCGTGTGTTGGCTTAAGCTAACTGAATAATCACAAGGCCAAAAAACAACTTTTTCTCTAATCTCTAATTTTTACATTTTTTAAATATTTTTCAAAATTTCACATACCAAGACTTAATTTCAAAAATTCAGATTTTCTAATGTAAAAACTAAAGATTTATAATTGAAAAAGAAACAATAGAAAATGTTAATTATTTTTATAGACTTTATTATTTACGTTTTTGATGTAAGGATGCTTTTTAGGAGAAATATTTTCAATTATAATTAATATCTATATAAATAACTTCTAAAAACTCCGATCTACCTCTGTTAATGAATTACTTTTAAAAAGTCCTGTAAATGATCTTTTATTTCCTCTCGACTTGTTAAACGGTTATTACTGTCGTCTGAACTGACTCGGTAAAAGAGTCTTTACAGACCAGGTGCCTGTAAAATGCTGCCGTCGCGACTTTACAAGCACCTTGTTTTCTAATAATCACATCCTTCATTAATCACTAATATTAATTTTTAGGATGTTCCCCAAGAGCAAATAAGACGTTGTATGCGGCTCGCTTGCAATTAGCCTTTATTGAGGCTCACCGGATTACAGGGCTCTCTCCTACATTGCTCTCTCTGCAAATTATCCGGCTCGTCCGTAAAGGCTAATTTACTAAGCTTGCCACGTAAATAACTATTACAGTTGTCTAAATGAGGAGATTTTTCTTTATTCGGTTTATATGTTCTAAAAATTTAAGATTTTTTTTTACAAATTTTGAAACAAAATCTTTGTGTTTAAATCTAAACAACTTTTTTGGTAAAATGTTTCTCTATATTGGCTAGTAAATGCAGTCAACGTTTGTTTGACCCATTTGCAATTTTTTTCAATAATCTGTGATTGCCAGAGTTTGATTTTTCAAAAATATAATTAAAAAATTCCCATTTGATGCCTGCCAACTTTTTGGCAATCACTGTATTATGGACACTGTCTAGGATTACCAAAAATAAAAAGAAAAAAAAATAATAGTAATGAAAAGAAAGTTGAATTTGAAAGCGAGGTGCGACAAGCACCACTGTTAATTAATGCTGCTCGCAGACCCGGGAAAAGACTGGCGCGGAGTTGTTCACGTGCCCTACAGGAAGATTCGAAATTTCCCCTTTCTTTAGTGCCGTCCGTGTTTCGCGATTAATCGTTTTGCAAAATTGCATAAAATTGGCTTTTCATAAATGGCCTGCAAAAACTTTGCGTAGACGTTTCTCACTGATCGCTAGCAACCGAAAATGCAACTTCGCTGTTCCCAGCTTAATTATTTGAAATACTTTGCTAGCAAACTAAGATTGAATTTCTTGATGTCCTTTACGTTCTGTTACCTGCGCTGCGACCGGATGCAATTCAATATTATTGAGATTGCTATTATGTATGCCATGATTTCCTTACAATTTTTAATTTGAAATAAATTTGGAAATTCATACGGGGTTTATTATAAAAGCAAATTTTTGCGGTACGTTACACAAACAACATAAACAAAGAATTAGAGTAAAAGGTATTGTGAAAAAAGCAAAAGAAAAAGTTGGACAAAATTTGGGGAAAAAATGGAAGAAAACAGCAAAGAAAATGAAAAATTATTCGACAATGTTTTAAAAAATACTAGAAAAAGAAAACCGAGTAAACACAACTATAACGAAGAAGAAAAAAGAAATCATAACAGATGACAAGGAAATAGTGGAGATGTAGAAACAATATTTTCAAGAAATATTGTGTATAAAAGAAACAGAGAATGACTTGAATGAAAATTTGAACTTATGGTTAGGGACGAACGGAATGAACATGAAATAAAGCCAATAATAAAAGAGGAAGTAACAGAGGCAATCAATACTTTAAAAAACGGGAAAGGTCCAGGGCATGCCAAAATAACCCCAGAACAGACGTATGAAAAAGGAAATGCACATGAATGTAACAAGTACAGAGGGATAACGCTATTAAATACAGCAATACTACAAAAAAGACTGAAAAGAGTCGCCAAGTCGACACTAAATAAATCGCAGAAGGCATTTTGAAAAGAAAGAAACGTATTGGACCATATCTTCACAATGAAAGAAATTACTCAGAAAACCCTGCTGAGTCCATCAATACTTTTGTGCATTTATAGACCTGGAAAAGGAATTTGACTGTGTTAAAAGCTAGAAGATATGGGAGATAACCGAGGGAAGGGTGAACAGTAAACTCTACTCATTACAGCTCTTTGAGAATTTTGGTGTCAGATGTGTCAGAAAAAAACGGACGCAATCTTTTTACAGATTCCTAATTCACTTTAGTCCAACAGAATGTTAGTATCCCTTTGATAAACGGTCATGTCAGTTGGTGCTTTTATTTATTTGCACCTGATAACTATGTGTGCCTAACCTATAATAATTCATAAATAAACAAAATCGCCTGATTGAAACGTTAGCAATTGTTGATTTTAAAAATTGATCATAGACACAAAATTACCTACCACATTAGTGTCATATTTATTTAATTGACATGTCATGTCACCTTATTTTTAAATTTCTAAGTAAATTTTTGTGGTAATGCGTGGAGTTTTTTTGTTAAACGTGCACCATCTACAGTGAAACGGTCTTTTTACAATAAGGTATTTATCAAAGCCCTACAGTTTAAACTTTTAATCTGTTTATGTACGAGTATAAGCAGACTATCACAATTATTTGTTGACCCTGTAATGTTTAGTATGCAGATGAAATTGCTCTGCTTTATCAGTTATCACTGCAATTGCCCATCTTCCTTACATGTAGCGGTGGATGTGAAAGTAATTAGTTGCTAGTAATTAACTAATAGCAAATTATTGATCTTTATTCAACTGTGGTGTGTATAATGCAATGTGATGTCACGTGTTGTGAATAATAAGTATTAGTCATGTCAACACAGTAATTGAATTTGTACATGTGTATGGATTATTTCATTGTAAATTGTGCCATTATGCTGTTAGTGTTAACATTAGTTGAATTATGTTTGTGTTATTTTAAGTGAAGTGAATATAAGTAGCTCATATTTTCTTGAAAATGAAAGACTTATTGGAGAGGAAACTGAAACTCGTATGTAGCTATTGCAATTCGAAGTTCTTATACCTTCAATAAAGTTTACTCTTTTCTAGTTTGATAAATTTTCAGCAGAACTTCATCGTATAACCATAACAGTTATAACTGCATGATAATCCTAGAGTTTTGTCCACAAACAAAACAAATTCTATTCAGTTCTAATGAAAATGAACTTATTATTTAGTACACCGTAAAGCAGTGTAAAGACAATAACCACATTTGCATTTATATATTTCCTATTGTGCCGCAATAATTTAGATTTGTGAATTAGGTAATGACTGCGTATTTATGATTTAATAGATTAAATTTGGTGCATGTGGGTTATTTTGACTGGTATATTCAAATGGGAGGTTATAAATAATTAGAATTTGTATATTAATAAAATAACTGTCTATTGCTATTAGATACAAACATTTTAAATTCTTGTATATTGAGATTTGTGCAAATGGTCGGTTTTAAAAATTGGGTACAGAACTCCATGTGCTAGTAGGGAAATAATACATATGTACTATTAGCCACCTCCTGCAGTATATTATATAAAGGAGATGACAGCTTCACAAGAGATATGATCACATTGATCACTGAACCTATTCTGAATTTATACCAAACTCCTCAACTTTACTATTTTGGGATGTAACTTTTAACAATAAATATAAAAATAGTAATGGCAACATGTATGTAAAAAGAAAATAGTAACGTTTGGATTATTGGTGTACCCCAAGGATCGATATTGGGTCCATTATTGTATACAATATATACCTCCAACTTAAATAACTGCTTTCAATTCTGTAATCATCATTTTTATGCCGATGACACACAGATTTACCACTCTTTTCCTTCTAATGGTATTCTCTTTGCGAATAAAATAATAAATAGGGAGTTAGGTCATTTAATTGAAACAGCTGAACAACATTCACTTATAATTAATCCATTAAAATCACAAGTTATGCTTTTTGGTAGACGTCAACCACGGAAAGAGGCTATTAACAGTCTCATAATAAACATTAATAATGTACAGTTGCCTGTTACAGAGGTTTCACGTAATTTAGGGCTGTATATTGATACGGATCTAAGATTTAAAAAACATATTAGCTTATGTATTCAAAAGGCGTACTGCAATTTAAAATTTCTTTACTTAAACAAGGACATATTAAATAAAAAGTCAAAAACTATTTTATCGGAAGTTCTAGTTTTATCGCACTTCAATTTTTGCGATACTGTTTACGGTCCATGCTTGGATAATGTTGATATTACTAGAATACAGAGAATACAGAACTCTTGTATTCGTTTAATATTTGGTTTGAGAGGTCGTGATCATGTCTCGCACAAACTTCTGGATTTGTCATGGTTGAATATGATAAACAGACGAGCTTTGCATTCCTACTGTTTATTTCATAAAATTATTATTTCCAAAATTCCGCCATATTTATACGCTAAAATTAGGTTCAGAACGGACGTACATAATTTAAATCTAAGAAGAAAAGGTCTTTTAACACCACCTATGCACAGCACTACGATTTTTCAACGTTCCTACACATATAACATTGCAAAATGCTACAACTCATTGTCCTCAAATTTTAAAACTTTAACGATATCGTCCTTTAAAAAGATGTTTTTTAAATTTTTATTAAACAAGCAGTAATTTCTCACATTTTCTTTTATACGCATTGGTATGTTATTTATAGATATTAAGATAGCCATGTCTCTCAGCACAGTTTAGGTAGTATAAGTAGTTCAATCGTTTAAATATATAAACTATTATATTGTATACTGCTCTTATGATGCTACATAATTATTTATTTATTATATTATTACTGGTATTTTTTGTGGTTCACTCTCAATTCACCTTGGTTGAGTGGAAGAGCGGCGTTAAGCTGAACTCCGCCATTTATTACTCATTTCTGATTAGTTGTGTACATATCTTTTTATAGTTTTGTATGGGTAACAATAAAGGCATTTATTATTATTATTATTTACTGTTGTGCGTTTGCTTTTGGTACTTAAGGATTATACTAAACATATCATGACTGTATAAAAATTAAATCTTATGTAGTATGAAATTTATGCTGTTTCTAAGTTCCTTTTTGTTCGTAATAGTGAATGGACATAACGGTGTAGAACATCCTGCATATTGTATTCATTGCAGTTCATTTTTTGTAGGGTTAATAAACTACCTACTCGTTTTAGTAATTCAATATTTACATTAATGCAGCAGTTCTCAAACTTTTTAATTTCTGTATTACTCAGTAAAAACCTTAAAACTTCACATAGCAACACAAAAATTGACTTGAGTACAGTTTGCCAAGTTTATAATGGGCCCAGCACGCTTCCACTGCGCGACTCTGTGCAAGTGAGTTCCTAATTGTGTTTATCGCTGTTCAAAATTAAAAGGACTACCAAGCAGGAAAACTTGTGAGTACACCTATTTATTTAGTAATCACGCGGACTGGGCAGCCGTCGCACAACCAGACAGGTATAACCGCAGCTCGTAGGCAATGCTAATCGAGCATGCTGCAGCAAGGCTAGGCCTATCAAACGGCCACCAGTGCGAATGAGAACGCAAATACAACAATAAAACAACCAACAAATTCTATAGAACCTAGCCAGGCAGAAATAGAAACGAACAATGAGGGAAAAAATATGGATGAACAAGAAATTGAGACACGAGCACATCAAATTGCCCGTAAGATGCAAGAAGATTTTATTAAAAACTTTATGAATAATCAAGAGTGGAAAACCAAAACAAGTCGAAAAAGTAAAAGAAATTCTCCAGTAATTAATCCGAGAAACGTTAAACAAAATCTTATCACAGACTTTAAAAAGCCAGTGATAAATCCTAAAAACAGATGCCAAATCCTGGAGGATGCTCCAGAGAATACTGAAGAATTAATCACCACAAAAACGACACCTGAAGATACAGACAATGTTTAAACACCTCCGATATTTATCGAAGATGTAGTAATAATTAAAGAACTAACAGAGATGTTAAATAGGAATGGAGAAATACAAGACAAGTTCACTATAAAAATAATAGCCAAAGATAATATCAAACTGGTGACTAAAGATATTGCAGCATACCGAGCTGCAATAAAAGAACTTACCAGTTAGGCCAAGAACGCAGTTTTTGGGTAGTAATCAAAAACCTACACGAAACAACTAGCATTCCTAGCATGACCCAAGAAATAAACAAACGTGGACACAAAGTCAGACAAATTATTAATGTTATGAGCAGAAAAACGAAAAGCCCGTTACCTATGTTCTTCCTAGATTTAAAACCTCAAGACAACAACAAAGATATACCGTGCGTCCACGAGACTACGCACCATGGCGCTGGAGTGATGCTAGTTTATTTTAAAGATCTACTCTTCCGGTGGTAATTGATAGTCAAACGGTTGCTAAGCATTAACCATTAAAATTGAATTTGTAAGTAACAAACAAAGTGCCTTCAGAAATGATCGAACGTTTTTGAATGGTCATGTTTATACAACGTATGAATAGTATGTTGGTGGCACTGTAAGTCTATGTCAAATTCGAGGTAATCGGGTTAGGTTTTGCGTCAGTCTGTGTCAAAATTGACGCAAAACCCAACTTTCTAACCTCGAATTTGACACTATACTTCAAGTTGAATACTACTTATTCATTTATTGCCATAGAAAAATAAATATAATAGGGTTTGTTGTTAAGCTGTTTTCGTAAAAGCAAGAGCTGATCTTTGGGAGAAATTAACGTTGTTCTGATTCCATGGTGCGAAACCCTGTGGACACACGGTATATGATATGAAATATCTGCAATATTGCAAAATTGCTGTTGAACCTCTTAGACAAACGAGGGTAATTCCCCAATGTGCCAACTGCCTTAGATTGGGACATACTAAGAAATATTGTGCTCACAATCAAAGGTGCATAAAATGTGGCAAATGCCACAGTAGTACACAATGCAATATTACCAAAGAAGAAGACATAATATGCGCACTTTGCAAAGACAATCATCCAGCCAACTACAAGGGCTGCGATGTTTACAAAAAAATGCAACAATTACCGAGCCAAAACTCAATTCCAACCAACTCTAGAAAAGTTACTGAAGGACTTTCCTTCTCGTCAGCCCTTAAAGGTGAAACCACATCTAACAGACTACCACCCGTCGATATTAACGTCACACAACCCAATGATAGACTAGACAAAGCTTGAAAAACTAATTGAGAAAATGGGTGAGAGGATGGACACTATGATGTCCATAATAACCAAGCTCCTCAACAAACTGTAAATGGATATAAACCTGAAACTAGCAATATGGAACGCTAATGGCCTGGTAAACCACGGGCCAGAAGTATCAGCATTCTTAAGAATACATGACATTGACTTAATGTTAGTTTCAGAAACACTACACCAACCGCAGTTACCTTCATATCCATGGATATACTATATATGATACTAAACATCCGGACGTTACCGCGCATGGGGGATCAGCCGTTATTATAAGGAATTCAGTCAAACATCACGAAAGTGATAAGTACCAAACGGCGGAAATACAAGCTACAAATATAATTATAAATAATAAGCAATTTATTGTCCTCCCAGGCACAGAAGTAATGAAGACACATACTCCCAATTCTTTGCTACCTTGGGAAACAGATACTTGGTGGGTGGCGACTACAACGCCAAACACCATAGATGGGGTTCGTGTCTAATAACGCCTAGGGGACGAGAACTCGTAAAATACCTAAACAAAAACAACGCAAATGTTTTATCAACTGATATCAAATAAGATCCCAGATGTTATTGACTTTTGCATCATCAAAGGATTATCACTTAACAGATTGCTAATAGAGGAAAACTATGACCTTTCATCTGATCATTCTCCCCTTCTAGTACAACTAAGGTCAAATAAAATCTCGAATCAGAAACCAGTTACTCTGTCCAATAAGAGAACTGACTGGGACCTGTTTAATAACCTCCTAGAAGAAAGGATAAATACTAGTATTTCACTTAAATCTGCAAATGAAATAGATACAACCGTAGAACACCTTTACAAAACATACAATATTCAGCTTGGGAAGCCACACCTACAATTACTGACAATTCAAAAACCCAAGACTGTTTCAACTCAGTGAAAGAGGCTATCCTCAAGAAGAGGCGGTTAAGGAAGATCTGGATGGCAACTAGGTCCCCACAAGATAAGACCAGAGTTAACGAAGCAGTACGAAACCTTAAGGAAATACTCCACAATGAAAAAACCTAGAGATTCAGAGTTACCTAGAACGCCTAACACCAAAAGAGACCACAGAATACTCTCTCTGGAGAGCTACCGCCAAAATCAAGAAAAACCAAGATAACGTCCCCCCCATTAGGAAAAATGATGGAACGTGGGCAAGAACCGACAAAGAGAAAGCCAATACTTTCGCCGAACACCTGGAAAAAGTTTTTCAACCCTTCCCACCAGAAATTTCAGAGGAAGAAGAAAGAGAAATCACTTCTGTCTTAGACCATCCATACCAAATGTTTCCCCCCATTAAAGTCATTAAAATCGGTGAAGTCAAGAATATGATCAGAAGGAACCTTAAGTCGAAGAAGGCACCCTGATACGATTTAATCACTGCAGCGCTAATTAAACACCTTCCAGAAAAAGTTTTAACTAATATCACGCACATATTCAATGCCGTACTAAGAACCGGACACTTCCCATCTCAGTGGAAAGTTGCCCAGATTATCCTTATACCAAAGCCTTGAAAAACTGCTGAAGATGTGTCATCTTACAGACCGATCAGCTTATTGCCAGTGTTCTCTAAGCTCTTTGAAAAATTATTCTTAAAAAGACTGAAACCTCACCTCAAAAATCTAATACGTGAGCATCAATTTGGCTTTCATGAAGAGCACGCAACCATCGAGCAGGTGCATCGAGTAGTAGAGCAAATCAATAACACTTTTGAAAGTAAAAAATATTGTTCAGCCGCTTTTTTGCATATCACTCAAGCGTTTGACAAGGTTTGGCACCAGGGACTCCTAAGCAAACTAAAAATTCAACTACCTGCCCCATTCTACCAAGTACTCCAATCATACTTGACAGACAGATATTTTATGGTTAAATATCAAGATGAAGTATCTAAGTTATACACCATATTATCCGAAGTTCCACAAGGAAGTGTCCTTGGACCGGTTTTGTATCTTTTATACACTGCAGATATACCTGAAACACCGCATACATTTACGGCTACTTTTGCAGACGACACGGCTATCCTGGCAACTAGTGAGATTCCTAGATTCGCATCTGACAAGCTTCAGGATGCTCTTAATAATATTCAAACCTGGCTTAAAAAATGGAGAAGCAAGGCCAACGAGACAAAATCCCAACATATTACATTTACTCACCGAAGAGAGAACTGTCCAAGTGTCATCCTTAATGGAGCACAGCTCCCGCATACCAATACGGCCACATACCTCGGAATGCATTTGGATAGAAGATTGAACTGGAAAGAACATATTTAAAAAAAAAAAGAAAGCAACTTAGCCTGAAGTTCTGCAAATTATATTGGTTGATAGGGCGGAAATCCAAATTATCACTGAACAATAAGCTACTAGTTTATAAATCAATAATAAAGCCCGTGTGGTGTTATGGTGTACAATTGTGGGGAACTGCGAGTGCAGTGAATATCATAAGACTTCAACAGTTTCAATCTAAAATCCTGAGAACTATCACTGATGCCCCATGGTTTATCAGCAATGAGAACCTACACAAAGACCTGAACATCTCGTATGTGCTCAATGAAGCTAAGTGTGCCAGTGCCAAATATATTTCGCGGCTTGAACATCACCCTAACATACTCGCTATTAATCTTCGCGATAACAGCGCTCCCCAACGCCTTATGCGAATTAACCCATTAGCCATAAAAAATAGACTCTAGTGTATTATGTGTGTTTCAATCAACAACCTAGTGCTAAGTTAGGTTCATAGAATAAAACTAATCTAAGATTTAAACTCATAAGTATGTACAATTAACTAACACTAGTTGTAGTTTATGAGTTAGGGCTTTAATGTAAGTTTCTAACCACCCTCTTGTTTGCGCGTTTGCAGGACGTCAAATGAAATATTTAACAAATTAGCTTATTGCCCCAGGGCAGATTGTTAATTAGAAATGAGTTAATAAAAAAAAAAAGTTTATAATAATGAGTGTTCAAAAACTCCCACGTTTGGAGTTAGCGCTGATTCGGTTGAACGTCTGTAACTGTATGTCGACTAGCCACACAACCAGTTGATATTTCGATTACTTCATTTGATATTTAAGGTTATAATAAAGTTTGTTCTCTCTTCTGTGCAAGTAATTATTGCGTTTACTAAAAATTGCATTATCAAAAATGGTTCATTTTAGGTATAAATATGTTGGCAAATGCACATTACAATAGCTATTTATGTTACAAGGACTGTTTTGGACGTGCCACAATTTATGGCCAAACGAACGAAGCACAAATAAAACGAGTCTAATTAAAGTCCGCTTTTGTACTATTTACATGCATAATTTTTGTTCTATTGTTTTGGAAGCGTTAGAACTGAAACATATATCTGAGCAACTTTATATAGACAATAAAAGTAGGTCATGTTTTTTGGTCCGCCATGAGCATCCTGTAGCCTTAAATCCGCAAAAGCTGTAAGCTCTACATGCAAAGAACTTACGCTATTATTAGTAACACTGCACGCGAGAAATTTGAGTTTAACAAAGACAGACAAACTCGTTAAATGTTCGATTAGATTTCTTATACAGTTAAAAGACAGCTCTGGTACACATAAAATTGGCAATATAATACGAAGTGTTCCTTTTAAAAGCATCGAGTTTGAAGATAATATAAAATTCAAGTCACTGCCATATAACAAAGTAATTGACAAAGTTGAGGAAAAAATATTAAATGACAAAAAGATCATTTAAGTAATATGACCAACATTGTGAGTTATTCGGTCTTATGAAGTTTACTTCATGGAATATTGAAGAAGTTAGAATTTCTTGTAAATTAGGAGAAGAAAACGTGCGCAAAACTAAATAAATCTTAAAATTTTCAGTTTGCAGAAAATAACGCTCAATTAAAAAAATCTTCCTGATCCAACAACAATAAGCAGGACAAAACAATTATGGACATGATCACAATTACATAGTTCAGCTGAAGCTGAAAGAGGTTTTTTGTTGATGAATACTATTTACAGTGATAAAAGGGCAACTTTAACTGTTAAACGCCTTTATGACCATTAACTTATTGCGAAAATTCATCACCATATGTGAAATCATGGATGAATTGTCATCGTTCTGCAAAAGAAAATGACCAAGACCAGAAAGCCAATCGGGAGTTACTTTCTAACTGAATAATAATTTACACATTTTAGATTACATGATCATGTTGTTAACAGTAATAAAAATATATGTAAGTTTTTTGTAAATATTTGTAAAGGCTTGCGGAGTAGTTGAAACACATTTGAAAGACAAGGGACACTTCGAAACAAGAGACAGTGTTGTATATATGTCGGAAGCTAATAAGACAGGACGGAATGGCTTCGCATTCATAATAACCAAATCAATGGAAAGATATGTAGAATCTTATAACCCTATAAACGACCACCTCATGCTAATAACTATACAAGAAAAACCAACCCAACTCCATATTCTGCAAGTTTATATGTCAACAACTTATATAGTTCGCTACTGTCAATGACTTCACCATAATGAGCACCATATTTCAACAGCACCCACAAAGACTGTCCTGGGTTTTGCTAAATAAACAACACAAAAATCAAATCGACTATATCTTAATAAAAGCGAGGTGGAGGACGTTGGTCACTACAGTGGCAAAACCAAGTGTTCAATGCAGATCAGACCATAAACTTTTATGAAATGTCAAAATACAATTACGCACGACTAAAAGGCCTGACAAAATAAAAAAACTGGAAGCAATCAGATAAAGAGAAACTAAAACAAGGATTACGAGCACACAAAAAGCCTGACACCCCAAAAAAACCTGATAAAATATATCATAAAACGAAGACATGTAGTTCGCCGGAAAGAAAAAATAAGCAAAAACACTGTATGTCAGATGAAACGATTAAAAGACAAGAAGAAAGAAGAAAAGTGGCGAAAGCAAATCTACCGGCAAATGAAAAAGAAACCAAAATGAAACAACTAAACCTAAGTATTAAACATCTATGCAGAAGAGACAAAAACAACCATATCGATTAAAAGCGTAATGAACCATGTCAGCTGCACAAGAAAATAAAATACCTTACACGTTAATTCAAACCGAACACGCAAATAATACAGGACAGAAAGGGCAGTACAATAAGGACGACAGAAGGAACCTGTTATATTACACCCACGACTACACAACACCAACACAACGACTACAGCAATATGAGCATGAGCCTGACATCTTAAGATCAGAAGTAGAAAAAGCGATACAGAAAAACAGTAATCTAAAATCTCCCGGTACAGATGGAATAACAGCAGGGATCATGAAAGCAATGGGGGACATCAGTGTCAACATAATACATAAATTATGCGAAAAAGTTCGGCAGACAGTAAATTGGCCACAGAAATGGTGCGAATCGATATTTGTATCCATATACAGGGTGGAGCACGGGAACTTGTGTTTTTGAGGACGGCATGAAGTCTAAAAGGGTCACAGAGGGTGAGGGATGGTCTCAGTGGAGGGGGGCAGATGAGAAGTTTGTGTTCCCACCCGTTTTAGTCACGAAAATGTAGTGGTCAGTGGAAGAGTGCGCTTTTGCCGTTGACGGTTCGAAATACCCCCTAAGGTCGTATACCTGGTCGGCAATTGATTTTATCATGGGTTGATGCATTCAGGGGTTCAGGGAACGTGTCCAGAGTAAGAATAGAGCCACGGAGAACAGTTACAATACGTAACGTAAACGTCAAGCGAGTTTGCTTGTCAATGCTGCGACCTCCCAGGCGATCTGCCTGGAAACATTCGGTTGCTCTTAGCATTTCAAGACGATCTCTTTATTGCATTTTTCATGGTGAACTTCATTTGCACCCGTACAAAATGGTTGTGGTCCAACAACTGATGGAACGTGATTATGCGTGCGCGCTTGCCTGATTTATCATCATGCGATTACTTTCTTTGGGGTTATCTCAGTTTATAACAATCACCCACAGACCTTGGAAGCCCTACAGGACAACATTCAAGCACAAATTGCCAACATACCAGTCCTCATGCTCTAAAATATGAAGATAAACTTCTGATTTCGACTTAACCAGTGTATTGACACTGGAGGACGACATTTACAATACATTCTTTTTGAAACCGTTTAATATCAAACTTCCCAAGTTATGTTACAAATGAAAAATAAAAATGAAGGGTTTTCGAACCTGTACAGGTTTTTATTTAATTTTGAAGAAAGCAAGTTGCCGCGCTTCGCTCTGTATAAAAAAGGAACACCGACCAACAGTGGAAATTATAGAACGGTAGTGCTCATACCGCGCATCAGCAAGATAATGCTCGTCATAATAACCGGACTGCTAAAACCACATCTTCTCCCTCAAATGTCCAATAAACAGACCGGATTCATACCTGGTATAGGCACACGAGAGCAAATATTGAACACAAAACCATAGGTACAAATGAGATCAATAGATTAGAGCGTTTATTTTACAAGTTGACATACGAATTATTACTTGTCAAAAATACAATTAAAAGTTATCCTAATGTATACAGCTGAAGAAAAGATACAACACACAAGTTGTTCCTACGTATCTACTTTTTAGTTACATATCTACATTTTGGTAACAAAATTAAAGTTTCTTATTACCAAGTACCTAATTCAAATTCGTATGTTGACTCGTAAAATAAACGCTCTAATCTATTGATCTCATTTGTAACTATGAAAGTGACCTGTATGATTAAATGCTGGCATAGAAACAAAACTGCTATGTTAACCATTAAAATAAATTCACTGTATTAGAATTCCCATTGATTTATCTATTCGAATTAGTATCCTATAATGTTTCAAGTAATTTTTCCAAACAGCTGGTATGCAAATATGTGATTAAGGTTTATAAAATTATAGGAAAGCTACAGTAGTTTATCTTGTGGTCTGATGTTTGATTTGTCAGTTTTTTTATTTTCAAAGTGGTCTTGTAACCTTTTTGTTGTTTTTTAAATAAATTGTTGGTATATAAATGTTATTACATTTGAAAATATAAAAAAAGTTAATCAGTTTTCCTTTTACAATAAATTTATATCAATTTTTTTTTAGGAGGGGCCACACAGTATAATAGCTGATGATGAATTTTACGATGCCGTTGAATCAGGACTAGACAAGATCGAGGAAGAACAGGAGTTACGAGAAAGAATTAAAAGCGGAACTGTTGTACCAGTCACCCCTCCCCCCACATCACCTGCTTCAAGCCATCGACTCTGGCCAGAGGTATAACTTTACGAATCTAACTTCATACTTTTATAGATTAATTTCTAGCATAACGTCTTAACGGATCGGCAAGTACATTTTCGTGAACTAAATGTTAGCAAAACTGGAAATTTCTATTTGCCAAGTTAAAAAATTATTTCAAAAGATTTATATTCTGTAAAAGAAACATTTCATGAATATATTTAAGTATATGGCAAAATGTGGTTGTAACACACCTGCCAAAATCTAAAAAAGTAGAATTCTTCATCATCAATTTAATATGACATATGTTATTTATGATCTCATTTCCTATACAGGGTAATTTACTTTCAAGGCTCACCATTAAAATGGTGGTTAAAACGGTAAGAGATACAAGATCAGTTAAACTTAATTTTTTTGCTATTATACCTGTCAAACTATTGTAAGGTTGGCAAAGTTGACAGTTAATTTAGTTGGATGATGTTTTAAGCCCTGTCTACCCGTCGCACGGTCAATTTAAAGATTAATTATTTTAGGGTACCTTGGTATCCTTCAGTTTCTGCCTTCATTCCTAATGTTCTTCTTTTCATGACATTTACCATTGTGTATTCTGTTAAACTAATTTAAATTTGGTTATTGTTACTGACCTACCTATTTATTTTCATAATACTAATTTGTCATTCTGACTCGTGACAGCTACTTACGTTACTTACCTCACAGTCTGATTAATAAAATTTGTTACTAGAAACCAGAGGTAACAACATAAATTGTGTAGGGACCCCAACAAATACCAATAGAAACACTAAAGCTGTGACACTAACAGGTATTATAGACAAAAAAATAAACTGTAGATTGGGAAAAAGATTCAGAATTAAATGCTAAGCAATAATTAAAAAGGATTCAGCAAGTTAGTATCTGAAAAGCGGAAAGATGTCAAATACCTTTTTTGAGTGTAGCTTTTGTTATTAGTAGGATTTTTTAATCCTTGAAATTTATTTAGATCGAAGTTTGAGATTTTCGAAAAAATCATTGAATTTGCTTAAAAACAAAATAAACTTTATGTAGTGGTTCCAAAAATGTAGTCTCAGTAGATGAACGAGACCCCATGACATTCTAGGTAAAGAATTCCTTGAAGAAAGTTTTTACAGATTTTTAAAATTCTCAGTAATGAAGATTTCTTTAGTTTTTTGTCATAAATGGAAAACTAAGCTGGCAAAACCGACTTTGTTTTTAAATTACTAACATCTAACTCTGCAATTTTGTCCCAATTTTACCGACCTTGTATCTCTTACTATTTCTAAGATCCCAATGATACGTGTTGAAAGTGATATACCCTGTATACTTACACTTACATTTACACCAATCAAATAGATCACATACTCATAGCTAAGGCGCATTGTAATATAATAAAAAATCTGTAAAAGGCTTTACCCAGAACTTCCCTCCTTGACATTGTGACACTAAATAATTTTAAAATCAAACTAAGTTAGGAGTAAAAATATCTTCACGGTTCTAATAAATTAAATACATTTTCAAATAAAAAAATGTATCCCGCTGGGGTTTGAACCCGCCGCATCTGCAGAGTGATCATAACCGCACCCCTAGATAAACACTGTATCTGCACCGATAAAGCCAACTACACTACCAAGCCTCTTTCAAATAAGTCTGACGCGCGCTTCTCTTGAACAGAACGCTGTTATTGTTGAAATGTTTTTACTCTTTTGTGACATTATCCTTTATCGATTGAGTCTTATTTTCGGCAAATGTAAAGCCTGACCTATGTGAAAGATATTACTTCCTTCTATTTCAAAATTAACCCAAAAATAAACAAAATTTTATTTTTTAATGTGCTCACCCTGTATATATTTGTATGAAATTGTACCGGTTTCATGCGAGGTAGATGAATAATATGTATGCAAAATATCGTCTTCCTCCGACAAATAGTTTTTGAGCTATGCTGCCAACAGACAGACAGACAGACAGAATTAAGAAAACCTGTTTTTCGTCATCTAGGGACCTTGAAACGTGAAGATCTGAATAAATCTCGGAAGGTGATTTTTACGTGATTACAATACTTCCTTCGACTTTCAGACGAGGGAAGTAAAAATGTAAGATCCTATAGAGCTGCGGACATAAACTCGGATCATTTTTTAGTAAGGGCAGAGGTGAAGATAAAGAAACTCCCGAAGAAGAAAAAGTGACATCAAAAAAGGAAGCAGTACAATATGAGAGAGTTGCAAAAACCAGAAATAAGAGAACACTATCAAAAAGAAATAATGAGATGTTACCACGAATACGAGAACTGAATGACACAAGATATAGACGGGAAATGGAAAGAAATGGAAACAATAATTCAGACAGTGACAAACAACACAGTACTATTTAAAGAAGTTAAAAATAAAAACCAATGGTGGAATAGAGAGTGTGTAAAAGAAACTGAATCCAGAAACAACCTGAGAATAAAAGCACTTCAAACAAACACTTACTGTTTTTTGGGAAAAGCCGTTATGTGTTACTGATGATGAACTGATGACAGAATATTAGTCACTGCAAGAACCCA
The DNA here is from genome assembly GCA_940337035.1 of Agriotes lineatus. Lineage (NCBI taxonomy): Eukaryota > Metazoa > Arthropoda > Insecta > Coleoptera > Elateridae > Agriotes > Agriotes lineatus. The sequence goes on from OW679195.1 coordinate 69,264,945, forward strand.
CATTTTCATTAGAAAATTACAACAATTTATGAGATTAAGTAAATAATTACTACAGTTTAGCCTCAGAAATCATTTCCTTGACGTTATGTGCGTATGAAGCATTCACGTAAATGATGTAAAATTGTGGTTGAATCTGTTTCCCCTTCTAAGTGGAAAGGAACATTCTAGATCTGGGTCATTTATGTATTTGCTATATAGTGTACAGCAGTGTACTGCGGTCTAGAAAACCTATTGAGCTCCCTAGTGTTTATGGACCTCACAAAAATCTCCAAATCTTCAAAGAAGGTTTGTATTGTCTCCTTAGAAGTATTCCTAAGTATTTCGGGTGTTTATTCCTTTACTCCAAACTGTTTCATCCTGCGAGTTTCTAGTTTGTCCCATTCGCAGAGGCAGTAAATGAGAGTTTCATTGTCAAATTCCCAAAATATGCAGAGTGATCTGTCTATTAGTCTATATCTATATTGAACAGCAATTCCTGCAGCAATGACTCACGAAGATACTCATCCGAATTATTTTATCGCTTCAGCATTCTAGTAATTTTTCATTTGCACTCTTTGAGGATTCTCGCTGGAATATTCCATTGTTGGTCTTTCAACCATTTAATAGTATGTTTTTTAGCTGTTGCATACACTCTGTGGGCTCCAGTGTTGTTACCCGTTTTAAGCTGGCTGATCTAGCCAGTTCATCAGTTTTTTTGTTGCCATCTATTCCTTTGTGTCCTGATATCCAAATCAGTTTTTTTCACTCAAGTCCATAAATTCTTTGTGGCATTCTAGAACCAGCTTAGAAGTAAACTGGCATGGCAGCAGCACTCACTGCTTATTGGTTATTGTTACTTCAATACATCTGCATCATAACTTGAATACAGATGAGAATAGAGCATTTCCACATACGTCACAGTGAGGTTGCGCGATGGCGTCAAATCAACTGTTTGGGGTCTAGTTTTGTTAACCAGCTTATGGCAATTACCCGTATTTCGTGTGTTTATAGAGCTATTATTACGAAAAAAACGTTGTGACCTTTTTTTATATATAATATAATTGATTAAGTTTAGTTTAGTGTAGTACACTTTTAGATTTAGCGATCGTCTGCATTATAAATTGTGGTTAAGTTAGGTTAAGTTTATAATTGCCATTTTATTGGCGGTTTTTAGTCGTTTTTGAACATTTGTTCATAATTTTTGGTAAAAATTAGCAAGGACTAACTAATTCGTGGCAATAATTAAGTATGTTCAGTGTTGACACCTAATTTTACATTTAGCATAATTAATTTTCTTTAGTGTAGTGACGTTTAGTGATGTGGACATTACACTCACATTTCGTTTGTTTAATTGAATTGTGCTGTAAGGTGAAAATATACAAAAGCACTATTCATCAACAGTGGATTACAAATGCTTTTGTTATGTTCTAGATTTCAGAAGTTGACAGATGATAAAAGCCACACATTTAGGGCAGATTCATTCACACGTTGTGAATCCATAACCTAAAACATAAATATGTAATGTAGTTTTATCGCTTTTGTGAAATTACTTAGTTTTATGTTTCCCAACACACAACAACACTTATTAAATTGTTTTGCTCTAATGTCTTGAATCAATCCATGAACGAACTGGGCAAAGGCATCAAGGCTTTAAGTTCACGTTGAGTACCTAACTAGACTAACTCGGAAAATTAAGAGGTCTGTTAAAACTTCCCTTGTTATTTGGGGTAGGTTATCCAGAGAATGACAAAATCCTTGCTATTCAATGCATGAGAATCTTATCCTCCTAATACATTTAGTTTGTCCAAGTAGTGTTTCTTGTTTTCCTTGGATAACGCACAAGCTTAATCACTCCTTTGAGCTATGTTACAAGCTACCTTGTTTTGAGCACAGTTAATTACTGTCACGAATTAGTTAATCCTTGCTAATACTCGCCAAAAATTATGAGCAAATCTTCAGAAAACAACTAAAAAACACCAATAAAATGTCTTATAAACTTAACCTAACTTAACCACAATTTATAATGCCCACGAAAACGCTAAATCTAAAACTTTACTACACCAAACTAATCTTAATCAACTATACCACATATAAAAACGGCCACAACGTTTGTTTTTTGTAATAACAGCTCTATAACACACAAAAAACGGCTAATTGCCATAAGCAGATTAACAAAAGTTGACCCCAAACAGCTGATGTGCTGGGGGTGATGACGTAACATGGAAATGCTCTATTGCCATTATTTCGGTTTAGAAAACAGTTGCAATTAACCTATATTAATGCTTATCTGCACCTACCTGTTCCTGTTTCTGTATTAGTTTTGAATCAGATTTTACCTTTCAGTGTATTTAGATCAATCTACTTGTTCCTTATCTTCCTGTTTTGCAATTAAAACTTAAACGGTTTACAAAAATCACAGGAGAATTAAATTTTATCTGACTTCGTTTGCAATATGAAGTTTACATTTAGATTTTCAAGATATCAGTGTGATAACCTACATATCCAGAATAGCTACCATGTGTTTGCAGTCGATAGGTCCCTCCCTTGTCGTGCTTCTGCATCCACTTATAGATACAAGGGAGTGAGATTTGTTGAATTTTATTCAGCCAGTTTCTATTATTAGCATTTTCGCCCTTATGTCACTATACCAAAGCAACATAAGTTATAGTGCGTATAATAACCTTTGTATAGATCCAATGTACCATCTTGGATATTAGCCTCTTGTTCACACGTCTACTTTTCCTATTCAATCTGACAATGGCAAGTAATTTACTTAAAAGTGATCCTAAAGCCTGTAATGTGTGTTTAGTATGCTCAAACGTTACCTTGTTAGAAGATTTTTCTGGCCCTTGAATATAAAACAAATTTTAATTAATTTAATAATTTACTTATACTCCAGAGAAGCCGAGTAGCGCAGTTGAAAAAGCGCTGGGCTTGCATTAAGCGTCGGAATTTTTCTGCAGTTTTGGCGATTGGAATCGGGCTCAGTAAAACTATTCACATTTGGGCACCAGAAATTAACTGTGCTCTACTCAGAATCATAGACCTAAGAGATAGAGTAACAAAGTCAAGACAAACACCTCACACAATAGTTGCTGCGCAAGCACGAAGGCATGTTTCAACTTTGTAACTCGAATCAGGAGCAAGTACATTTTTCACAAATCCGTAATACCAACCTGTTCTTTGTAGACGGCAATTTGTAAACATAACTTCTTGGTTGCGTGAGTAAACATAATTTTGTTACGTGATTTTAAGTTTTGTTCTTGTCTCAAAGACAAATTTTATGTTAAAAATGCGGCAGTGGAAAAGAGAAGAAATTCAATTGCTGATACAATGGAACGCTTTGTTGAGGTTATGTTTCTATTTCATTTTAAATAGATTGTTATGACTGCATGACAGACCGCTGCAAGTGAATTTTAGTTTCTCATACAAGAAAAACTTGTTGGTGTAACGATTTACCCCCTCACTAAGGGCGTTATAAATTTATATCTTGGGTAGCTCAATCGGAGGCAGGATTCGCTCAAACTCAAATATATACTGTAAGCAAAACAATGGATAATTACCATAAATATATTGTAGTAGCTATTCTTCTTCTTCTTCTTCCCGTGGTACTACAGTCTTCATTAGACCTTGACCTTCCGCAGACGTCGCCTCCAATCTTGTCTGTCTCTTGCTGCCCTTTTCCAATTTGCTACTCCTAGCAGCTGTCTGGCGTCATTCTCGATGTTGTCCTTCCATCTCATTCTCGGCCTTCCCCTTTCTCTTCTTCCTTCGATTACACCTTTAAAAATCTTTCCTGGTACTCTGTTCTGTTCCATCCGCTCCACATGTCCCGCCCACTGCAATCTTTGTACTTTAATTACGTCTACTATATCCAAGTCCTTATAAAGATTTACTAGCTCATGGTTGTATTTTATACGCCATCCATCATTTTCCCTTGTAGGGCCGTATATTTTCCGTAGTATTCGTCTTTCGAAAGTGGTTAACATCTGTTCCATTTTTTTCGTCAGGGTCCATGCTTCGCACCCATATGTCACTACGGGTCTTATTAGTGTCTTGTATATGGTGATTTTGGCAGGGATGTGTATCAGCCTCGACACTATCATTTGGCGTACAGCATAATATGCTCTATTGCCTTTACTTATTCTTTCGCGGATTTCTCGTATCATTTCATTGGTCTCCGTAATTTTACTTCCTAGATATGTGAAGTTCGTGACGACCTCTACATTTTTTTCCTCGAGGTTTATGTTCTGTCCTAGTCTTCTGATAGGTTTAGTTGCCATAAATTTTGTTTTGTCTTCGTTCACTTCCAGGCCTATTATTTCCGCTTGTTCTTTTAGTCTTGCATAGGATGCATGGACCGCCATTTCTGACCTGCCTACTATATTAACGTCGTCGGCGTATGCTATTAACTGGGTGGACTTATTGAGAATCGTGCCATTTAGATCTATTTTTATCTCTCGCATTACTTTTTCTAATGCCAAGTTAAAGAGCACGGGCGCTAGGCCATCTCCCTGCCTTAGCCCTTGTTTTATTTCAAAAATTTCCGTAAACTCATTTTGAAGTTTAACTCTGCCCTTAGAGTTGTGCATTGTCATCTTCGCAAGTCTAACCAGTTTAGTTGGTATGCCCATGTGTTCCATTTCTTCGAAAAGTATTTGCCTGTCGATGCTATCGTATGCCTGTCTAAAGTCTACGAAAAGTTGGTATATACTAATATTTTTCTCCCAGGCTTGCTCTAAAATCTGTCTTACAGTAAATAGTTGATCTATTGTAGATCTACCTGTACGGAAACCTCCCTGGTATTCACCGATTACTTCTTCCGCGTATGTAGTAGCTATTAGTACACATTAAATTGTAGTTTTAAATTGATAGAATTGTATATTAACAAAATAACAATTTCTTCTGGGGGGTCGTGTTGCGGAACGGCAATCCATCTAGCCAGTCTGTATGGAAGACTGTTGAATCTGGCATTGAACCAAGGGTAGCAGGTGATTACGGAAGGCGACACCAAGTATAGATTTTGGCCCTGGAGCACGGATGTCCCCAAAGCGGGACCTGGCCGTGCCGAGTGTTGTTTACATTTGCCGGGCTGTGAATTTGTGCACCAATTAAATAGATCTAACTGATACCTGGAGTGCTAAGGGTTGTTGCGACTTGTGGTTGTGTCAGGGCCAACAGTGTGCTCCTCCCGGAGTGTTGGCTCGCAGAATAATTGTCCGAGTTGCATTCACTAATTTCAGCGGATGGCGAAATTTGACAGTTCAGCGACCCTGCCGTGAATTTTCCGACGTTCGGTCTCGGCGGGCTGGATTTTCAATCTGCTAAATAGTTAATGTTTTACCACATCTAGGGCGTATCCTCCAGGTGGGTCTAACGAATGCGATTACAAGGCTCAAGCGGCATTTTATGCGGAACATGCAATTGGTTTCTTATGGACACCTTTGTTAATACATATTTAAAAAGAAAATTCTGGCGGCATTCGGTCACAGGGTTCAGATTAAAAATTCAGGAAATGCATATTGGAAGGGTTGCTAGCGAAGACGATAGGAGACGGGCAAACGTTATCACATGCTATCATCTAGGTCGGGTTCTGTCATCGATGCTAAGAGACAGGCAAACAGTATCACATGTTAACATTGATGTCAGGTTAAGGTGGTGATGTTAGGAGACAGGCAAACCATATCACATGCTAACATCAGGAGAGGATATAAGGAAGGGAGGAAGTTCTGGACTGGACAGCATAGGTGATCTCAAGTAACGTTAACTGGTCGCGGAGCTTCTTTTATACCCTTCTGACCACTACAGCAGGTCTGGGAGAACATTGAGTGGGAAACGATGCTGTTATTTATTTAGCCCGACTTTGCGCATAGCGGGAGCCTTTTCGTTATTGGAAAACTAAGCGCCGGATAGATGTAACGCTCGATTATGCGATGCATAAATTTAAACACATTTTTAATGTTTAATCAAATTTACACAGGAGCTAGCATTACAGAATTACAATTTACTTTCAAGTGGACTTGTAACTTCACTGTACCAGAAATTCTTGTTCTTGTAAACGGCTCTTAAGTGACTGTACCCATTCTTTTTGGAAATGGGTGTCATCTAGTTGCCTTGTATGCAAGAAAATCAATGACCAGACACACGATATACAGGCAGTGGTGTAGTGAACAATATCTCACAAAAATACTAACACCATAATTTTGTGTACATTGTTATCGGTCTTCCTAGTAGAATAATTTAATCCTGGCTTTCTCTACCATAATAATTATTCTTTGTTTTGTCAGAAAGAAAGTTACATGTTGCTGTATTTTTGTTTTTATTTGAAAAGAAAAGGGAATCCATGGTAATACTACAAGAAAAATACTAAGACACTTTATTATTATTAAAGTTTTATTTATTTATTTATTTCAGTAGCAAACAGGCTAAAAGCCCAATACAAAGAAAATATAATAACAGGAAAATACAATAAAGGAATGGACTACATACTTATTCAAATACAAATAGTTGCTCTTTTGCTAGTTTCTTGAAAACACACAATGAATTACACTCAAGGGAAATATGGTTCTTGTTCCCTAATCTAGATAATCTCGCAATCGGAGAGAAATAACAATATGACGTTCTATAGGTGGGGATGGTAAACTTTTGACAATTTCGAAGATTATATTGACTGGCGTTATATGTTACTTTTTAATAAAATTAGTATTCAAGCTACCACAAAGAATATTTCATACATTTTTCCAGCCGTGTATATATGTTTGTTATAGTCACTATTAGGGTTTCCAGTCCCGGGATCCGGTTCCGGGACAGTCCCGGGATTCTACCACAAAAACCGAGTCCTGGGACCACAGCCAGAACAGGCGAAGTCCCGGGACCATGTCAACCTGCGTGCGTATACTCGATATCAGAGAGTTAGGACGGGTATTCACCGGCGTCCGGCATATTACTCATGCCTCTTGCACAATCTGCATTATTTGCGTTTTGCATAGGCAGGAGCAGGAGAGGTAATATTTTCGGTAGGTTAGAATTAAACCTGTGTGTTGTTTGAGCCACATTTGCATATAATCTTCGATTGATGTATTTCTGTTTTTTTTTTGTTGGATTTAGATATGTGCGAAGAAGCTGAATAATTTATATTTTTGGGTTTTAAGTGTGTTCGTTATTTGTCTGCTAAAGCGTTACAATTAGAATGAATTCCGATTCGCAACCTACCCTCATTCTACATTAAAAAATAACGATTTGAAGTCAATATGGCAACAATTTTATATATTGAAGATAAAACAATTGGCGAAATGTAAAGTCGGTTCTTACAAAATTATCATAAGCAGAGGCAGCTTGACGAAAGGATTACACAAGCACTTTGCAGTTCAAACAAAAGCAAAAAATGAAGAGCGACAGACATTTTTAGTACCAGAAGAAAGTGATGAAGATGTAAACGAGCCCCAACGCAAATTATCAGCACAGAAATACTTAAAACACTAGTTTTTCTTTGGAAATTGCATTCGGAAATTTCACCTGAACACTATTTCCCTTTCGGGACCATTTTCGGGATCTTCGGGACTAGTCCCGGGACTTGAAATTTTGCTCGCAAGTCCCAAAAACACTTGTGGTCCCGGGACTTGGAAACCCTAGTCACTATAGTATCTAAAATATACGTTATAATTTTCATATGTTAAAATGTTTTACATTGTTTTATTCATCTTTGAAAATGTCAAGCTTTCAAATCTAATGATACACTTTTCATTCAAGATTAACAACACAGTGAAGCAGCAAGTAGCATGGGCTCGCCTGGGAGTTGGCGAATCGGGCAGTGGCTGGCAGTTGTTTGCGGAAGATGGCGAGATGCGCATGTACAGGCGTGAAGAAGAAGTCGATGGCATGGTGGTAGATCCTCTCAAGGCTGTGCATATTGTCAAAGGCATTACGGGGCATGAAGTGTGCCACTATTTCTTCAGCCCGCAGTATCGATATGATTGGGAGAGTGAGTGTACTTTAAAACTAGTCACCCATGTACAGCGTGAGGTAATTTGTGATACCATATACATACACTATAGTAAAAAAAGTACATGGCAAAACGTTAATATTAATAATAAACTGCTCTAAAGTTCTATGAAGTTAATTGGTTTTTTCAAGGCACAGTGTTTTGTCAGTGCCTCCATCTTGGGTTTTTAAATGACACGGCAATTTTTTTTCATTAATTCCGATTCCTTTGTGGCTTAATTTTAGAAAAATCAAATGTTTTGTAATTACCTGGGTGTCAATAATAAAAAAACATAATTTACTGTCGTGGCAATATTGTAATAGAACTGGGAAAAAATTTTAGTTATTTTTTACCCATTTTCAAGCAGTCGACACCTACTTTGTTCATTTCTGCTCATATAAATAATTAACAAAAAAATGCCTGCATTTATGTTAGGTTTTTGCGTTTAAATGGGAAAATTTTTCATCTACGAGTATTTTTTTTGTAAACTCATAAAGAATTAAAAAGGTAATCAGAATTGCTGAAAAAACAATTGACTGCACAGAACTATTTTTGTAATTAATTTTTTTTGCTGTAGTGTATGGCATCAAAAATATATGCAAATATCATGTGTTGCCTCACCCTGTATATACAGTGTGCCCCATTACTTGAGGATGTGTTATGTAAGTCATTCAAAATCGAAATTGTTTAATAAACGTAAATCCGAAAATGCTTCCTAACAGAACTACAACCATTGAAGGTGAAATGCACAACGTAAAAAATAGTCATTAAATTTGCATTTGTTTTTCCAACTGACAACTGTCATTCTTATATTGTTTACATTTTCTTATAAAAAACGAAGAATACGCCGATATTTATTACATTGTTACTGGGGTAATTACGCTTATGACAGTGCTTAAACGATCACAACCAAGGATTAGTTCTTACAACATTAATTGACAAACAAATTCTACGGCTCAGCTAAAAAATCGTTAACCCACAAAATCAATCAGCTCTGCAACAATAACATGCTCCGGTTATTTGCAATCGGGGCAGAGGGTCGGTTCGACGATAGAAAATATATGTGTGTGTTTACTAATTCAAAATTTGGATACTAGAGCGCCAAAATGATTTGTACTTACGGATTAATCAACTGTCGAATCATTCAAACTTGCTTTATCGAGAGGTGAGGCTTGGCCAATCCTGTAGACACGGAACATACCTTTAGCGCATTACCTGAAATACCTGTCACATTAGGTTTTGCTTCTTAGAACTCTCCTGCTAGTTGCTTTACAGAAAAATATAAGAAAACACACCAGTACAATTATCTAAATTTATTTATTGAACACACACACAGATTATATTGAAGTCGATGTAATAGCACCCTAAGTGACGTCACTATATTTACACTCTAACTCACAAATTCTTGTTTACACCAGCAAGCTTTGGCTTAATTATTCAACCAATGAGTATTAAACATTTCACTTCAGGTCTGACACATGTGTAATGATACAAATTTATCAATTATTGACATTGACCTAAAAATTCATTTCACTCCATTCTAATTCAGTCTTTTGAAATCTGATGAACACGTAATATTATGCCTTGGCAACGCCGGGTAGGTCACAGCTATGATGTATACAAGGAATAAGGAAGGATATTTCGAAATTCAACCTCTAAAGGGGTAAAATGAGGGTACCAATTTTGTATGGAAAAATAATATTAAATAGACTTTTCGACTTGAAACTCCTAAAAACAAATAAGCAAACACGTATTTTGTGATTTTCCGAAAATCGACCCCTTAGGGGGTGAAATGGGGTAAATAAGCCTAAAAATCGATATGGGTGTCGTTATTGAGGTTTTTTGGGGCGTTGATTGCAAAAATGGGTTTCAGAGACAAATTGTTTTTGGGCAGAACAATGTTTGCCAGGTCAGCTAATCTATGTATATAAAAATAAATCTGTATTTCCCTTGGTCACGCCATAACTTGAGAACGACTTTACCGATTTTATTCATCTATTTTTCTAAGTTTTCTAATACTTAGTAGAAGGTTCTTACGGAAAGAGAAATTAAGAAAATTGTGCAGAAAATTGGAAAATTTCAGAAAACTTAACGATTATTTAACCTTCGCGCGTTTGACAGTTCGGGACGGGAAAACGGACGGGGATGGTATGGGATGGGATAACAGAAAATAATTAGTCATTATTTAATACGCAAATATCGAACCTCACGTGTACGAAGTCACGGGTAACAGCTAGTCGTCAATAAAAAGCATGCTATAGGTTAGGCAAGTTTTATTGTTTTCAATGGTTCCCTATAAGTCGTGTCCGGCTTAAGTCTGAACGGAGAACTTTTCTCTTCGAAGGAGTTCGGGCGTGGTTCAGCAGATAATTGCATATTTAAATCATTCGTATCACAACCATTGAATCAAAAGAGGTGACCCAGTTCCTTACCCTCCGAGGTCACTTGACCTTCTCGACTACTTTCTTTAGGGGCATATGGCATGAATAATTTATGTAGAAACATTTTGCAATATGAACTTTTGAACTGAATTATAAATGCTGCAACTCAAATAATGAATTCTCCTTACATTGTGAAGCGAGCTGTTAGATCCAGACTTTGTATTGGAGCTGTAGGAGATAATTTTGAACAGAATTTGTAAATACATTTTTAAATTAATTTATTTTTACATTTCTCTACTTCCATTTTCAACGATCGCATTTTTGGACTTGCAGTTAGTAAACAATTGCAATTGTAAATAACTCGCCCTTAAGCTATAAACATACAATCATGAGACAGCCTATCTAGAGCATAGGGCCTCAATAAATACCTTCCATCAGCTTCTGTTTTGTGCTATTTGCTTTGTTTCTCTCTTCGTCTTTCCTTGTGGGTCTAGCTCTTTTATTAACGTTCTTCACCAAGTCATTTTGGGCCCTCCCTGTTTTTGTTTATTATTTCTACTTTATTCTGTCTTGTTTTGTCCTTGGTAAGAGTAATATAAATTTTATGTTAGTACTTAATATGCGAAAGCTTGTGCACTTACCTGTATTTTTTCTAACAGCAACTTTAGAACAAATGACAGTGCTAGAAACAATATCGGAAGATACTTGCCTCTTCTTGCAAACACACAAACGTATATGGCCTGCAAGCCAGCGGGATGTGATTTTTTGGTCTCATTTGCGTCACTTGCCTAACGATGAGGACCGAGATGAGCCTGACATCTGGACTGTCGTCAATCATTCTACTGAACACAAGGACTATCCTGTGAGTTTTATTGTTACGTCAGAAACTTGACTTCACTGTTATTTCTTATCGCTCACAGGCAAACGCTGGAAAATGTGTAAGAATATACCTAACAGTATGTATGTTATGCCAAACCCGAGTGAATCCACCAAAAGATGGTGCTGCAATAACAAGGGATAACATTTCGTGTAAAATAACGTACTGCTCTGTGGGTATGTGAAGTTTGTTTGATGTGTTGTCAGTATTTTAACAATTTTTTTTCAGTAAATCCGGGCGGTTGGGCGCCTGCTTCAGTCTTAAGGGCAGTGTACAAGAGGGAGTACCCTAAGTTTTTAAAGCGGTTCACGGCGTACGTTACAAACCAAACTAAAGATAAACCAATTATGTTCTAGTACCTCCTACTAGACAAGGTCAGGGATATTTTAATTACTTTTTTAGTACACTTTATTAAATGTTTTATTTTTATTTATCTATACAATAATTAATTATTAGGTATTACATGATTTTAAGCACACTTGTTTTTTTATTTCGTAACGTTAGGTATATTCGTTCATCACAAATGCAAGAAAGTGTTCCGATTTCATTCTAATACTAAAAAGTGCCGTCCTGCAGTAGATGAAACATTGCAACGTTTCTGTTTGGTATTAATACAGCAGCTTAATGCCTTTTCTATATAGAAGAAATATATTTAATGAGAAAAATTAATTGAGATATGATTTGTCGTAAAAACAATTCTTGTCCCTAACGTAGAAGTAAAAGAGTTACTTTGAATTTTTATATACTTGGTATAATGAGTCACCCTCAACAATTGTACAAAAAATCATTTTTACAAAACTATTGGCTGCTTGTTTCTTTCATTTAAAAAAATATAAAGGCACCTGTACTTCAAAATTGTTTGAAATTATTATCGGAGAATGGCAATTAAAAAAACAAAAGTTAGTTGCCAGCTATAAGGTTCTATGTTAGGATCAATAATTGGTAGCCACAAGTCATACAAGGAGTAAATGAACGAATACCATGTAATCCAATAAATTGAGAATTAAGAATCGTATAAGAATATAAGGTAAAACGCTCAATTATTGGCACTTTAAACAAGCAAGTCTTTAAATGGCTTTCTCGAACTTAGTATTAAATTCTTGCCATGTTTTGTTTATGTTTATTAATAAAAAGAAAGAGTATTTTGTGAAAGTACAGAAAATGCTAGGAGTTGGCACGAAACATGTAATTGAACATAAAATATGCCTTGATTTGTTGGCATCTTTCATATTAAGCCAGCTAGGTAAAATGGGTACTAGAAGCAAAAAAAAAAGCTAGGTTGTAAAGAAAATGCAAAAATTTTACCAAGTTCTCTATTAATTAATTCCCTTGTGAAACATCTCGGATAGATTTAAGTTCATTTACATTTTTATACACATATCAGAGGAAGTAGAGTCCGTTGTTTACTATTTTGTTGCTTTTAACAAGAGAACTTCTTTTCCTAAAAAATATTGTTAGCCATATTTTAATAGTTTCAGTCTCAGCAGTTGCTACTTTTATAATACTTTTATTCGAAATATTTTCAGTTTTCTTCTTTTTCCATTTCAATCTTTTCTCTTTCTTTATTCTGTTACATTTTTTCCACTCACTCGAAGTTATCATACAAGGAATCCTCTCCTTCTCTTGTTGCTTTTATTTTAAATATAGTTATCCACAAGAGCCCTGAAACACCCCTGAAATTGACGAAGGAATGAAAATTTACATCAAATCATTAGGTTCTTACCTTCTTAAACATGGAGTCCAATAATTACAGGTTTACTGTACTGACACCATTTGCAAACATGCCCCTATCAATGCATTTTCTACGTAAAGAATACTTCCATGTGCTATAAATCACTTGAAATTAGAATTCCCCATCAAAGAAAACTTTTAGAAGTTTACACAAATGCTGATAAATTCAATTACTGGAGCAGTGCCAACTATTGGGTATCTTACCTTATGACTTCAAAAGTCAGATGAAGAAGACAACACTAATGATTTTTTGGATTCAGTTTTATGTTTTATAATAAATAGTATAAATGAGCTTTTTCTTAATAATAAAACTTGCTGCGCGAAACATGTTTTTATAAAATTGATAAATCTATTCCAATATAGTCTCATTATCATATAATCTGTTTAGATAACTGTAGAAGAGGCATTAAATGACATTTCCAGGTGATATCACTTTACTCTATTGTTTTTAAAGTAGCAGAATTATAAATATGAACTAGAACTTTTATCATGTGAAAGACTGCTTGACAAAGAAACGATGCCTTGACTTAAATTTGTGTAGATTTCGTTATAAATGTCGTAGTTCCTGCCAAAAGCACATGTTTCACGGGGGCCTTTAAAATCTAATAGAAGCATCATTTTCAATTTAAGCAACAGTTATTTAGCCAGTTTAGGGATGTGCGATTCTCTCCAGAAGATCGATCTTCTGGATCGATCCAGATCGGAATCCACAAGATACTATTAAAAATCGTGTTATAAAAGATCGATTTTTTGCTAAAACTTTCATTCATTTTACAGATTTCTTTAATAATTACACATTATATAAAGCATCTTATTTACAACAAAAAATTTATTTTGTCAGATTTCTATAATTGCTTGTAAAATAGCGTTTTCAAACATAGATGGCGCTAACGCTCATTTACTGAAAGTAATATATAAATTATTTTAACAGAAAGCTGGTGGCACGCACTGCGGTGACAGAATTTCCTATGTCGCTATGCCATCGAAGATCGAAAACCCGATCTGTCGGTAAAAGAATCGATCTTATAAAAAATCTGAAATAGAAAGATCGATTCAAAAGATCACAAATCGCGAGTAAAAGAGTTGATCTTCTGAAAAATCGATTTAGATCGCACATCCCTAAACCGGTTATAAGGATTGTAATAATTTTATTTAATGCACTGAAATATTTTTTATTGTTAACAAAAACGAATGGGCAAGTTGAAAGATTTTATATATTCATATATGAATGTCTCAGCTTTATTAGTGTACATTTCCTATCCTATCAACTTAGTGATTTTATGTCAAAACTAATAATTGAAAGTGCCTAAAATCTGATTTGATTGATTAAGGTAGCTCTAGTTTTTTTTAAGTTGCAAAAGGTCCTCGTGTTATAGATTTTGTCTATCCTTGTGTCCAAAGATTGTTTTTATAATAACGTATCTACAATAAATCTGAAGCTTTATCATAATCATAAAACTATGTGTGAGTAAACATGTTTGATTTTTGCAAACGTAACAAGTTTTTAGATCTAGTTCTCATAATGCTTCAGACTATAACATTGTAAAGTACAAACGGTTGAAACTACATAAATCTATTTATAAAACTACGATCGCATTTATCCCATGTACTTAGGAAGGTTTGTTTGTAAATTCAGTTGCTTTGGCTAGTGGAGATTATGAACAAGGCCATTTTGTGATAGTTTTGAATGTATTATGGCCGTTATTCGCATGTACCGTATATTTAATAACTACTATATTGCTAGCGGCTATGAGTGGGGAGGTCACGAAGTAAGTGAGACAGAAAACCAACTCTTCAATGTATATGGTCAAGTTTAAAATTCACTTCTAAAGGCAGAGTTCGAATTCTCACGCATGCGCACGAGACGCGTAATACTCAGTGTGAAACTATGTCGGCGCCGTAATGTTTTCGGCCGTTCCCAAGCCCTACTAGCAATATAGTAAGTAATACATATATGGCATGTACCTACAAATTCATTGTAGATTATCTAATCACAATTATTTGTTCAGAAGTAATGGCTAAATCCAATTTAAAAGTATTATTTACAACGATGTTAAGTTTGCAAAATCCAAGTGTAAGGTTATGTTGTTCAATTGAAGTATTCCATGGATTTTTATGAATTAATACATAATTATTTAAATGTAGTAATCTTGTTTCGAGATAGTTGCTTTCTTAGACAATGAATAAATATAGTTACTGTAAATGTTTAACGAAGCAATGTCTCGCAAAGTGCCCGTAAACCAATTGTATTAGAATATCGTGTGATGGTTTAATATAACTTCATGCGTGCACAAAATGGTATGTGATTCACAACAAATTTGAGATTATACTAAGTCATTGGGATTGCTGCAGTTATGTTCTTAAAACAAACGATAATCTCACACAAGTATATGTGTTTCTTCTGCGATATACTAACTTTTGTTAAAATTTCATAGTCAGTAGACTTTGATATTAATTTGTTATATTGTAACTAGTTATTTTTTAAATGTAATACATTTTTGTAAATGGTGTCGCATTTTCTTTAATATCCTGTGAAGACCCTTATTTGCTGTGCACCTTGTGATGTTGGTTATTTCTTCGGAACTTGTTATTGAAATGGAACAACATCTACAAGGTAAATGTTCTACGTATGGTCACACGTAAGTAACACATTATCAAATAAAATACACTTTTGTTATATGTAAGCACATACAATATTATGGTAAGGAATTGTGTGAACTCTAGGCTATAAAAAACAGATGTTACAAATAAACAGAGACTACTTGTATTCTCAGGGCCGTAACTAGGTATAGGCCAAGTAAACCCCCGCCTACAGGCGCAGGCGGCAAGGAGTGCCAAAATGAACTGAAAAAAGTATTTCTTTCGTACTAATAAAAAACAATTGGTCAATTTTGCAAACAAATTAATTTATTGACCTTAAGACTAAACAACAACCAAGTGTTCGGGTTTTTGAAAATTAGGCTATGCCAAGAAAGTGTAGCGGAGCAATAAATCATAAAAGATCGTTGCCAAGAAGAGGAAACTTGCCCATAAAATTAAACAGTGCGTGCAATAAAAATTCTCGAAGTGCGAGCAGTTAGCTTGAGTGCCATTTGGAAACTTTCTAGCTAAAGGAGTAAAAACGCCTAATGTCAAAAAGTGATGTGTACGGCGGAATACAAAAGAGATAAACTCTCTAAACATCCACGAGTTCCTGCAAACAAAAGCGAAAAGGAATTCTCAAATCTGACGAACACTTTTCTAAATAAGAAGCGAAAGTGGACGAACAATACGGCAGTAAAACTGCAGCTTTAAAAATCGAGAGTGAATGTCCAGTGGGTGCATCATAAATCTCCAACCCTTGTGCGCGCTACTGAAAGTGTGTCGACCCTTCATCTTGTAGATACAATGCCATTGTTGTGACTAGAATGGGAAATCTTATGTAATTGTATGAACATTGTATATATACGAATGCGAGGAGCTTAAGGAATCATTGCGTACTAGGCCTTAGCCCAACAAACCACTTTGGTCGTCCGGCACACGACGGGTCGGATTCCCACGTGTTTAGCATTAATCTCATACTTACTGAAGCATTCACTTTGAGTGTTTCACGAGCCAAGTGTCAGATTCACAAACGCTCATATGTATGCTGATTAACACGACCTATTCGCTCTGCACTTGTAATAGTATAGTAGCTAATCCGCACATTTAATTTTATGTCTGTAATCCGTTGCGTTAAATGAAGAATATTAAAAGTGGTATAGTTATTCGTGTGTGTAATTTCTAACGAACACCTTAACAACCCACTTTAAAAGGTTATTTGCGGTAAAAGTGTATACAAAAAGATTATTGCTTATTCTTCAGACGTTCAGTTGCAGTAATCCCTCTTGAAAATTGTAAAACTGTAACTTCTGATTGGTATACAGAAGTTTGTCTTCCTCAAGTCTGAAAAATTATGTAGTGATCTAAGATCTGGTTTGCATGGCATTTTGTAACACTACGCTAATGCAACTATGCATACAGCTACAAAGGCTAAATTTTTTACAAAAAACTGGAATCCCGCTGATCACTTACCTTCCATACAGTCCATATCCTGCCTCCAACAATTTCTTTTTGTTCCTAACCACATTACTCAGTACACCGTTAACGTGTGCCAGATGACTGGGTTTCTGAAAGAGATATTTCGGCAACCCTGACTCGGCGAGTCTCAAGCCATATTACAACGTATGGAATGAAGTGCCCTGAACTTTACTTTTTTTTACCAGATTATTTCATAATGTCAAATACTGGTCATTTAGTAATTGAAGTTTTAATAAATGTAATAAAACAAGTACAGTTGAATAAAAAATACTATATTTTTTTAACATAAAAATAACATATCTATATAGGTACATGATTGTTGTACTAGAAAACTAGTAGATTTTCCATTCCTTCTAAGTTTAGAATACATAAAATAAGTAATATAATTAGAATAAAAAGTAAAAAAAAAGCAATGAAACTTATACTTAAACGTACTGGATGGAATACAAAATTATTACATATGGAAAATGCTTGTGCAGTGAGAAATATTTTATCGAAATGTGTGAATTATAAATAAATGTTGATATAAAATGTTACATAACTTAAAATGAATAAATGTTAACATGACAGTTTTAACTGATGAATAAAATATTACAGTTTTATTTTTTCTGTCCTTTCTGTATTACAAGAAAAAAGGAGTGTTATACTGTCATTGTACAGGGTGTTTGCTCAAATGTTGACAGCTTCTAGTGACTTTGTTATTCCAGATAGAAAAAAATTGTTCAGATAAAAATTGTAGGGTATCATCCAAACCGTCCGAATTTGCTAGGTACTTAAAGAAACAATTGAGCATCACGGGTGAACTTTTTGACTTATTGTATACTTTTTTTAATGGAACACCCTATACATTATGTGTTTATCGGATAGCGCTTAAAATTCTCTTTTCAAAAATATATAAGTTGCCTATAATTACTTCATCCATTGTTGAAATATCTGTTATTAAAGAATCAAAATATTACTAATTTACTATATGAAATAAATCATAGTAACCATTGAAAAACAAAGTTATCAAATGACATTACTGGCGGCATGGAACATTTAGTTGTCAATTCGTTTTTAAAATTGTTTTTGGTATTAAAATTGTTGGTTATTTCAGTGGTTACTATGATTTATTTCATATAGTAAATTAGTAATACTTTGATTCTTTAATAGCGGATATTTCAACAATGCGTGAAGTAATTATAGGCAACTTATACAGTCTGTTCTATAGAAAAGGCCCCGCCTTCTAGCTACTTTATATCAAATCAAATGGCACATAAAAACCTACATTTTAACACTATAAAAAAATTTATCTTCAATTGTTTCAGAGTGGTGACGTCACATGCAATGTTTTTAAATGACGCTATATATTTTTTTACATTTTCTGGTAGAGGTTTTTTTTTCTCTTTTCAACAATATAAATATTTTATGCCCTTACATAAGAAAATTTTCGAGAAAAATTAAAAAACTTTTTTATCGGTGGGAGGCCACGATACAAAGCTATAAACAAAAGTGTAACTCAGAAAAACAAAACAATAAACACTTTAGATTATTCTGAAATCTGATAGTTAAAGCGTTTGGCTACTATTTGTTTTGTTTTTCTGAGTTACACTTTTGTTTACAGTTTTGTATCATGGCCTCCCACTGTGAAAAAGTTTTTGTAATTTTTCACGAAAATTTTTTTATGCAAGTGCATGAAATATTTATATTGTTGAAAAGAGAAAAAAAACCTCTACCAGAAAATGTCAAAAAAATATATAGTGTCATTTAAAAAAATTGCATGTGACGTCACCACTCTGAAACAATTGAAGATAAAAATTTGTTGATTGTGTTAAAATGTAGGTTTTTATGTGTTATTTGATTTGATATAAGGTTTATTGGGTCTAAAATAAATAATAAAGTAGCTAGAAGGCAGAGCCTTTTTTGTTGAACAGACTATATTTTTGAAAAGAGAATTTTAAGCGCTATCCAATAAACACATAATATATAGGGTGTTCCATTAAAAAAAAGTATACAATAAGTCAAAAAGTTCACCCGTGCTGCTCAATTGTTTCTTTAAGTAGCAAATTCGGACGATTTGGATGATACCCTAAAATTTTTATCTGTACAATTTTTTTCTAATCTGGAATTACAAAGTCGCTAGAAGCTGTCAAAATTTGAGCAAACACCCTGTACCTATCATTTATTTCTGTCAAGTATATCGTTGGCAGTTTAACCAATAAGTTTGAATTTATCCCAGTTCACATTCTCGTGTCACAACTATACCCAACCATGGATGTTAATAACATCACATTTTATTTCAATTATTCACACCTTATATGTTGAATGACGGTTCTGTCTATATAAATTTAATAAAGCTTTATGTCTGAATGAACTTTGGCATTTAAGAATATAAACAGTAGCGCCATTCTCCTCTAAAAGTGCTTTGTGAGCTTGGGCAAGCTATACTCACTGAAATGATATGGCTTGTAGAGAATTAAAAGTGCATTTTTTAAATATTTGCAATGACTTGTACATAGTTTTTGATTATATGTATTTATATTGCTATTAATCAGTACAGTTTTGCATTTTTTGGCTAATGTCATTAAAGCAATGATTAACGTGATCAATTACACAAAAAACAAATATTTGTTGTGTGAAGCACAGTTTAAAAATAACCTTAACATAAAGTACGTTTTTTTTTTCTATAATAACTGTCAAAGTGTTACAATGTTGGTAGATATGAGATTAAAACGCTAGGAAATTTATATACCTCGTGTTGGTAGAACTTTTTAAAAATTATGGTTATGTGTCAATTTTGAATGTCAAAGTTACTTAATTTGAAGTCTTGACAAATTTCTTTTTTTAACATGGAATCATCATCATCATCAATAAAATCGGATAAAAAAAGAAAACCAAGAAATATTTTAAATGCAAAAATGAAGCAAGCGATATTAAATTATGACATATCTGTCAAAATGACAATCATTTTTTAGTGGAAGAAAAGAACTAAAAATCTATGTACCAACATTATTAAAACTAGGGACCCTGCAGGAATGCAACCTATCCCCTAGAAAGTTGACCTTGAAAATTATTATAGAAAAAAAATGTACTTTATGTACCTATCATTTAAAACTAAAGAAAAAAATATAGTGTACTTATTTTGATTCAGTGCTTAAGCAAAATATTGAATATTAAAACATTATAAATTCAACACTGATTACAAAAAAAGTTTGAATAAATAAAAATGAATTTTACTATCAAATCAAGAATTAAAAAGCTTGGATATTGTAAACGTTGTATCCCTAGATATATTTAAATATAGTAAATGAAAATTTAAAAACTGCACTGTGAACAAATAGAAAAATTGATAATGTGTAGTGCATCAATAGAAAAAATATAGAAGCTGCTTGCACAAGTTAGTTGTTCCAATTATTTTATTGATTTTGTTGTGATCAACCTACATTCTAGCTGAGAATTTTACAAAATATCCTTATAGTACCATTGTATGCAAAAGTATCTGGGACAAGTCTTATGGCTAATTTTAGGGATTTTTAAGCTATACGAATTGACAGAATTACAGTCTCAACTGACTAATACCGACAGTGTTGTGACAAGGTTGCTTTGATATTAAATAAATATGTTGCCATGTTTACAAAGGGTAACACAAACTGTCCCAGATACTTTTGCATACAGTGGTACAGGTCACAGAAAGTAGATTGGGTGTCAAGGTAGGTCATGAAAGGCGCTGTGATCATATTTGATGAATTGGCAATATGTGGAAAGTTGTCAAAAACATACAAAGTTAGGTTATATTTTAAATGACAAGTAAACAGCAACGGTGGGTAGAGGGATTTCGTTTGCGCAGTGACTAACGTCAAATGACAGATTCTTTGTGTTTTAAAGTGTGGAAATTGCTGTTGCTGGGATAGAAGGTTTAGCAGAGCCTTGTTGTTCAACGTACATTATTATTTCCGCAATCCTTTTAACATTCAAGAACTAATAATATACCATACCGCAATGTTGCATACGCCTCTGATTTATTGTGTCATTTAGCTTAAATAAGGTTAACAATTTAATGTCAATATTATAGATGTAAAAATGTTACCAATACGAAACTTGAAAATTACTAGATTCTAACATTAGTTCCGATTTTCACCGCGTCCCAATCTACTTTCTGTAACCTGTACATGTAATTTGTTACAACGTGCTACTTGCAGTACGAAATGTTCCTCATAACTTTGTTGGCTCATAAGAAAAATACAAACAGAAACTATTATTTACTATTTCAATGTACAGGGTGTACCAGAAAGAAGTGCACAAAAAAGACCCATAAAAGGAGCCAATGGACTAACACAGTTTCTGAAAGAATTATGAAAATCGGCTTATGCACTGCTGAATTAAAAATAATTATCAAGTTTTACCTAAAAAATATAGTACACCACTGCTTTACTGTTGTTAAGTTATTAATTGTTGCTAGACATATTGTTGTTAATCATAGCAACATTACAAAAATCGTGCCACTTTGATAAACATTTATTTTAAATCAAATTTTAAAATGCTCAAAATAAATTCAAATTTCTTGGGCCTATTCTCAGCTTCAGTGTACTGCAGTTTTTTGTGCACTTATTTCTGGGACACCCTGTATTACAATTTACATCTAAAAGTAATTACTAATTTCATTAGTAAATAGAAACAGAAACCAAGCGAACTTTAAGATAACGAGTAGTGCAAAGAATTGAGCCTTTTGGTTTTCGCATACGCTAACTTTCCCTAATTAAATTTAATAAAACCTTACCTCATCATACTTGCATGAGTTGAAAATGAATCCTGAGCATTCACATTCTGAATGGAACACCACGCTGCACAACTGGTTTAAACTTTGCTCTACTTATTGGAGTTGCTTACATATTGATTGCATTATTCAAGGCTGACTACTTTGTGCAATTCGGTGACCCATTAAGTCGACAAGTTTCTGACATTTAGATACGTACTACTAACTATGAATGCTAATGAATGCCCTCCAATGGTGTAAATGACTTGTACTGGTAGAGTTTACTGTCCCCGTAGCCGTATAACAGTCTGCCTACTCCGTTTTCGTCATAGTAAGGGTATCTGTATTTAGGCCTGTAAAAAATATAAATAAAAATTACAAAATTCTATCTCATATCTACGTAACTGTGTATAGCACAGTTTCTACTAAATGAGTAAATAATGAACATTAGACAAAAAGCAAATGTTAAATGATCGGCTTTTAAATACATGTGTATACGAGTATTAAATTTTTCTAACATGCATTTGTTATATTCAACTGTCTCGAGCATTAAGCAGGTTATTAGCTTCTCTTTCTCAGAAAGAAACCTGATAAGTGGAATTTTAGAAATTCTCCATTGTATATTTCCTACGATACTTCTTATCTATGCAAAATTATATTTTAATGTATGTAAATAAAATACAAATAATTAAAATGTTTAATTAAACAACATTTAGAACCAGTCAGTGGCGGCTGCTACTTATGGGCGCCGGAGCGCTAGCCTCCCAGCCGTCAACAGCTTATATGGCATTAGAAAAATGTAACTATTCTATAACTGAAAATATATTTAATCATCTGTTATAATATAACAAGATTTAAGTAATGAGATCCGGAAGTAGCTACTCGATACCGCTTAAAACATGTAGGCTAAAATAATATTCAAGAAGTACATCAACATAACATCAGTTATGCATCAATATGCTCGTATCATTGCACCAGTGTCTGGGAATTACTGGCAAAAATGCTATCACAGCAGAATCAAGGTATGGTAGTTTCAATGTGACGCAAAGGCTAACGACATTGCAGCCGAGACCGTCGTAAACTGGCAGGTTTATTTACAAATATAGTGCTCCCGAAATGTAATGCAATCCGAGGGTAAAGGCAGCTGCCAATAGCAAATGTTGTGCAATTTTTGATAATGAAAATGAATGTATTAGAGCTCCAAGCACTGTTTTGATAATAAATTAGTTCTTAGCAGTATAACTGCTTGCACAACAATGAGGAGTGAAATCGGGCCTTTACAAATTTGATACATTTTACCAGTCAGGTACTTGTATACATGGTGTCCAAAAAATGGCGGATTAATTCTACGGTGCGTTACTTTGGGATGCCTAGTGAACACTGTTAGTGTTTTTGCATAAAAAAATAACACCCACTGTTTTTTTTTTGCAATTTTTAAACTTGTTTAAGATGAAGCAACTAAAAACACAACTTTTTTTTCACTTGAGGGTTTTGCGTATCTTGCTTCCTTTTCGAGGAAAAAAATTGGAACCATTATTTTTACAAATTTTAACACCCTGTATCTCGAAAATGAACCATTTTAGGACATATGTTTATATAAACTTTTTTGCTTATTTTTAGTTGTAGAAACCGTCTATATATAGCCAGCCCAACATTTTTGTAACACCCTGTATATACAGTGTGGAAATAAAGTAACAAATAAATTCATTAACTTTGTTAATATTAATTCTTATGAAAAAATCTTGAAGGATTAAATTTCAACCTGCAAAATAAAGTTGGAACTCCTAATTTTACAAGACATTTTTCTGTGGACATTTACAAGAAAAACAAATGGATTTGTGGATTTGATGCATGTTGTGTTTGTGTTTAACTTTGTAACACTTAATGTATATTTTGTGCTGTGTTTGAATACTTTTTGTTCTGTGCATATGATTATTTAAATTAAAAATCATTGCTATATTTGTATTAAAACATCCAGGGCTGCAACTAGGTATAGGCCCCTGTCTAGGGGCGCAAGCGACAAGGGGTGCCAAAATGGCAATGGAAAAAATAATTTCTTTTATACTAATGAAGAAAGGAACAACTAAATTAGCAGGAAATTTTAAAAAACATTAATACGTTTTTTTGGTAGATATTTTTCTGTCATCCTGAGTAGGCGTTGCTCCCATTTTCCTTTGTACTCAGATATTTGATCATTAATGGCCATTATACCTAATTCATCACGTGCTAAATATAATAAAGAGAATTTTGCTCACTCTGGTCGACACATTACATACCATGTAAACGATAATTTTCTAAATTAAAACTAATAAAGAATTTTGGGTTGACTGTGTATGAAATGTAGATAAAGACCTATAAATAGATCTCTCACAGACTATCTCATTTCAAACATATATTTCAGAATTTGAAAAATTAATACCAATAAATTAAACTTTTATGGTGAGGTAAGAGGTAGAAAAATTTTCAAGTAAGTAGCATTAATAGTTTTATTTATTACCAATAGTAATAGTCTTTTTTGCTTCAATTCCAGAACTATTGATTAGAGAAAAATCATATTTTGTCAACAAGTCCCCTTTAACCCTGCAGGAGTCGCGCTTATACTGAAACATGAGTAGTCGCTGCGGACTCACACTCCCCATGGCAAATAAAAGATAATTTAGGGGCTACAAACAGAAGTCATATGCCAGTTTATTTTTTATTTATTGCAAAACAATGAAATATTTATTTATTAAAAAGAAACCTTAACAAATAATTGTCCAATATTAACATTTAACTTAGGATTTTGAAATTTTAATAAAAATTAAAAAAAAATTAATTCTGCCATGCACTCTCACGGCATTCGTCACAAATAGTGGTTGAATGTTCTAAACACAAAGAAATATTACATTTGACACAATAATATCTTGTTAGCCAGTTTTATCGTTTTGGTGAGATTCTAAACACTCTTTCATTAAAAGCCGAAGGCGATCCTGCTGTTTCTCGTACTCTCCCATAGAAACTAGAAAATTTTAAAGTAATTTAGTAAATTAAAATTACTAAAAAACTTAAAGTAACTTTCCTTTGTTTATAATCAAATTGAGTTTAAAATAAAACTATTTTACAAACGCCGGTGGTTGCTGCGGACTCTCACTCCGCAAATACTAATCATTCACACAAATGTGAACCCACTAACTCGTTATTTGGCACTGACAATAAGATACTGTTCCCCGAGAGGTAATGAGACCGGCAAGACCTAAAGAGTAGGGATTGCCAAATAATAGCTGATACTTCTTGCATGCGGAGTGACAGTCCGCGCGCGACCTCTGCAGGGTTAAAGAGAACATGTTCTCTTTTTTAACACAATTCTTTCGTTCTCTATCTTGTCTTATATACAAGGTGAGTCATAATTAGATGTAAAAAATTTAACCAAAGCTTCTTTAGGCTAAAACCTAATACAGCGTAGTACCAAAATGCTCCCTTAAAAAGATACAGGGTGTTAATGAAAAAAAAATATTTCAATGACTATAGGTAACTTGGAAAGTAATTATCCTATTAATTTGAAAATACATTATAATAAACATAAAATTAACAAAACAATGACTAAAAAATAGAAAACTATAGCTGTTCTATAACTTTGTTAACATCTGCGATTGGTTTTCCATGCTTTCGTCCGTTTCTATTTCTTCTTTCGTTTGTATACTTTCTAGTCTTTCATCTTCGTATAGAGAAATAGTTTCTCCATTCTTCTTCTTTGATATTTTATGCTGTTGTGTATTTATATACTAGTGTAGCGGAACAATAAATCAGAAAGATCATTGCCGATAGTTACCATAAAATAAACAGTGCGTGTTATAAATATTCTCGAAGTGCAAGCAGTTAGCTTAAGTGCCATTTGAAAACTTTCTAGCTAAAGGGTACACGCAGTTAAAAACGCCTAATGTCAAAAAGTGATTTGTGCAGCGGAATTCAATAGAAGAGAAACTCTCCAACGTCTGCGAGTGCCCCGCAAACAAAAGTGCAAAAGGGTTTCTCAAATCCTGAACACTTTCCTAAATCAGAAGCGAAAGTGAATGAACAATACGGCTATAAAACTGCAGCTGTTAAAATCGAGAGTTAATTTCGAGTGGGTCATAAACGTCGAACCCTTTTGGCAAGTGAAAGTGAGCCGGCTCTTTGTCTTGTAAATACAATACCATTGTTACGACTAGAATAGGAAATCCTTTTGTAAATCGTACAACCAGGGTATATATACAGAAGCGATGGAGCTTAAAGAGCATAGCGTACTAGGTCTTAGAGCTGAATGACCACTTTGGTTGTTCGGAACACAAAGAGTCAGATTCTCAATGTGTAGCAGTATCAAATCTCAATACTTACTAAAGCATTCACTTTGAATGTTTCAGGAGCCAAGTGTCAGATCCACAAACGCTCATATGTATTCTGATTAACTCGACCTAGTCGCTCCGCACGTGTAATAGTATAGTAGCTAATCCGCACATTTATTTTATGTCTGTAATCTGTTGCGTTTAATAAAGAATATTAGGAGTGATATAGTTATCCGTGTGTGTAATTTCTAACTAACACCATAACATAATCACACTAAACTAGTATAACTGTTGAGTGTTATTTCTTTTGTTTTTGTTTTCAATTTCTTCCATTATTTTTTCGATGTATTGTTTTTTCTCTTGCTACATTTTTCTCTATGATTTCCTTGTATTTTCTGTGCCTTCTAGTACAGCTTCCTTAATTTGGATCCAATCTTCTTCCATATTACGTTTCTTTTCTTCTATTCAGTCTGTTTCGTACTTTATTTCTATTTTTCCTAATGTTTCTCTTCTTTAAGTTTTTCTATGTTCCACACTTTTTACTTATTTCGTTCTTTTCCATTTGTATTATTTTTATTTTTGTTATGACCAGAAAGTGGTCCGTATCTATGTTAGCTCCCCTGTAGGATCTTATATCATTAACAGAGTTGCAGTTTTTTTTTACTATAACGTGGTCAATTTGGTTACCGTCCATTTTTCTTGTTTGCATCCATGTTATTTTGTGAATATTTAGATATTTAAATTTCGTCCTTGCTATGTACACTTGTGCTCATAAAAATGGAATACACTTACTGTTGGACTGATTAAAAGCAGTTTCAGAACCGTAAACAAATTCATGTCGACAAATAATGTTTATCTGCCCCCACAATCTGTCAAAATGCCGCAGCATTTGACCGAACTCAAAAAAATGCGTATTATTAGCAAATTAGAAGACCATCGGTTTTTAAAATTAAGAAGCACGGCAACAAGACCAAACCTTGAGAAGAAGACCAGAGTCATCCCGACCTAAAATCTCTAGCCAAGAAGAAAAGAAAACCCATTTGAATGCATAAGAACTGCTAAACTCGAGTCAAATTTTTCCTGTTCCCAGCAAACAGCTTCTAGAAAAGTAAATGCTTCAGAACTCAAGAATAGGGCCGCAGCTGGGAAACCACTCTTGAATGAAGAACACAAGCAAGCTAGAATTTGATTCGCCTTGAATTACATTTACAGGGATTTGGCATTTTTACTTCCTTTTACGATAAAGGAAGTATTGGATTCACCCCAAAAATTCGAAATTGAGTTTTCAACAGATCTTCACGTTTTAGAGTCCCCTGAACCCAAAAAACATATTTTTTTTCATTGGTCTGTGTGTCTGTCTGTCTGTCTGTCTGTCTGTCTGTCTGTGAACAGAATATCTCAAAAACGAAAAGAGGTATGGCGTTGAAACTACATATATAAGTTTTGTGTACTATGCAGATGCGACAGCAAGCTTTTGAAGAAAATCGCATAACCGGAAGTAGGTGTTTACTCTTGTGATTTTTCAGTTTTTTTAGATTTTTTCAAAAACGGCTCTAACGATTTTTTTCAAACTTTACATTTTTATTACATTTTTAATGTGCATTGACGTGAGATAGGTGATTTTCCAGTTGTATTCTTCTAAAGTGGGTTTCTTTTGTTTTTTTTTTCTATTTTTTCTATTAACACCTATTTTAAATAGAACACCCGGTATATTATTACATTTTTGAATTCTGCTTAAAATTTTAGAGAAAATTTGTCTCTTCAACTAACACTCTATTTTGTACCGTTTTTGTAAAATTCGTAATTTTTGAAAATTTTTGACACATGCTTAAAAATTTAAAATTAAATTTTTGACTAATTATAAGATCACTGTAAAAGGAAGTTGTGTGAGTGTATCACACCAGATTTTTTTACCAGGTAATATTTACCGACGAAAAGATCCTCCAATGATGGACATATTTGGGTATACAAACCACAAAATTCAAGATTCGAAGAACGATATGTAACAGGAAGGCAGCGATCTGGAAGATTTAGTGTTAATGTTTGGAGCTGGGTAAGTTATAACAGGATGGGAACTTGTTGGAAAATTAAGGGCGGTTTAATTCGGAAAACTATATTGAGATATTAAAAAGTGTGATGATGCCTTCGGTGGAGCTGTTATATCCTAACAGTTATATCTATCAACAACACAACTGTCCAGTACATACATCAAATGCTGTTAAGAGACTGGTTTGGAATATTTCTCGATGATTCTTAAACTAGTGGAAAGCTTATTCTTTTTACATTCAGATGATATCAAATTACTTTCAAAATTACTTTTAACGACTGCTACAGAAATTGTTTAAATAAAGCGTATGGGGAATTTGCAGGATCAACTTTAGCATCGACATATTTTGGAAACTATTACAGATAAGTGTATACATCCAGCATATGAAATGTGTCAGAAAAAATCAATGAATTTTTAGTGAAAGAATTATCTGCATTGGCTTATTGATGTAAAAAATATAATAAATTTTCCATTGCCTGATTTAGCTGAAACGCATCTCGCACACGAAACTAAGACATGTCTGGCGTGAAGCTTAAGCCTACTGAAACGGAATGATATTAACAGGGCTCCATAGCGCTGTTAGAAATTGGCCAAAGCGCTTTGTTCGCAGTCGCAAGTGCTGCGGTTCAAATCCCTCTAGTAATAGACTTTTTTATTTGAAAATTTATTTAATTTATTAGAAACGTGAAGATATTTTTACTCCTAACTTAATTTCATTTTTAAAATTATTTAGTTTCACAAGGAATTTCTTGTAATTTAATACAACAAACAATTTCACTTTATCGATGATTCAAACCAACCGGTATTACAAAACTAAAGTATTACAAAAATCGGTTGCAATACTTGTATTCCATTTTTATGAGCACAAGTGTGTATGTTTGTTGTCGTTACAAAGTTACATAGTAGCTGCCCATTACTGTTTGTTTCATTGTGAATTGTGTGTTTACCTACTACTTCTTTGTTCCATTCTTCTTTTCCTATTTGAGCATTAAAATCACCTTTAGGAATGTCTTCGTACACTTATTCAAGTTTATCTTAGAATTCTTGTTTTATCTTTTCTGCTTTTTCTGTTGCTACAGATGCATTTATTATTGATAATAGTATATTACAGCCCGAGATGGGAAGTGTTTCATTACTGTCGAGAGACTAAGGCAACTTCCTGTCGAGGTTTGTATACTATTTTATTCGCAACCACTTTATTCTAAACAATAATTGGAAAAATTATTATATTATGATACGACAGGTTGTGACGCGCATGAATGGATCAACAAGATTCCCAGTGTCCCTACCTACTCAGCGGTCGGGAATGTACTTCCCGCACTTGAGCGGGAAGTAGCGGGCTGAAATGTACGACTTCCCCCACTCAAATGAGGTCAGGAATGTTAACATTACATATATGGTTGCGAATAAAATATAATTCTCTCATTGACGACTTTAAATTGCAATACTTGTCTTTTTACTTTTCCTTGTATTAAGAAGGCTGTTCCGTTCCTCTGTAACCTTGTTTTTCTGTTCCTGAATACCAAATTGCGTATTCCCCTTTTTCTATTTTTCCTGTTCTCTCCATCTTGTTTCTTGTAGACATGTGACTACAATTACGTACATTTTAATCTTGTTTGCCAACTCTTGTATTTTTCCTTGCGCTAACATTCCAAGATCCAATTCTATTTTTTTTATTTTTGCGTCTTGGTTGTTTTTTAGTACTTTTCGTTATCAATTTATTCGTGTGTCCTGCTGTTATCTGTTCTTTTTTAAATACTGTCAGTTTTTTATGTGTATGCACTCTTAGTGATCTTCAATGATTTCTCTCTCACTGCTTCTTCTTTACTATTACCTGGAGATGTTTGACTCCTTTCTTTATATGTTCTCCTTTCTCTGCTTGCATCACCGCCATTACATTTGCTGGTATGCTTGTTTCTGTAGCGCTTTCTGCCATCTCTCCCACTTCTTCTCCTTCTTTTTCTGATATTTCTATTGCGTTTAATTGTTCCAGGGAAAAGGCACCTCCATTTACCATTAATTTATTATATGTAATTGTAATAATACTGTAATTCTATATTTTATCAATTCTTTTCTTTATTCTTGTATTTCCTTTGAAAAATCTTCCATGTAAATTCTTATCCCTCTTTTAGTTTTTTGGTTGCTTTCAGTATCTCCACTTTCCTTAACCAGTTCCTTAATTCCGCTAAAATTGATCTACATTTCCCAATTTGCTGTTTTGCTATTCTGCTTATCTCTGTTACTTCCTCTTGCATTACTATTGTTAGCTCCAGTTCCCTTAAGATCGTTCTTACTTTTTCTTTTAACTGTTGCTCTTTTCAACTTGTTCCTCAACTCCGTATATTATTATTTTTCTATTCCTTATTTCTCTTTCCATTTCTTCTATTCTCTTTTCTTGTTGTGTTATCTTTTGTTTAAGTTTTTGGTTTTCACCTTTCCTGCGTAATAGAGTTTGAGTGACTGCTAGTGGTATGTGCACCAAGATCGCTGCTCGCGAGTATATACGCTTGGCGCAGTTTCCTGTTTACGAATAATAATAATAATAATAATAATAGTTTATTGCCATTAGGTACCAAGTACACTTGCTTTCAAAACTTCCGCGTACACCTATTTTTCGCTGTATTAAATCAGGGTTGTAATTAATCAACTCTGACATTTAAATTTTTGAAAAGTCAAAATGCCTTGACTGACAGAGCACATGCTGTCAATGTCATTTTTAACCTAATCTCAAAATTACCTGTTCACACAGCTAAAATTTTACGAAATCGTTATTACTTGATTTTGAATGTGTACGCGAAAGTTTTGAAAGCAAGTGTACATCAGCAGCGTCAGAATTAAAAAATAGAAAGTAATTAAAAGGAAAATCTCAACTGGATAAGATACACACAAATCAAATAAATAACAAATATAAACGACAGTGCTGTAATAACAGTGATTATTTACGAAAACTCATGCTGGAGAAATTTCTCAATAGAGTAAAAAGTTTTGCTTAACCATAAACTTTTCACTCGTTTTTTTTTAAGTTTTCAAGACTCAATAAGTTTAATTTTCTCAGGTAGATGGTTAAATAGCTTAATAGGCAGTATGTAAGAGCTATTCGCACTGAGTGCAAGGGTATGTTTCGGCAAAATTAGTGTATTTCCGTGGCGCAGTGAATAGTTATCATTGTCACTGACTTTCTTTAGTTTTGAAAAATTGTTTTTAATATACACAACAGATTGAATTATGTAAACAGAAATAACCGTTAGTATTCCCAAATTACTAAATGCCAATCGGCAAGACTCTCGCTGATTTAAAAACAAGATAATCCTTACTATTCTTTTTTGAATTATTAGCACATCTTTTATATTTTTGGAATTTCCCCAGCAAACAATACCATACGTAAGGTTCTGTTAACAAACGCATTATAATAAGATAGCAGTACCGACCTATCTACAGAACTCCGAATTCTCCAAAATACAAAACACTGAATCGACAATGCCTTTACTGACTATTCCAAGTCATGTTGGGATCTAATATTGTATTCCCAAAAAACGAATAGTTTGGCTAGTTTTTACACTTTTATCATTTAATTTTACTAAAAGAATATGAGGTAGAATATGTTCGCTGTGAGCACTGTACCGTAGTTTTATACCCAAAAATTGCCGAACACCCAGTTTAGTCGAAACTTCCTTTAAAAACTATAAGACTAGTGGTATAAACTGTTACAAGTGTTACAAAAATTATATTTACTTAATAAAAACAATTACAATAAAATTCTGACAAAATAATTCAACAAAAATGTAATTCTAAGAAAATAATAGAAAAGATAACTAAGAACTACAATGATATGTTTTTCGGACTTTTTCCACTGTCTAGGGTGTAAATCACACAACGTTTCGGGAGTAGATCAAAACTCCCGAAACGTTGTGTGATTTACACCCTAGACAGTGGAAAAAGTCCGAAAAACATATCATAATAGACCACTGCCAAAAAATGACATTCAGAGAACAATAAGAACTACAAGTTACGCAAATTTTTTTTGATGTGATAAATTTCCAAGCAAGGTACAATACAATATTGCAAGGAGCACACATATATCGTGATTCCGAACGTTTCTTTCGCTCAATCTGTCAATCCAGCCAGCATCACACTCGTCCTGAAATTCACCAAAATCGTCTTCACTGTCACTAGTTTCTAGTATACGCAAAAGCTGCTCTTTCATTTAACGGTTTATGCCTACTAGACATTTTTGCACGAAATGGACAAAACAATATGCCCAATTACATCGCGATGCAAGCTGTGTGCTAAATACGTCATGTAAATATTACTTGCGATTCTACAGGCTTTGAGCAGTCAAACCAAAATAATTGTCAACTTCTAGGAGTGGGGTATTAGAAAAGCACAGTGACATGTCATGGGCGATGTGATGCTATACTGCGAGCGACAATATCCGCTTCGAGCAGCTAACAATTAACACGACCAGTGCGAGTATACTCGCTTTGAGCAGTGTAGTTCGATGCGTATATATTCGTCTAGAGCAGTTAAAGGGTTAAGAATCACATTTAGGTACCTTACCACATAAACTGTGTTAACTGTTAAACTGTGCACAAAAGTACTACATAATGTATTAAAAACGTTGTGTTTTAATTTAAATTACTTTTAGTTCTTATTGTAAAAGTACACTTAACTTAAACCCAAATATAATATCATTAAACGTTTTTAGCTGTCTGAAACACTTACAGTGTATTATAGGTATGTGTATAACATGTTTAGAACACATATGCCAATAGAATATATAAAAATGTATCTTTAACATAATTATGACAGCAATAAAAATGTGTTCAACCCATTTGTACTTGTACAAGCATAGTGATCATGTACAGTTGTACACATACATTCTGACAATTTATTTTAAAAGCCACAGTGATAAAAATACGAGGATGATTTGACGGAACGTGCGACTCGACTACTAGTGCCCTCTAGCGGTAAAAATTAACATCATTTTCGAATTCCGCCATCATTTTTATGCTGACAAGTGAAGTTTAGTTGATCTGTGGCGTTCAGTTAAGAAATTGCAACGGTTTAAAGACAATGCTTAAATGGAAAATCCTAAAATGGATAAAAACGCTATTCGTGGTGCGATTCAATATTTGTTTTTAAGAAGCTAAACACGACTAATATTTTGGCTGATATGCAGCAAACGTTGGATGACAATGTCGCTGGGTTGCACGATTTAAACGTGGTGATTTGAGCATTGAAGATGATGAACAACCAGGACCATCAAAAACAGTAACAACCCCGGAAACAGTCGATCAAGTGCATGATATTGTTTTGAAGGATCGAAGAATAAACATTGATGAGATAGCTAGGATCGTAGGCATATCAACTGAGCGCATACATCATATTTTGCACGTAGAATTGGGCCTGTCTAAGCTGTCATCAAGATGGGTGCCGCGCTTGCTGAATGCTGATCAAAAACGAGAAAGAGTGCGAACATCAAGCGACAATTTGAAGTTGTTTCACAAAAATCAGGTTGATTTTCTGCGCCGCTTTGTTACGGTCGATGAAACTTGGATTCATCACTACATTCCCGAATCAAAACACCAATCTCAACAGTGGAAACATCATGGCAGTCCTCCACCAAAGAAGGCGAAGTCGTTTTCATCGGCCGGGAAAGTAATGGCTACGATTTTTTGGGATTCGAAGGGGATACTCCTCATCGACTATCTTACAAAGGGCCAAACCATCAACGGAGCATATTATGCTGCACTTTTGGACCAACTAAAAGCAGCAATTGATGAAAAAAGACCCAGAATGGTTCGAAAAAAAGGTGCTATTTTGTCATGATAATGCCCCTTCCCATTCCAGTCACATTGTTTGTGAGAAATTGGATCAACATCGCTTCCAGGTTATCTCCCACCCACCTTACTCGCCAGATCATGCTCTGAGTGACTTTCACCTATTCCCGAGCTCAAACTTTTCCTTGCCCGAAAGAAGTTTAAGACGGACGAAGAAGTAATTGCTGCAACGGAGCAATATTTTGACAACCTTGAAGAAGATCACTACAAAACAGGCACATAGGCACTTCAGCGTTGCTGGTCCAAGTGTGTTGATGTACGAGGAGAATATGTTGAAAAATAAAAAAATGCTCTAACTCATGTCTTTCATTTCGAGTCTCACGTCCCGTCAAATCATCCTCATAACAGAGTTACAGTAAAGGTGTGCTAAATATACTTACACATATGTTGATTAACTGCAGTATGATCGAAAACTTTTATCCTCTAGACCAGTGCTTCTCAAACTATTTAATGTGGCGGACCGGTATTATTTTTACTAATGTAAGGCAGACCGCTACAGTTATTAACAATTGAAACAATAACGAAAAATAAGTTATTCATAATTTTAAAAGAAACTACATATAAACGTAAACAGTTCAACCAGCTTCGTACAACGTTGCATTAATGTGATAAATGGCCATGCTTATTCTTGGTCAATTTCTCTATCCGTGGTTCAATAAGGTCACTAGATTAAAACATCGTCACTTCATTTTACGTGAGAAAATTGTAAGATAAAGATAACAAATAGAAATTTCCCAAGTACAATAGGGAAGACACTAGTTTTTGGGGATTTTCTTGTTGGTGTAATGGCACTGTTATAAAGTCAAATTATTGTTAGTTTGTGTTTTTATCCGCAGATTGAGAAAATTGTGTCCAAAGGACAGATATAAAAAATCACTAATGGCAGTACGTTCCACTTAGTGTATTAATCTAGTGGCCTTATGGTTCAATTGATGACAGCGGGAATGAATCTTCATACTATTCCTATATTTTGAGGTGTTAGACTGACAACAAAGTTGAGTCGATTGTCAGAATCAACAATCGACTTTGCGGACTGGCAACATCTTGCTCACGGACCGACACCGGACCACCACTTTGAGAAACACTGCTGTGCAATTATTTTATCAAAAAAATTTGTTGGCAGTCGTGGTAGTAAAAGTCACATTGGCATTTTATATCTGCCAGTTTAAGGTTATATCAGGAATGTCATTTTAACAAATGCAAACATTTTTGTTGAATACATACAAATGTTAGTAACAAAAACAACTAAAGCTGTTCAAAATGATGAATTTCGGTATTATTAAACAACCTGCAAAAGTTAAGTTTATCTGTAAAAAATATATAGGTTATAGTATTATTGCTTTACTCATCACTGCCAACATAAATTTTTTTTTTTTAAATCCATAGCCCTCTAGAGATTAAAAGTTTTCGATCATACGGTATATGATGACGATGAGACAGATAGAAAGTGTTCAATATTAAATCAAATTATGCATAACTGCAATCTCAGACTTCTCATGTGACAACTTTCTTCATTTATTTATAAAGAAATCAAAAATTTCTACAGGAGAGATCCAATTAAAACGTCTGCTTTCTCCTTTTTAGCAGCTGGAAATGAAAATGTCGCTTTAAAACATATCAGCAGATATATTCCTCGTTAGTAGTTTTAATAATGACGACAGTTTCTTCATATATGCACGAAATATGCTTTTTCTGCTTCATACCAATTTCTAGCAGTGATACGATATCTAGTTTTGCTTAACAATGATAATTTGTCATTAATTATTTTTAATTGTGGAGCGAGTCCATTGAGAAAAATAAAATAGTAACTATTTTACATTATTCAAATGATAGTGCATGAAAATATTACTACAGCATGTTTAAATGATATGCGTTCACATATTTTTTGTTCACAAACTAAATTCTATAGTTTGTAATAAAATTATGACTGATAATAATTTTTGCATTATTACTTAACAATAAAGAGCAGAATGGACATTCACCCACCAATTAATTTTTGTGCTGCTTATTACTTTCCAAATAATTGAGGTGCACATATAAACAGTTTAGCTCTTAAACTCTGTAAATTAAAAGGTAATATTGCAAAATTTTATATTTCAGACGGAAACAGCAATATTATTAATAAAACCATAGAAACGTATTTAACATCTGCTTGCTAATGAGAAGTGTAACTTGAATCATTTAAACTTTTTTGCACTTCCGGGACTAAAGTTGATACTTTAGTCCCCGTAAACAGGGACTAAAGTAGCTCATTTAATCCCTAGGGACTAAAGTAAAAATGATACCGTAACTATGGTAAATTTATGTACACACGAGGTTAGTAGGTTAGGTTTTGTTTCTCATTTGACACACACTGACGCAAAACTTAACCTGCAAATCTCGAATTTGACATATACTGACAATACACTTCAGTACTGCCAACTGATTCAGGCTATCCAGGACCTGCTGCATTTCAGTTTTTAATAAATTATAATTGTCAGTTTCCAAATTGACAGATTCCAAATTTTGGAAATTTTTTATGATAATGTTCCCAAAAGTGCAAAAAATAGTGTATATACCTCGGAACTAAAGTGCCTAAATCCCTTGAATGGTTGTTGCCCTCGGGCTTCGCCCTCGAGGCAACAAACTCCACTCGCGGGATTAACTGGTGCACTTTAGTCTCTTATGGTTATGATATACTATTAGGTTACTAAAATACCCTAAAAAACTAAAAAGTGATTTTTAATGTATAATATTAATAAAAGGCAAATACTTGTTCCCTTTGTTTTATCATTTATCTTTTGCTATACGAGATTTTCCTAAAAAATACTTTCCTTTAAACTTCATAGTAGGCTACATAGTAGTTTCTGTAGTTTGATTTTTCTCATCTTAGTGATTTTTAACATGAACCTGATAGAAGAGTGTTTTGAGAAATATTCTTTAAATCTTGAAAAGACAGTGACAGAATTGCATGTGATTTTTTAAAAAGGGAATACTCTTTTGCTTTAATAGTAACGTTATTGGCCAAGCAATATCGTAAATAACTTCGGGTAATGGTGAATGATAATATTAACATCGTACAGTATTCAACAATGTTGTGAAGTGTAAGCCATTTCTAAAATTTTTTTAAATAAAAATTGTAGATACTAAGGTGGTGCACATTAGTAAAATATTTTTGGTTATACAATATTGTTCATTATCCCTTTAAATGAAGAATCTTAAGAGGCATAAATGTTTTTGATGTTCAAACTCATACATTTGAAAAATGGTTAAATTTAGGTTATGAAATATTTTATCAGAAGAAATCTTATTAAAAGGGCTTTTCAAAAATACAAAGGTATACATAAATTTAAAAATTTTGACCACCCTATATAGTCTTATTACCCACAAGGCTGGTGCTTTATGTGCTTGCATCTGGCGGTACAATGCTCAACTTGCCCCGGATTCGGGATACAAAGTTGGAGC
The DNA here is from genome assembly GCA_940337035.1 of Agriotes lineatus. Classification (NCBI taxonomy): domain Eukaryota; kingdom Metazoa; phylum Arthropoda; class Insecta; order Coleoptera; family Elateridae; genus Agriotes; species Agriotes lineatus. The sequence goes on from OW679195.1 coordinate 69,302,317, forward strand.
GCGCCTTTTGTGCTTGCACAGCGACCATTGTTGACATTTACATGACCTAAATCTGTTATCAAAGTGACTGTTTTTTGTTTACTGGATGTAAAAGTCTTTTATATCCTCTTGACTTGTTAAACGGTCATTACTGTCGTTTGAACTGACTCGGTAAATGAGTCTTTACAGGCCAGGTGCCTGTAAAGTGTTACTGTCGTCTGAACTGACCTGTAATAGATATTAACGATACAAGTTTGATTATTATGAGCATCTTAACGACACGAGTTTGATTGCCAAAAACGAGGCGGTGAGCCGAGTTTTGCGGCAATCAAACTCGTGTCGTTAAGTGCCATAAGCAAATGTGTATTGTTCAATATTTTATCTTCCTCAATAAATTCTGCTTCAATGTATTTCTTGATACAAAAAGAGTGCGGTAATGAAGCTCATAACGATACTAAAATTAGTTTGGTTAAGAATCTATAACAACACCGAGGAAGATAATAGTATTTAACATTACTGGGGCTCACCGGATTGCAAGGCTCGCTCCTACGTCGCTCACCCTGCAAATTATCCGGCTCGCCCATAAAGGCTAATTTACTAAGCTTGCCACGCAAATAACTATTACAATCTAGAACAAAAAAGACTTTTACGTTCAGCAGTTTTTGATTAAAGAAGAGGTCACAATGTAAACAAAATTTTCTTTCAGTTTCCGCTAATGTGGAGCTGTGCAGTTTTCGATAAAATGTTGTTTGATGCTCGATTGCGAAATTCTTTTGCATTCCCGAGTAGTAGTCTTTCTCAATCTAAAATCAAAACTAACAATTTTTTACTGACTGATCTCTCAAATACAATAAAATACCACAAAGGGGTCTAAATGTTGAAGAAATATGAGTCATAAGGTGCTTAGGCACAAGCTCGTGATAATGTGTGATTCTCAGTTTGTTGGAGGTTCTGCAAATGTTCAAACAATGGAGGCAAAAGACGAGAATCTCATGCCAGACCCAATCTTGGCTGCCGTCAAGGCGCGAATTTAGGTTAGCTGCAGTTTAAGATTTGTGTGTAGGTACTTCATACAAAAATGCCTGTGTATCACCGTAAAAAAAGCAGTTAGTCCAATCGTTGACAATAATATTGAATTTGAATTTCCCAATGAGTATTTCTCTAATCCATAGCTTAAAATCCGGTTTTACCACTGGCATAACAGTTTCAAAATGTACCAGTGGGCTATACTGGACTTTTCCCGATACATGTTTTATAGGTGTCATTTGGCAAAGTATTGAATATTTTGAAGCACGATGAACAACAAAAAGAGATATAATTTAAAATAAGACAATTTCGGACATGCTTCATATATTTAAGGAAGATTTGTAAAAAGAAAATTTTGCAAATGCATTCGAAAAATAAACATTTATTTTGATAATCTGCTGAATTGTGCAAAATATGAATTAAAATAGTACAGTATTAGTTAAAATTTTAAAATTGATGGGATGTAAATATAAATTCAATATCACGTGTGTAATAAACAATGTATATTAAATTATAATTTACATATACCTAACTGTGCTATAGTATTATGTAATTTTTACTGTATAATAGTTGGTGCTAAAAAATCTATTAATTCACAACTTGTATGAATTCTACGAATTCTTACTGTTATAGTGTTATCGTTTTATATTCAAATTGTATCATGTTATTACTTTGTTACAATTTAGTATGATTCTTACTTTATTTTTTGTAAAATAACTCAAATGCATATCAATAGAAATATTGCATCTATTTTTTTGATTAAATCTATGAGTATTACTTATATAAATACAGTGACTATAATCACAGTGTGGCCATAGGATTGTGGGCCGTCATGTTTCTTCTATCTTCAAAATAGCTTTGCATGAGAAACTACAGTGACTCTACGAGAAGTCATCATGAAGTGACAAAAAGAATTGCTTAAAATGTAGGTACTGTTTGATAACGTTCCGTTACCCGTTTTTTTTATTCAACCACTAGACGGTCACGCTTCGAGGACGTAGGATTCTTCCTTTCACAAATAACATAAACTCCAGTTTTCAATAATAGTACATAAAGTGTCTTCAGTTATAAATCTGTTAAGCATAAACTATTTCCAAGGAACAAGTACACGAATTATAATTAAATGAAAGGAACTAATTTAAATTATCACTGAACTACTTGCTGTACATGTTCAACCTGGAATTGCAATTGTACACCGCAATAATCTATTGAGCAGTTACTTACCAATATTTAAGCAATATAAAACTTACAGAAAAATATTTATTTGTTTGATGTTAATACTGTTCTGAATATCGTAAATAACTAATTGGCGAAAAACGTCAAAATATGCTTCTTTTCCGTAGAAACAAACTATAATTTGGAAAACTCACGGCCACAGGAAAACTAAGGGCAGATTTCACCACGTGATATGTCCACTCAGGTTTTTGATAAGTTATAAAATGCCAATGTCTTATTTTGACATTAGTAACTTTTTGTAACTAAACATTCTGTACACTATTAAAAATGACAAACACTTGGATAACTTTTGCCTTCAACCAATAGAAAACATGACCAACGTATTGCCACACTGTGATTATATAGTCACTGTAGCAAAACCTAACCTACTAACCTCGAATTTGACATAGACTTACAGTGTCACCAACAATATACTTCACTACTGCCAAACGTAAAACGAATCGCTGTTGCTATGCAGAAATGTACCACATTTCTCAACAATTTTGAATGTAGAAATGTAATACATTACTAAATGAAATGCGATAGACTAATTTGATGCAGCAAAATGATTGTGTGACCAGGGCCATAATTAAGTATCGGCAGTGTTCAAACTAATTTGAACATGGGATTTTAGTGAATAGTGTAAAATAAACTGTAATCTAGTAAATACAAAAGTTCACGCAATTAGCCCACAAAAACTGCATAACTTGCGCCAGATAAGATATGGGCCAAGTTTCCGTGTCGTGATAACAATTAAATGTAAGCGACACATGCAACAAGCAGCAGTTCCGTGTTTACAAACACACGTTGCACTTTTAATATATCGTATGTCGAAGGCACAACGCAGCAATTCTGCAATGCTAGTGGGTTAACATAACAAACTCTAGCATTCAGAATTACGTTAATTTAAACATGTATGATTGTGAGCCATAAAAACATGGCATACATTTTCTGTATATATACGCTGTGATAGGACTAAGACTTCAATATACCTTTAACCACGATTGTGTATATTCATTGATGGGGTTGAACACAGGCTAAAATTGTTCATAACGAGGTAGCCAGGCCTAGCTACTTCCCCCTATCTCTTAACAACAAAATAAACTCCATCTCCTATCAAATAAAACTAAACTGGTTTTAAAACAAACATAAAAGGTGCTAAGTTCCAAATAATTTGGGCCACATCTTTTACAGGCAGAGTAGGCCCCCGCCTACAGGCGTAAGCGGCAAGGGGCGCCAAAATGGCACTGAAACAAAATTCTTTCGTACTAATAAAAAAACAAAGACAAGCAGCCAATTGTACAAATAAATTAATTTCTAATATTAACGATTTTAGTCAAAATAATGCTAATTATAATAATGCGAATTGCGCCCAATCTGTTCGACACATTACATTTCCTTTTGCAATTTGCAAAGCAAAAGTTATATGCCTACCAGTTTGTAACGGCGTTTATTTTATAGTTCTCACCTATATCAATCAAAACATTAGAATTATTAGCTTGTTAGCCCACTGCATAGATGGCCTTATTCTAATTATAAAAATCAATTCATTTTAAAACAATGTAGTACAGTAGTGGCGCCAAACTAGCTTAAATTTGAAACAGCTGTTATAGCAGGTCCACTGATTGCACATATTACAATACATATACATTCACTGCTTTGGGCTCATCGCTGGTACAGTGGCCTATTCCAACAATCTGCAGAACACCACAAACCGATTTTCAGAGCTTACTTGTTCAACTGCTATGGTATTTCCTCTAGTTTGTCGTTAGAAGTTGTTCAATTTAAGACACTTCTGTGACTCTACATGGTGGCAGCTTTTATAAAAAAAAAGAATTATGGACAGAAAAAACTTTACGTTTTAAAGATATGGATTTCTACAAAACAGTGTGGCTGCGAATACAGAACCTTATTCTACGTTCATATGTTACTACGCATAATAATATGTAATTATTTGTCTATATTGTATTATGTTAACATATTGATATGTTTTTACTAGCTTTTGCGCCCACCACATAGGTTTTTACATTTTTAAAATTGAATTGTACAGTCGTGTTCAAATAAATCTGGGACAATGTTTTTTCATATGTAGGTTCAGTTAAAAGTTTAAGAATATCACCATGGATTTCCTGCTATCAGAAGGAGTTACATTAAACTTTAACAGGTAATGAAATGTGTAACTCTTTCTGACAAGAAGAAATTCATGGAGATTTTCGTCAATTCTTAACTCAATCTGCATGTGAAAAAAACACTGTCCCAGATTTATTTGCACACGACTGTACATACAAAAGTTGCAAAAGAAAATGTTTTCAATGGCTATAAAACAACTTTTGCTAGATCGAATTATGGTTGAAGTCTTCAAAATTATGTACAAAATAGATAAAAAATACCTTAATACTGCTAATCATACAGACACATTTAGTAATGCGAGTTTCATTAATTTAGAAATTAAAAAACCCCATTGCGGTCATTGGGATTTGAACTCGCGTTCACTGATAAATGCGTATGCTTATTGTTGCGCTATAAATGACACAGTGGTGTTCCGATTTTGGGGACATAAGCCCTATCAATGCTGATGAAATGGTGATGCAGAGACGCAGGTACACCATATGTTTATACAGTGTGTCCGCGGATTGAGTTCACATAAGGTGTAAATAATAAAAAATATTCGACTTAAAAGCTGATATTTTAGGATTCGCTTCTTCTTCAATCAAATTAAATGAATCTATTTTTAAAAAATGCGAAGAGTAAACTACCTTTATTAGAAGAGATAACTAAAAAAGCATTAAAAAAAGTTGTTTAGAATTAAGAGTGATTGTAGACTCTCAATTTTCAGACAAATCGGCCTACTTTGATTTTAAATTGTTTTTCACTCTATTATTTTGTTAACATCTTAGTTTATGAACCAGTTAGAGTGCCTCCTACAGCCACGATAAAACGTATGTTGGTATAAAAAAACAAAAAATATTTTAAAAAATCCAAGTAGGCCGATTTGTCTGAAAATTCTTAATTCTAAACAACTTTTCTTAATACTTTTTTATCTCTTCTAATAAAGGTAGTTTACTCTTGGCAATTTTTTTAAAATCGATTTGAAAAACCTTAATATACAGGGTATATTAATTAATTTCATTGGTTTGAGAACAAGCAGGAGCGAATCCTAGAAACTCAATCTGCGGACGCACTGTATATAGGGATTTGTAAAATGGTCTGCTGACTACATAATAATATGCACTTTTTTTATTTAGAATTGTGTTTTCGAATATTGTTTTCTGTTCTCATTTTATATGTGTTGTATTTTGTTATTTTAACATATAGTTGTTTATTTTTAAAATTTTGAATAAAAAAAATGTTGGGGTTTATTTTTGAATACATACTTGTTTGTTTAAATACGTTACATCATTTATATCCGGAGATAAATGTAGAAGTCATACGTTATCATTAATATTTTTTGTCACATATATCGTTCTTGTACTGAGGAGCGCAAAAATGTTGGCTTGCCTACAATAAAAGTTTGGCTAGTTACGGCCCTGTGTGTGACCTGCGCTTATTGTACATTATTGTTATTCCCAGGGTAGGTAAGGCAATCTGTGTCAGGTGATGCCTGTGTCTATAGAATTTATATTTGCTCTTGATTAGCATGCAGCGACTGTATTCTGCAAAGTTAGTGCCATATGTAAAAATAGAAAACGCACCTGTAGAGCAGCTGAAAAATTGTCATTCAAAATGCCACGGAAGCTTATCATGTAACAATAAAGTTGATTAACAGGTAACCCTATATGTTTATTTTGAGATTTAGAGAATACCCGGGCGTTGTCTTTTATTAGAATTTCACATGGGTAGAATTAACAACATTGTCCATTATATTCGGTAGTTGACGTTAAAGGCCGAACATCTTTAACTATAATACAGGGGTTCTTAACCTTTTTTGGCTAAGACCCAAAATCAACTAGGTGATCAATTTACACGACCTGTGGGTCTATTTTGAAGATGTATGCATAACTAAGTGTAGAAATTATTTTCTAAATCATTAACAAAAATTAAAATCTGGTATAATTTACTTTAAGTATACAGTCTGGTATTGTTAAATTCAAGATATCAAAATCATGTTTAGACGGGCAATTCAGGGAACCTTTGAAATTATACACTGAATAGAACAAAGAAAATTGGAATAAAATAACATCTAAAAAATGAAATTAAAATCGAAATAACTTAGCTTAGAATCATGTAAATTTTTAGTTTTGCTATTTTAAAATAATAAGGGTACTTTACTCCTAAAGAAGCAGTGGAGGTAGCTCATAGGTACGAAGCGCTTGTTCGGGGCCAGAAAATGTGGGTTTAGACTCCAGTAACTCCAAGGCTCATAAAAATCTTGTGTCGACTTCACTGCAATTTCCCAATCTGGCTTTAGCAGCTGTGGAGTCTTTACTAGTTATTAACAATACAAGTGTATAAAAGGAAAATGATGTTTGGCTGATTCGAAGAATAATACTGTTGTAGGAGATAGTTAGCCAAAAAGTTTATTAAAATACAAGTCATGTTGTTGTTCCTTGAGGTCCAAAAGTCATACATGTAAATGTTAACATATTATTTGACGTTTCGCCACTTTAGATGGCTTCCTCAGAAATGATTGAGTTGCATTATAACTAAAATACAAGGGTTAGAAATTAAAAATTTGTCAAGGCTTACCAGGATGGACTTTTATAAAAGTTTAATTGTTTTAATTACATTGACTATTTAATAGTTAATATTTAACCTCAATCACTAATGATTGTTTAATTTTCATCAATTTCTGTCTACTTAGACGCCTTATACTTGCAATGTGGCTTGATTAAGTCACTTGCAAACATTGTTAATTTTTATTATAAGCCTTTTTGGAAGCCATCTTGGTAAGCCTTGACAAATTTTTATGTGTGTTCACTTAATCTAATTTCTAACCTTTTATTTTAGTTATAATGCAACCCAATCATTTCTGGGGAAGCCATCAAAGTGGCAAAACGTCAAATAATTTGTTAAGATTTACATGTGTGACTTTTGGACCTCAAGGAACAACAACGTAACTTGTATTTTAATAAACTTTTTATCATAACTATCTCCTACAACAGTATTACAAGTGTATAAAGCTAGTTTTTAGTCATGGGCAGAGTTAAAATGCTCGCTCACTCATGTTTTAAGCCCCGCAAAATGCTTTACGCATGTACATAATACAATATTTTATATACAATAGAATCTAGAAAACACGGTAAATATAAAAAAATATTTTAAATGTAAATTAGGATAACTAGCAACCGGCCGTAATTTTGTGTGGTTAAAAATATTAAACACGTTGCTACTGACGACATGACTAACGAAACTATGTTATTAAACAGTCGTTTTACAAATTTAAAACTCCCAACTAAAAGTAAATTTTACACACTGTTGTAGGTAATAGCTATATAAAGCCTAAACCTCCTCAAAGAGTAGAGCCCGATGCTCCTACAGTGGGTATGTTAACAACGAGACTTACAACAAATTCCTAAGGTGGTTCAATTTTTTGTTCCACTTTATACAAATATTACAAAACTCAGTTTCTAGGTATGCACAAATGTTTTGAAGCACACCGTAGATTACTAATACTTTATATAGTATGATCAAAAATAATTTTCATCTAATATGGCTATGGAATAGTTTCTAATTTATGAATGCTACTACATCTATACTTAAATGTCAACTCTGCGTTTGATTTTTAAGCGACTTATAGTTGCATTCTTAAATTAGGAACTATTCCATAGCCAGACTAGATGAAAATAACTTTTGATCGTACTATATTTAAATTCTACAAGTTGTAAAAAAATATTAAAAATTTTGCAAGACGATAAATGTCAATATGTTAGTATTTCTCAATACCTTTAATTTTGCAACATCTTTCGTACGTTTAGAGCCTGAAAACTCATTTATCCCACAAAAACTTGTTCACCGTTTGTCTAATATTTTAGTTGCAATTTTCTACTTAAATTTAAAATAATTCATAGTTTTAATTATATCAAAAACTTTGCACATTGAGTGCACTGTTGCAAGCGAATCTTGCACTGTTTATTCCCAAAAAATAGTTCATTATAATAACATATTCAGAAAACTATTTCAGCAATTTAAAAGTGAAACTTACCTTTCGAAATACTGGAAATTTGGGGCTTTTGGTTGTAAATTTAAATTTATAGAAGCCAGTCCTTGGCAGACAAAAAGCAGTACCTTTAAATTGAAAAAAACGGTACTTTGCGTGCAATTTTGGTATAAAAACCACTTACCAGAAAGAAGCAGAGTTTAAGCATTGTTGCACCTTTACTTTAATTCACTTTCACTGTTAACACAGCAGTGGCTGAACTCTCAAGGTGAAACCCATACTTGAAAGTAATGGGTGAAAGTTACCCCACTTTTGTAATGCCTACTATGTGCTTAGTTTCTTAATTGCTCATCAGCGAAGGTTGCAGAAAAATTAAAATGAGCAAAAGAATTTGCAATTATAATTCAATAAAATATACTGGCATGGAGGTGCCCCCATTTTTAATTTGTTGTTATTATGTAATGGCATTTACTTCGAACCTACTAATATTAACTGTGTTACAAATTATGCAGTTTGGCCATAATAGCCTTAGGGGCAGGTGTATGAGTAGCTTGTCAAAAATTGCCTTCAAGGGCTACACTCATTTGACTCATTCATGACTGCTTCTTCAGACATTAACTTTCTCTTCTGCAGTGTTATGTAAGACGTAAACAAGTGCAATATGAGTTGACACACTGGAATTAATGGTGTTTAGTAATTATTTGAACGTGTAATACTGAAGGATAGAAGCAATATGTGGTGCTCTTTGAACGTAAGTTTTAATGATTATTTGCTTATTATTGTATTTTTCTAAATATCATTCTGCAATACAAATATGAAATAGTTAGTTTTATAATTGTAACTTTGACCTTACTTATACGCAATATAAGCACATAATTTAATATGGTTGTATTTTTAAAATTGTGTTTATTACATTTAGTATACAATTCCTACATATTTTGACTTTAAACCATGTATTAATCGACAAGATTTGCTTTAATGGTGAATTAAATTAGTTTTCAAAATTAAAATGATGTAATTGTCTATCACGTAGCATAGATTAGAAGCATTTCATGGTAGTTATATAAGTATAGATTCATTTTAATTATTGTTTTGTGAAAATTGTTAAGACATTAAATATAAATTATATTAGGTATATTTGAAAACTAGGTAGGTAGGAACACATCTCATTCACTCCATTTATGATTCCAATGAAAATTATTAGCAGTGTATGTACCTACACTAGGGCATCCAATACCGAACTGAATTTTCAATCCAGGGATTTCGGTATTGAAGAATTTCTATCTGGATCCCGGTATTCAATACCAGGATTTCCAGTGTTTAAACCGGGATTCCCTGTTTTCAGTACCGATATTTCCAGTATTCAATACCGGGATTTCCGGTGTTCAATACCGGGATTCCCTGTTTTCAGAACCGGTATTTCTAGTATTATAGGTGCATAATAGGTAAGTTAATATGCAAGCAACAGTGACAACACAACTGAACACAGTTTGCGCCGTTTACGGACGCATCTGCTAACTGCTACTACCCCGAACCCTACTAATTATTATCTATCAACATGTTGCTCCATGCCTGGCGCCGGCCGGGCCGGCGAAGGCGACTCGCAGACTCTGCGAACTGCAACGCAGCGCAGACAAAAGCAATCCCGAAAATATCGAAAATTCCGGTATTGTCCGGTATTGGAGAATAATACCGGGATTGAAATACCGGAAAAAAAAGTCCGGGATTGGATGCCCTAACCTACACAATATTTTTGGTTTTTGTGCTACCAACCTAGTTTTACTGGTTTTCCGGTTTGTTATCTGTGATCAGATCACTACTGCTATTGAAGTTTAACTTAACGTATCCTTATTGGTTGGTATGACAACAAATAGCGGACCTGTTATAAAATTGATCGTTAAGTGCCGTATTGAATCAGGTCTCAAAAATAAAAAAACTCGGCCCTTTGGGCCTTGTATTTTTAACTTTTCCTCAGCCTATTTTATGGCACTTACCAATCTTATAATAGTTATAGTACACTATAACGTTACTAATTCCAAAATGAGACTAGGATATTTTAATACCAAAATCTGTCATTGCAGTTGATGTTTCTCTTACTAATACAAAAAGGTATATGCTGCTATGTAACACTTTTAGTGCCTAGGATTCAAAGTACTTTTACTTCCTAGGAACTAAAAGTAAGTTCTACTTAGTCGCCGATGGATGTAGTTGTCCCACCGTTTTTTAAATGAAAAATGTCAGCAGCAAAGGTGACTCAGGCTTTTTTTATTTTCACAAAATTTCCACAAAATGTTCCAACCATTTAAATGTTTGAATATTTTGTACTTTTCTTCATTGCAAGAAAAGTAGTACTATGTATTTTTCAAATTAAAAGGGGCTCTGTTTGATTTGCAAAGCTCACATTTCGACTCATTGCTCCACATGTCTCTCAATTTTTATTTATCTAAGTTTTGATGTTCTTTTGTCCGCAATAATCTAACTTGTTTATTTCTGAAAGAACAGGGGTTTTTCTTTCCCTTTAATTTAAAAACAAATGTTAAATTAGAGCTTCAGGCTCATGTACGATTTGCCTTATGAAAAATATTTGCCATTTAGAAATAATTCTTCCAATTGCTTCACTCCATTTTGAAGCCACTTTTTCTGCCGATTTTATTTAATAAGGGAACTTATCTGCACGTTGATCTCTTAGAGTTATTATAGTAGAAACATAGCCATTTCTGGTGGATTGTTGGATGCTTCCAGTTTTTATGTCATGAAATGATATACTTATCTCATTGTTCCTTAAGAAATGCTCACGTTTTTATATGCACTTCCACATATTTTCAGACAAAGGACCCCCGCTTACCATTTTGACAATGAGCTAAACTAGATAAAATAAAACAAATTTAGCAGAGTTCGATATGTTATTATTTACTGTGTGACATTATCTGGCCCAACATTATCTTGATATTTAGGTAAATAATGAATATTCTTGATTTGGTTCAATTCGCGTATGTTACACAAAGGTTATTTTATGTTTTTTCTTATGTTAAAGGTTTTTGTGACTTGCATTTCAGTAACGTTTTTCAATACTATAATGAAGCATCAAATACAATAGGTATATTGTTTTATCCAACACTTAGTTATAAGGCTATAACTATAGATCTATAAAGTGAGGTAAAAACCGTAGTGAGATAAAAACTATAAATCACTATTGCTGTGTATTGTTGGTGGCATTGTCAGTCTTTTGCTGGAATGCCTTGATGATATGTTAAATTTGTAGCAGAGGAGAGTGTGGCCACGATTGTCAAATAAACAAAGATGTAGATACGGTATTCTTTTTCTAGCATTGCAAGAAAGGTGGACTATTGTCATAGGTACATCTGTCACTATCTGGAGGACATTGGCATTATATAAGGTGGATATAGTTATTAACAACATAAGGCCGTTAGTAAGCATCTAACAAACGAGGATGAATTTGTGGCCGAGGCTAATGAATTTATCCGAGTTAGTTAGATGCGATAACAACCGTATGTCGTTGAATACCTTTCATAACACCTACAAAAATTTTAATTTTAGCACAATTTAAATGAAAAAGTTAAATAGTATTAGTAACGAGTGTCAGAAAACTCATCTTATCAGTCACCCATGGAAAAAAATTACGTTTGGCAATACTGAAATGTATTGTTGGTAACACTGTAAGTCTCAAATTCAGTATTAGTAGGTTAGGTTTTGCGTCAGTTTTGTCACAGACTGATGCAAAACCTAACCTGCTAACCTCGAATTTGACATAGACTTACAGTTTCACCAACTATACATTTCAGTATTGCCTATGTTAAAATGTTACTGTTCTGTTATTTCTTAACAGTCTAGGCTTTTAAGTGTTTAACAGCCTAGGCTGTTATGGGGAATTTTTCGGTCATATTGACAGTTCTGTTATTGACAAATAAAAAGTTGGTGTTATGAAAAATGTATTTATTTTATATTAAGTATATAAATGGATGAATAAAAACTGTATATTTTAACAATGGCATTTCTTACAGCAAGATGTAGTAAATCTCATTGGTAGTTGTTCTGATGTTTAATTTTTGTTCAAAAAGCAATACTAAATCATTTATAAGGAAAACACTGGGCTTGACTTGTTCTGATCTTGCACTCCACACCAAAATAGTTATTTATGTTACAAGGCCGTGAACTAGGACTTTTTTTTATGAGAATGAATATTATTTGGCGAGGCGCAGGCCGAGCCAAATAATCATTCGAATAAAAAAAAGATAGTTCACGGCCATGTGGCATACAAAATTTTGTGTGCAACTGTGAAAAATTACTAAAATTAAAGTTTCGATTGAATCTTTACATAAAATTACATTTAGCAGTGTGTTTTGGTATGGTAACTAGGGCTTGTGTAGTTGCTCACATATTAATAAATAACGTTCGAATTATCTAATAAAAGCTAATTTCATTCAAGATCATGACCCGTAAAAAAAAGTCTTTGTCGGCCGGTAAAAAAGTCTTTTTTTTACGTTGTCAAGGCTTTATTTTACTATAAACAAATGTGCTATTTCACGACTCAAAATCAAGCAAAAAAAGTAACCTTTTTTTGACAGTTGCACACAAAATCCATTTTGATAAATCTCTTTTGTTCAAATGCCATTTCGATAATCAGCTAAATGATAAATTCATAACCTAAAACAAATTGACAATCATGGCCACGTTCAAAACCTAACCTGCTAATTAGGGTTTCCAAGTCCCGGGACTAAAAGTGTTTTCGGGACTTACGAGCTAAATTTCAAGTCTCGGGACTAATCCCGAAGGTCCCGAAAATGATCCCGAAAGGAAAATAGTGTTCAAGTGAAGTTTCTGAATTCGAATTCCAAAGAACAAGTGTTTTAAATTAAATAAAGTACCTATTTATGTGCTCATAATGAGCTGCATTGGGGCTCGTCTTTAACTTCATTACTTTCTTCTGGTATAAAAAATGTCTGTCGCTCTTCATCTTTTGCTTTTGCATGAACTGCAAAATGAGTAATCCTTTCGTCGAGCTGCCTCTGGTGATGATAATTTTATTGGGACAAACTTTATACCGGGTGTCTTAAAAAGAATTACATCTAGTATACCTACTATGAACTTCCCATAATGCAATCTAAAGTTTTATTTGAAATTGGCAAGACTGTAAGTCTATGTCAAATTCGTGGTTAGCAGGTTAGGTTTTGCGTCATTTTTGACACAAACTGACGCAAAACATAACCTGCTAATTTCGAATTTGACATAGACTTACAGTTTTGCCAATTTCAAATAAAATTTTAGATTGCATTATGGGAAATTCAAACCATACTAGATGTAATTCTTTTTAACACACCCGGTATTTTGTGAATTCTTATCTTTTGATATATAAAAGTGTTGCTATATCGACTTAAAGTCATAATTTTTTTATGTAGAATGTAGATAGGTTGGTAATTGGAATTTGCTCTAATTCTACCGCGTTAGCAGAAAATAACAAACACCTTTAAAACCTAAAAATATAAATTATTCAGCTTCTTCGCACATAATTTTAAGTCTACAAATTTAGTTACCTTGCCATTACTACGTATGCACACGACTACGCGTAAAATATATCTAAATCCAACAAAAGAAACAAAAAAAATAAACAAACACTTGTAAGTATGCCTGAAACAACACACATGTTTAATTCTAATCGACCGAAAACAGTACCTCTCCTGTCTAAGCAAAATGCAAATAATGTAGAATGTGCAAAAGGCATGAGTATACACCAGACGCCGGTGGATACCTGTCCTTATTCTCTGATATCGAGTATACGCACGAATGTTGACATGGTCCCAGGACTTCGCGTGTGCTGGCTTTGGTCCCGGGACTCGGTTTTTTTGGTAGAATCCCGGGAAGGTCCCGGGACCGGATCCCGGGTCTGGGAACCCTACTACTAATCTCGAATTTGACATAAACTAACAATACTTCAGTACTGCCAAAGGTATAACACGAATCACAGGTGACTCAATTAGAAATTGATTTGATCTCCCAATATTAATTGGTCACTATGACTCTTCTTGGCTATCAATTCAAAATGTATGTTTTTTAGATATTTATTGAGTTGTTGGATAAAACTTTGTTTGGCGCGTGTGAGTTACTACAAATAATTTACTGAAGAAAAGACTCCTCTCGGCCTAACGCCCTCAAGATCTCAACTTTTCTCTCGTGGATTATTTGTAATATAACACACTTCTACCATAAATAGCTGTTTTTACAAATACCTACTTCTAAAGTTGTATTTTATCTATGAAAATCTCCATTATCATTAAAATGTTACTTTATTCACTAGTGAATTAAACAGTCCATAATCCATAGCAACTAACAAAATACATACATATCACCACAGTAACTAGCAGACAACCAGGTAATATGGTTACTTATTTAAAATTATTAATTCAATTTCAAAACTTATTTATATAATTAAATGGAGGTATTGGAAAAAATCTTATGTGTCACACATGAATATAACGAAATTTTATCCATTCGGAGAAATTAGCTCACTCGGCTCTTCCTCTTATTTTTCGACAATTCTTTGGTATTTCCGTCTATGTGGTAACTGTGCCAGCTGTACACCGTTCACTCTAGTTATTTTCACTGTTTCTTTTATTGACACTGTCTGTCCTTCAGTGGTTCGCTACACAGCACATCACGCAGTTTTCTCCATTTGGTCTTATCCTTTGCCTATATTTTTATTTCATTCATAAATTGTCAATTTTAAATTTTTTAATAGAAGTTGATTATTATTATATGTTTTGACATATTATTAAGATATTTTTATGACAGAAATGTGGTTTTATATTTTATCCACAAACGTCACAAAAGTGACAACTTATTTGTCTTTATTGACAAGGTAAAAGTGTCACTTTATCTGCCTAAGCACACAAAATCGTTGCTCTCTTTCTTTCTTTCTATGTTTGTTCGCTATCTCCTCCGAAGATACTGGACCGATTAAATTGTATGATGGCTTAAAATTTTACTAATTTTTAGACTTAGATCGTAGGCCGGTTTTTATTTTCAAAAAGAGTACGAAGAAGTTTTAATTTACATAAACCTTTAAGCAGCGGATCGGAGCATCTGTCGCTGTGGGTTATGGTATGACAGCTGCTGTGGCCGTGTGCTATTAGCTCGGGTGATTCAGTATGTTCATATATCATTAGAGTAGCGCGTTATTTGAACAACAGAGGTTGGCGCAGGGGTACAGTGCTCGCCTGTCACGCGGGTGGCCTGGGTTCGATTCCCAGCCGATGCATCCTTTTTTTAAAATTTATATTAATGAAATTTACCTGAATACGTTTGTGGATAAAATAGTATATGTTATTCGGAGTAAAAGTGACTTTATGTGGCTTACCTGAATTATTTGCCTCACTAACGTTCGGCTAAATAAACTTCAGCTTCGCCACATAAAGTATCACTTTTACTCCTAATAACATAATCTACTATTAATTTCTTTTTGGAACTTTTGAGACATTAGTAGGTACTTTTTTCTTATTTTAAATACTCATCAAAGATGACTATGACACAGTGGAAAAAATGTATTTCTATTTTTTCACTGTTAAGGTTTAGTACACTCATTTTTAAAACTAACCAAGTTATGGACATGCTTGTTATTTGATCCAAAAAGAAATAAAAACTTTCATTCTCATGATTTTTTTAGTTTTCTTCCACTTCCTAAACAATGAAAGTAGTACTTAGTATATGAATCATCAACCACATTATTATGTAAGTTATATCCCAACATGGATTTCTAAACAAGTTTAAAAAACCTTTCGGTTGTAGCGTGTGAAGCTAAAAATATTAAAATATGACAAAAGATTAAGGTTGTTTCATATTGTATTACAGAAATTAACTACATAAAAGAGATATTTATTTTGTACTCCTACAATAATTTTTACTTGCAGGTTGTAGTGTTTTTGCTGCTACTAAATACATGTCACAGTGAAAACCCTCTCACACTCATTAGAGATCTGGTACAGTTCAATCTTGCGGGACATCCAGTACTTCATAAAGAAGTTAACTACAGCTTTGATCCTGATGTTGGAATTAAGCGATCCAGACAATATCAAGAATTGAACGGAAAGTATGGAGAGAAAGCTATCGAACGGCTTGGCCTCGGTATTGATGGAAATGATTTGGAGCGCTTAGAGGAACAGAGGGCACGAGATGAAGGGAAACTAGGTGGACTAAGCTATTTGAATCCTTAGCTGTTAGTATGATTATGATTATTTATATTTTTGTTTGTAATTTTTTTAGTTTGTAATAAAACAGTACTGTAAGAACTGCTTTTGATTCAATTGAAAAGACAACTGCATTACATCAATATTTTTATACTTTTGAAGTACCTATTGTATTGGTCTTAGTCATTATAAATGTTTATACTTTCAATTATTTCAAACATAAGCACCAAGTAGAAGGGGCCTTCAAGCCAAACCGGGACTTTAAGATTCATAGGCATAAGACAGAATGTCAACGTAACTTGATCGTCATGGTGGTAAGTCACAAGTGTGTTCTATTACTTACAATATAGGTGGCGTGTATGTTGAATGACAGTTATTCAAAATGACAGACAACAGTGTTAGTGCTTGCATGGAACAGCATATTGTAAGTAAATGAAAGTGTAAAATCCACGTACATTTACAGTTCATGATACTCAGCCGCAGTTATACATTGATTATGCAGAATCAGGTGTTCCACATGCTGGATATTCACGGGAATGGCTGCTGTGGACTTGCAACGCCTACAGCCAGGATCATCATTTACAGACTTACGGCCATCTTTAAAATGTTTATACCATTCAAATGTCTTACTGCAGCTAAGCGTATCTTCGCCGTACTGTGCTTGAAGTCTTCTGTAAATGTCCGTGTTTTTTACGCCTTTGTTCACAAGAAACTTCATCACAACATGGTTTTCCATTCATGCACTAACACTTTTGTCTGTCATTTTTAATAACTGTCATTCAATTGGTCTGCGACATGTGCCCCATCTAGCAGTAAGTAATAGGACACACTTGCGACTTACCAACATGATAATCAAGTCACGTTCTTCTTATACCTATGAAACTTAAAGTTCCAGTGAAAAATAATTATCTGTCACTTTGATAAAGCGTTTAAGGATGAAGAAATAGTATATTACATACCGAGGTGGGAAGTGTTTCATTCCTGTCGAGAGATTAAGTAGTTAACCGAGACAGGAATGAAACGTTTCACCGTGGTATGTATACTATTTTAAAAATAACTACAATTGAATTCTGAGTAATAGATATCTTGATGTAGCAAATATTTTTGTTACCATGAAAACAACCCAGTCTTCAGGTATGTAATATTTTTCGGGGTATGTAATAATTTCCCGGCTAGTTTCAGTAATCATCTAGTTCCCAGCTGTTGACATGTCATGAAATTGACACATTACAATGTGATTACAAATAAACACTTTTATTCTTCCCACCTCGGTATGTAATATACTATTACAGCAGCATTTCCATAACGATGATCCTTTCATACATGAAATGTAACATATTCTAAGCATCCAAATGGTAGAAAAAGGCAATCTTTCAATTAGCGAATAGGAAATAACTATTTATGAATGAAATACACAAAATATAGTTTATGGGAACAAAGATTTTTGACACGAGTTCTCTAAACTACCAAATTGATTTAGAAATTTGTTTTTCCACGACCCGGAGTAGAAGTCCGTTTCTATAGCATCAAAATTGTGACAGAAGTAAAGCATTTCCTATCTAGAAACAAAATAAGACAAAAATGTCTCTACGGAGTTTTCATTATGACTGTAACAACAATTATGTCAAATTCGAGGTTAGCAGGTTAGGTTTTGCGTCAGTTTTGACACAGATTGACGCAAAACCTAACCTGCTAACTTCGAATTTGACATAGACTTACAGTGCAACCAACTTTAAAATTAGCAATGTCAATAAATTACGTTTAAAAAAACAGGTTTGTAGTTTTAAATCTTCCTGCAACGTGAAACGCAATTCGGAGAGACTGCTATTTTGCTTCAGTGCTATGTAGTATGAGTCACAAATTGCACCTCAGCAAAATAACACATTTCTCTCCCTCATTGCATAATCTACTATTTTAAATACCGGGATGTCAAAAATTATCTTGGGTCAAGGGTGGTCATGATTTTAAAATAATATGTCGGAGCTAGTTTGTGACAATAACTGCGTTCGGAAAGGTACCTCTGACAGCTGTATTTCCTCGAAATCATTCGCAGAAAGAGTTCCATAATAGCCATCGGCACGGGTGGAAGTGAGATGAATAAACGATCTCGACGAAACAGAGCTGTCAGGGGTAACTTTCCGAATGCAGTAAATGTAAGTCTATGTCAAATTCGAGGTTATCAGGTTAGGTTTTGCGTCAGTGTGTGTCAAAACTGACACAAAACCTAACCTGCTAACCTCGAATTTGACATAGTATTATATTGTATTGTTAATATAGGTAAATCACGGAAACAAACGGTGCACGTCATCAAATATTTAGTTATTAATTTAAAGTTACTGTTTGATGATGCACACCACTCATTCTGCTTATCAACCACCATCATCTTATAATTTTTTGCTGTAGAAGTATTGCCATCAGCATTGTCATCACATCGCATTTATGGAGAACGACCAAACATTCGAAGAGAGAAGAATTCAGGCCGAATTACGTAGTATTGCCAGAGATGAAAGGGAAAAAGGAAAGACAGTTAAGGTTGGTTATCAAAAAATCTGGATAGAAGGGGAAAAATACGGATGGAACCCCAGAAAACAAAGAATATCAAAAAACTTAGAAAACAAGTAGCTAAGGAAATGAAGCAGGACAAAAACACGATGACGAAGAAGGCAATGGAAAAAGGAAAACGACAAGATAAAAGAAACAACGAAAAGAAAAAGGGATTAATAAATAGTGAAAGTCAAAGTAGCAGAAAGGAAAATGAAAAGTGGAGGGAAAGAATCAAAAAAGATAAGATAACAAAATGGAGCAACTTAATAACGAACAAGGCAATGAAAAGGAACACGAAAAGGATCACAAATAAAGTCGGCGAAACAAATCTGATTATGATAAATACAAGAAATTGTAAGGATAATAGAAAAGAAAAAACAAAGGCGGCAAGAAAAGACGGACACTTTAAGACGAACACTGCAACAAACAGATCAAAGCCCACTGATAAACGAAACAACGAACAAACAATTAAATTAGCTACATGGAACTTACAAGGATTAAGCAAAGAAGGAAGTAAGAAACAACTGGCACAGGAATTAAATAAATACAATTTAGACATACTAGCTGTACAGGAAACAAATATAAAAGGAATAACAATAAGAAATTTTAAAAATTATATCTGTTGCCTAGGAGGAGGAGAAAAAAATAGATTTGGCACAGGCTCCATATTAAAAAACGACTTAAAGGAAAAAATTTTAGATTTTAAAGTGATCAATGACAGAATAAGCATGTTAAGACTAAGAGGAGAGTACAGAAAAATGACAATAATTAATGCCCATGCACCCACAGAGGACAAAGAGGACGACATAAAACAGGAATTTTACGACACAATAGAAAGCGAAATAAACAATATACCAAACTTTGATATAAAAATCATAATAGGCGACTTTAACGTACAAATTGGAAAGGAAGAACGTAACATCGAAATAGCCGGGAAAGAAAGCCTACACAATAAGACTAATGATAATGGACAAAAATTAATCGACTTCGCAGCTAGCAAAAAAATGATCATCAAAAGCACCCGTCAAAAACGCAAAGACATTTATAAAGCAACATGGATAAGCCCAAATAGGATGATCTATAACCAAATTGACCACATATTAACAGAGAAAATACACGAGAAACAAATCTTAAACGTGAGAACTTACCCAGGGGCGGACATTGACTCAGACCACATGCTGGTGGTAGTAAAACTCAAACAAAAAAGACCCAGACTACAAAACGACAAAAACAAGAAAAAAGCGAACTGGAGCAAAGAATACAATCACCATATTTATGAAGAAAACACACAAAAAATTATAAACTCAAAAAAGGTATCAGAAGAGGTGAACGAAGAATGGAACAACATAAAAGATACAATAATACTAAGTACAAAACTATCCTTAAATCCTCCAACCCACACACAGAAGAAAGAATGGTTCGACGATTGCAAGAAAGCAATTCAAAAAAGAAAGAAAGAAGAATGAAAATGCTGAAACATAATTCAGAGGAAAATATAAAGTTGTACAAACGAGCAAGGAACGACACACAAAACCTCATTAGAAACAAGAGAATCAATAAACAAAAAACTGAAGACAACGGAAGAAAACTTTAAAAATAATAATACAAAATTATTCTACAAGAATCTAAAGGAGGAAAGAAGAGGCTATCAAACACCTACAGTTGCTCTAAAAAAGGTGAAATTTGTGTGGGAACCAAAAAATACTTGATATCTGGGAGCAGCATTATATAAGAATATCCTAACACAAGCCAATAACGAAAACCAAAACAAACAATACCTACGAAAGGAAGGGAATGACCAACAAGGAGATGAACCAACTGAAGAAGATCTGATGGAAGTGATAAGGAAAACAAAAAATAATAAAAGTCCAGGCTCAGATGGGATCATAATTGAACAAATAAAAAATGGCAACGAAGAACTACTAAAAAGACTACATGGACTTCTTAAACAAATTTGGAAAGAGGAAACTATACCCACAGAATGGAATCAATCGTTGATTTATCCTATACACAAGAAAGGCAACATAGAAAACCCAACAAATTATCGCCCAGTTGCTCTCCTAAATGTAACCTATAAACTACTGGCACAACTAATAAACAGCAGAATACAAGACGACATCATAAACAAAGTAGGACAATACCAAGCGGGATTTAGAAGTGGGAAATCAACAATAAATCACATTAAGTAACAAACGACTTCCAGGATTGGACCGTGTCATGATTGAGATCAAAGAACTCAACGTTTCGCCCACTTTCGTAAGGGGCTTCATCAAAAAAGCAAAAGAGCACGGTAACTCAACGTGTTAACCACGCCAGAGGCGAAACTCGACTGACTATCGGAAGAAGAAAAGCGAGAATTTATATCCAATACTCTTAGCTTTCTTGACTGGTCTCTCTTCGATTCAATCACCTACACACAGGCCCAAAAAACATTAGAAATGACAACTGCGACTCATCTTCGTAAGTTTCATTCATTGATGTCATCGGTTAAGGTCTCTACAGATCAAAGTGGTTCTAAGACGGTCATAAATCTTTCTTCTTATGCCCTCTCTCCTAGCGAAAATTCCATACTTTCCAAAGGTTTGAATTTTTCACTAGCCCCCAAAAGCATTCCTACGGAAGAGATGATTAGTTCGATAGAATCTTCTGTGAGAATGCTTCCTAAAGACGTTGCCGATCTTATCCGCTTCGAAACTGTCAGGTGTTTACGTTCATCTAAACCACCCAAGAGTAACATTACAAAAGACGAAAGGAATGCTCTCAAAACCTTACGTTCCAATTCCGACATCTCAATTTTGTCTGCTGATAAAGGTAATGCTACGGTAGTTATGGATCGAACAGAGTACATCACTAAGGTTAAGTCTTTACTCCAAGATTCTTCTTATGCCCTACTTTCTCGCGACCTAACTTCCAAAATCGAACGGGAAGTCACTTCTCTCATAAAATCTTCAGATCTGTCCACTGATATTCAACGGAGGTTGATCCCTTGCGCTTCAAAGCCTCCTCGGCTCTATGGTCTTCCCAAAATCCATAAACAAGACATTTCCCTCAGGCCCATTGTCAGTACCATAGATTCCCCTACTTACTCATTAGCTAAATACCTAACCACTATCCTCAGAAAGTTCACTGGTAAGTCTCCCTCGTATGTTCGCAATTCAGCCCATTTCGTTGAACTTATATCCAATATAAGCGTTGAACCTGAGGATTTACTTGTGAGTTTCGATGTCACTTCCCTTTTTACCAAAGTTCCTATTCCCGATTCCTTAGTCATAATCCAACAGTTGTTATCAGAGCATGGGGAGACGTCTTCAAGTCTACCTGCCCTGATAGAAAAATGCCTCTCTTCCACTTATTTCCTATTTCAAAGTCAGTTCTTTAAACAAATCTCTGGTGCGGCCATGGGTTCTCTTCTTTCACCCGTCGTTGTCAATATCTTCATGGAAGCTTTCGAAACCGTAGCTCTGGAATCTTCAGAATTTAAACCTAAGGTTTGGTTCCGATACGTTGACGATACCTTTATTATTTGGCCACATGGTAAAGACACGTTACCCGTCTTCTTAAATCATCTCAATAGTCAACATCCAGACATTAACTTTACCATGGAGATAGAAAGTAACGGTTCCCTTCCTTTCTTAGATGTACAGGTCTCTCGCCAACCCAGTGGCAAACTTGGTCATTCTGTATATCGCAAACCCACTCACACTGATTGCTATCTACATGCCGATTCCCACCATCATCCTACACAAAACTTTCCGTTATCAATTTGCTTGTACACCGGGCTGTTTCCATATCCCAACCCGATAATATCCACGCTGAATTAAATCACATTCGGAAAGCTCTTAGGAATAACGGTTACCGTGCTAGGGATATACAGTCTGCCATCAATCGCCATCTTCACCCACAGCCACCCAAACCTCCAAAACCCGATCCTCCTGCAGCAATAGTCTTTCTTCCCTATATCCACCAAGTCACGGACCGCATAGGAAAATTTCTTCGAAAACAAAACATTAAAACAGTATTCAAACCCCCGAGCAAAATCTCACAGGTTCTTCCTTCATCTAAGGATAAATTAAACACTATGTCATCTAAAGGTGTTTATAGAGTCCCTTGCTCTTGTAATGCTGTATACATTGGTGAAACAGGTCGTTCAGTGAAAACTCGCATTTCTGAGCACCAGCGCTGTCTCAAGTCAGGTCTCGCTTCATCATCGGCCATCGCCGAACACCAACGCGATACTGGTCATAAGATCCTTTTTGATGAAACTTCCATCATTTGCAATCCCCATTCTTCTTTAGCAGAAAGATTCGCGAAGCCATTGAGATTTGCAAACACCCTAATAATCTCAATCGGGACGAAGGCTTTCCCCTTCCTTCTATGTGGAAAGTGCTAATTCCTAAGCCCCGCCCTCCGCCACTGAACCGCGACGGCATTTGCTGAATCGCGACGGCGCTTGCCTATAAATTCTCGCTTTTCTTCTTCCGATAGTCAGTCGAGTTTCGCCTCTGACGTGGTTCACACGTTGAGTTACCGTGCTCTTTTGCTTTTTTCCTCCTGATGAAGCCCCTTACGAAAGTGGGCGAAACGTTGAGTTCTTCGATCTCAATCATGACACGGTCCAATCCCGGAAGTCGTTTGTTACTTAATGACAATGGCCGTGAAAGCCTCAAAAATCAAATAAATCACATATTTATGCTACGACAAATACAAGAAAAATGCGAAAAGAAAAACATCCCAATTCATGCAATATTCATAGATTTTAAACAAGCTTTTGACAGGATAAAAAGAGCAAAGATCTATGAAGCAATGCAAAATTTTGAAATAAAAAGAAAACTTATGACATTATAAGAAACAACGAATAAAGTAACCTATCAAGGACAACTATCGGAAGACTTTCAAAGCAATACAGGAGTTAAACAAGGCGATCCATTGTCGTCAACTTTATTTATCATAACCCTCGAAAACATAATAAGAAAAAGCAAAATCAAAACAAACAACATTATTTTGAAAAACTCATACCAATTACTAGCATTCGCTGATGATGTAGTCATACTATCAAGGACGAAAGAAGAACTAAAATCAATTACAAGCAAGTTTAAAGAAGCAGCAAGGAAAGTAGGTCTAGAAATAAACCAAGATAAATCCTGTTACATGATCCTGGGAAAAACTAACCAACCTGAGAACATTAACATAAAAATAAAAAGCGATAATAACATTGAATATACATTTAATTTAAAGACTAGTGTAGTGTACCTTGGAACAGAAATAACAAATAAAGGAGAGTGTAACAGCGAAATAAAAAGACGAATTACAGCTGGCACAAAATGTGCCGGAGCATTAAACAAAGTGTTAGGTTATAAAAACATTAGCCTAAAATCAAAAGTTTATATATATAAAACAATAATAAGACCGGTAGTGACCTACTCGAGCAGAACCTGGATGACTGTCACAGAAGAAAGCAAGAGGAACTTGGAGGTGTTTGAAAGAAGAATCCTGAGGAAAATATATGGGGGAAAAACGAAAATGGAAACTGGCGAAGAAGGACTAATGAAGAAATCAAAGAATTATTTAAAGACATAGGAATAATCACAGTTATAACCCAGAGCAGACTCAGATGGTTAGGACACATAACAAGCCTACCAGAAAGCGACATAATTAAAACCGCAAAAAACGCAGTATTACCAGGAAGAAATAGAAGAGGGAGGCCAAAAAAAACATGGTGGGATAATATAAACGAGGACACCAACCAGTTCAACCTCCAGGAATGGGAAACTATGGCAAGAAACCGGAAGCTATGGGGAACCCGTATTCAAGCTATAGGAGTTCAGGCCTGAAATGCTGTTATATTGTCATAACCCAGAATTTATTTCCCAATTGGGAATATAATGAGCGAGCCTCTTCAGATGGATTTTGGTGTGCCGCAGGGTACAGTACTGGGTCCATTGTTGTTCAACATCTATATTAATGGTATCTTGTCAGCTTTGGATGATGGAAAGGTCTTTTGTTTTGCAGATGATACTGTTGTAATAGTGAACAGTCCTACCTGGAATTCTGTTATTGACAAGGCAGAAAAAGCTATGACGAAAAATAAAAGATGGCTGGATGATAGCTTACTATCCTTAAATATTGATAAAACTTGTTTTTTGACCTTCGGATTAACTCAGAGGACCCTTCCAAATATCCAGAAATTAAAAATTCATAGTAATAGCTGTGCTCTAGACACTAACTCTTGTAATTGTAAAGATAATATTAAACGAAAACAGTCCTTAAAATATTTAGGTGTTCTTATTGATGAAAATTTAAACTGGAAACAACACATTGACTACGTTACAAACAAAGTTAGAAAACTAATTTATAAATTTTATGAATTAAGACATATTTTGCAACGAAGAACACTTAAAATGGTCTACTGTTCGCTTATTGAGTCTTTGCTTAATTATGGATTGATTGTGTGGGGTGGTGCTCGTAAGACCTATGTGTTATCTCTTATTGTAGCCCAAAAATATATTATAAAAATTATGTTTTTTAAGAGCAAAAGGTATTCATCGGAGTTGATATTTAAAGAAAGTAAATTACTTACTCTGGAACAATTATATATAAAATCAGTAGTAAGATTCATGATCAAAACGCCTTATTATAAAAATGACATACATCAGCTGAATACCAGAAATGCTGCTCGACAAAATTTTACACTGCCATCTTTAACGTACTCCGCCACACAAAGACATGTGTACTACATTGGCCCAAAGCTTTATAATGTTTTGCCATCAGATCTTAGAAATAAACCATATATCAGGATAAAAAACAAGCTAAATAGTTGGATAATAGAAAATACGATTTCTTTCAATTGGTATTAATATTATTGGAGAGTTTCTATTAAATTTTTTATTTATTGTAAATAATTCCTACATAATGTTAAAAAAGTATATGTCATAATTTTAAGACCTCATTATTAATTTCAAATGGTAGTAGTGTGCACACACAGATTCTTAGTGAATCCATCGTGCATACTAAAATCAATTTAGTGGGTAGTTAATACACAAATGTAAATTTGCAAATTTATATTTTTATTAATGGATTTTTTGTTTTTGTATTTGTAAAACATTTGTTTTCTATGAAATGAAAATAAATTCTACTCTATTCAATTTTGACCTTCTGCTGAAGGAAATCCTCTACATACCCCTCAGCTATGTTGTTGCTTTTCCAGCCTCAAAAATGCTTCAAGGTAGTGACGAGTACACCACAATCCACCAATATGGTAGTGTTGACATCTTTCCAAAACAATTAATGCCGACAGGTTGTATGGGGAATGTTCCGGTAAGTAAGAAAAGTCATCTGGTGGCCACCTGCTTAGGACACAAACTAACGTATTTACAGTATAAATCTAGAAGGTTAATCCCAAAACCATTAGCCAAAATATTAAAGGATCGCTTCTTATGGGTTTTCGTATAATGAAGCGTCAGACCGATGTGACTATATTTCACCAGGAATGGTCAGCCAGATTCATAGCGAAAAGTATCGATTTATAGTTCGACGGAAAAAATTAAAATTTCATTTTTGCAGCTCTTTTTTTCTAAAATAGTTGGTATTTTAATTTGAAATTTGGTCATCATTCCCTAATTCGATATGTACTTTAAGAGAAACTCACACTCCGATAATTAACATTTAGTTGGAATTCATGATTTGGCCATTTAAAAATAGACCTGCATTTTTTGCTTGCTGCCATCTATAAGTGAATATAGAAGCGGGCGCGCTCTTAAATTTTGGCACACATATTTACTATTATGTACTGTACAATTGGAAACATTTTATAAACTAAATTTGACTAACAGGCACTTTACCTATCTTTAAAATCTTTTTTGCCAATGGTCAGTAAATGCATGATATTATGGACAGTTGACAGTCGATAAAGTGACACATTTAATGATTAGGCAGTAAATGAATTAATAACCTGAATTATTATGACACAATAAATGTGGTAAAGAACAATGACCCTGTATAAGCCACTTCAGTGCAATCGTATTTTCATTTGAATACAGGAAAAATGCGTTTGATACGGCAATAAAGCATATAATTTAAAGACTTAGCTGGCTCAAAGCCTCGGCTTTGAAACTGCCAGCCGCGGCTGTAAATCATATGCTTTATTGCCTTATTAAACAAATAGCTATTTTATCTCTACCTTTGTTATTTCTAACATTTTTTTAAAACTTTAGGTTATTCTAAAAAGTAGTTAAAAAGCATAAAAATAAGGTACTCTATATTATATTATTTGTTGATGTGTTGTTTATTTGCCATGTTTAAGTGTGTGAACTCTGTTGACTATAACCTAGCGGAGCTTCAATTTATTGGTTTATGTGTTGCATGCTGTGACCATTTCGTATTTACATTTTAGATTTCCTGTTATGCAGCCCCAGTTATTTAAGTGTAATAAACTTCATTCATTAAGCTACATTTTTTTTGTTTCTTTAAGTGAAAGTGCAATTCCCTTAAACAATATGAGAGCGCACCAGATTCTAAAGTTGTGTTTAGCTATTGACGACAGTTGTTAAGAAAGTGTAATCAAAAGTTGAATTCCAACAACTAAAGCAATTAGGTCTTGAAAAGTTGAAAGTTGAAAAGAAATTAAGCTTTCACATGGTACCCTTTGCACTATAGCTCGCTGTTTCGACCATGGACGGAGCAGATCCATAGAGCTACGGGTTAAATTTTCACGGTGGCGCCCTGGCAATCATCGAAATTTTCACTGTCCTAAGACAGGAATGGACCTGACAAGTAACATGAACCTCACCCTCCAGGCAAGCTAATATAGCTGTGGACGGTTAAGGGCTTAATACCTTTGCTTCCCATTGCAAACCAACCTGTGGTATAGTGGAAACATTACCCCAGCGGAAAACCAACTGCTTATTTCTAATTTTAGTTACTAAATGTGAAACAATAAAGAAGCCGACCTGCGATTAATTAATAAAATTGATCGATGGTAGTAAAAATCGCAGATCAACCCCCTACAATTTATACACCACGGCAGCTCTGAAAACTCTTTACTTACCGCGATGGCCCTAACTAACTCAAATTTCGGCGGCCTTGGATTGTAGGTTCAAATCATCAGCTGTGTACCCTGGAATGTCTTCAAAAAAGGAAAGGAAATGGGTGCCAGAAATCAAAAGATTTCAAATAATAAGAGGAAATAAACTGCAAGTGACTAGCGTTTAATTAATAAGAAATAAAAAGTCTTGAAGTGTCAGTAATAAATAATCACTTATAATACCATGAGTAGTCAAAGTTATGTCGACTATTTTTGCGGTGGTGTCACGAATGTCCATTGCGCTTTGGTACGATTAGGACGAGTGCGCTAGCACGAGTCCTAATCCCAAGCGCAATGGACATGAGTAGTGATACCACCGCAAAAATAATCTACTTAATTTTGACTAAGAATGGTATTCGAGAGACTATTTAATGAACCAAACTACTTTTTCCAATTAGTTTTCAGTAAATCTAGCAACAAAGTACGCAATTTCTATAGTAACAGAACACTAATATTGACTTTTTCTAATAAAAATCACATTTGTTTAAAATAGTCACTTGAATACCTTCTAGGAAGATATATTCACTGATATTTTTTTTATTGGTCAAGAAACGTCAGAATTCTGGATTTTCATTGGTCACTTTTTGACATATGACAGGTGAATTGAATAGTCAGGATAATTAAAATGCAAATAATGTGATAACAAAGTTGTGTACGTTAACGGAAGGTTGCGACACGCATAAAATCAAAAAACCCCTTTCGGGTTATTTTAATAACTTTACCAAAAAATCATTCGTAGCATATGCTTATCACAGTCAATTAAGAAATCCTTCTGTTTAGGCTATTGAAAATAAAAAAAGCGTGACTGTACCTTCTACAGAGGGTCAATACACATCAAAATTACAGCTTTAAATACTGAGCATAATTAACTATAAGCATAAAAATTCAAATGTAGAAAGCAAGAGTATGTATGAAATTGAACATTACATGTTAATAATGGCAAAACGTATGAATTTAAATTCCAAATAATTACGGGTTTAAAATGTATAAATGTAAAATCCAGGTATTGAAGATAAGTTGATATTTAATCCCGGAGTAGCACTAACTAACCTCGAAACATAAGCTGGACGTGAACGGCTACAACCATTGTTGAAATCGCCGTGGGGGCGCCGAAAATTGCTGCGGAAGCATCCTCAAAGGCAGCAAATACGCCGAACCCAGCAGGTGTCGAAAATGCGATAAGGCTAGCGCCTTGGCCTCCGAGATAAACTCGTGGTTAAAACAGAAGAACGCTATCGTACCTGATCGTAATCAGCCCTAGGAAACATACACTGCTCATTAGATTAATTGAGCGCACGTAATTTGACTTGAACAAACATTATTTAACCACGCCGGTGACGGCGGGCCACAAATAGCAAGTGCCCCGGACGAAAATTTCGTTTTCAAAAGAAGGCTCGCATTACAACGGCCTGCGATAAGAGATAGCACAGGTCAGAAAGGGCATCGCGCAAACGAAAGGAACTCGATACGGTACAAAATACGCTGCTTTGGAAAATTGAAGAATTTGAAATGCAAAGGATTTATAATTCAAATAAAAATATACAGGTTAAGCCTGACATAATTGGATAACTGGCGAAACAATTAGGCGAAGTCAAAAAATTGTTTCAAATGTACGTGTATTATTAATTCATCAAATATGACAGCTTTGATAACCGATTATATATATTAACGTGTGCATAACCTCAAACGTTTCCTTGTTATGAAAAATCTAATAAAGTTGCAACTGACAAAAGTACGAATTCAGAATTAATATGTCCTATAAAAAAAATACCTTATTTTTAACTGTGATACTAAATACAAATAAAATGCATACTTCACAGGGAAAAATTATCTATAAATTTTTCTTTAGAACTACTTGAATTGTCTAGTAAAAAGTATTTGAGTCCATATAAAATAAATGGTTTACATGGAAAAACTACTTTTTTATTTATAATTGGTAACAGTTATACTAAAAACGGTAACCGTGCAGTTTAGGTAACCCGGATGACAATCAACCGATTGGCACCACTCGGGTCAGAATATGCATGGTTGCCAGACTGAATGTATGCGCGTATTCACGTGCTACGTTATTACGTTACCAGATATAATTTTCCGCGTGTTCGATAGTTTTTCCATGAACTTTTAGTAGTTTTGGTAAACCTGCTGTTATTCAATTTTTTGCATATATCTTTGATGACAGTACGCTACGGGTTTGCTGTAAAATTATTTAAAAATTGCAGTAATAACTAATAATAACCCCTAATATAATTGAAATAAAATTACATCTGTTGGAAAATTGAAAAGGAAGATACATAGGTGTGTAGGGTAGAAATAAAATCTATTGTATTTGTAACTAGACCTTCAAACAGTGCTAAGTTTATTATTGAATATAAAAAAGTGAAGACATGTAACTACAAAAAATTAATTAAATTGGTTATAAAAAAGTACAGATGTATTTAGAAAAAATAAACTCAATTGAAATGAAATAAATGATTTAAAATTTTTATTTTAAAAATTAAATTTTGGTAAACATGTATGCACTGCTTTATTAACTATTAAGTTAATTTTTTGTAAATATATCTGTACTTTTTTATAATCAATTTAATTTATTTTTTGTAGTTACATGTCTTGCACTTTTTTTTATATTCAATAATAAACTTAGCACTGTTTGAAGGTTTAGTTACAAATATAGTAGATTTTATTTCTACCCTACACACCCCTCTATCTTCCTTTTCCATTTTCCAACAGATGTAATTTTATTTCAATTATATTAGGGCTTATTAGTTATTACTTATTACTGCAATTTTTAAATAATTTTACTGCAAACCCGTAGCGTACTGTCATCAAAGATAAATGCAGAAAATTGAATAACAGCAGGATTACCAAAACTACTAAAAGTTCATTGAAAAACAACCGAACACGCGGAAAATGATGTCCGGTAATGTAATAACGTAGCACGTGAATACGTGCATGCACGTTTACCCTAAAAACTAATCATTCATCAGAAGTATTTATTACTAATGGTTCAATATCCAAAACATTTTATGCAAATTTGATTTGGCAGGGATCTTCAATTACATTTTTGATATGTGCTACGTAGTTTTTCCTGTGTTCAGCTGGAATCTTCTCGATAACTTTGTTGCATACAGCCAGTACTTCCAAAGGTACTTTCATTTTATGTTTGCTGGTTGAAAAATATTTTTTGCACTACTAGTCTCAGAACGCATCGTTATTGGCCTATTTTTAGGTCGTGAAGTTGATTTTCTCCACCAAGGGAGAGAAAGTAAAATAAACAATTTTCACCGTGGTAACTAATAAATTGCTAAGTTACCAACAATGACTATTTTAATTTTGACGTTTTAAAGAGCTGTATTGTCAGGTTGACAGTTAAAATATTTTCGAAATTTGTTGGGAATTTAGGTATTAAGCTGTTTGGTAGTGCAAAAAATAGTATACAGTGTGGTCCATTAAGTGTGCAACAAATGGAACATTTCTTTATTAGTTATACAACCGAAATTTAAATACCGCCAAAAGTTAGTGCATGTTTGATAACCATATCAGATGCCCTTAGAATGGCTTCAAGTCAAACAATATACAGGGCAGGACAAAAAATATGAAATTCGTTCAAGAATAAAGTTACCTTATTTCAAAAAATATAGCAAAATTTTATTGAGAAAAGTTGTTTAGAATCAAGAGTTATGCTCAAATACACAGTCACGGCCTCCTATTCGAATTTTGATTCTTTTTTTGTAAAATTCTGTATTATCCCCGTATGATACATATTTATATTATTCTGATTTTATTAAGAGTTTTTCATATGTAAATTATTATTAGTAAAGCATTTGCCTTGTTAAAAAGAATATTTGCGAAATTCTAAAGTTCTGTTAAATATCGTTGCAACAAACATGAAGTGAAGGGTTACCTAAAAAAATATAAATCCAAGTAAATTTTACAAATACGCTTCAAGTTGCTAAACGTTATTTAAAAGGGATGTGGTTGTGGCTACTTTAAATACATATAAAATCAAAATAATAAAAATATGTATCATACGGGGGTAATACAAAATTTTCCAAAAAAGAATCAAAATTCGAATAGGAGGCCGTGACTTTGTATTTGAGGATAACTTTTAATTCTAAACAACTTTTCTCAATAAAATTTTGCTATATTTTTTTAAATAAGGTAACTTTATTCTTGAACGAATTTCTTATTTTTTGTCCTGCCCTGTATATTGTTTGACTTGAAGCCATTCTAAGGGCATCTGATATAGTAATCGAACATGCACTAACTTTTGGCGGTATTTAAATTTCGATTGTACAACTAATAAAAAATTTTCCCATTTGTTGCACACTTAATGGACCACACTGTATACACCACGGTAGCGAATCGTCTTATAACCTTCGCGCTCAGTATCTAATATGCGCTCAGGTTATAATACTGCGCTTCGCTACCTTGATGTATAATATACTATTTTGCACTACTAGTCTCAGAACGCATTGTTATTGGCCTAGTTGTGAAGTTGATTTTCTCCACCAAGGGAGAGAAAGTAAAATAAACAATTTTCACCGTGGTAACTAATAAATTGCTAAGTTACCAAATATGACTATTTTAATTTTGACGTTTTAAAGAGCTGTATTGTCAGGTTGACAGTTAAAATATTTTCGAAATTTGTTGGGAATTTAGGCATTAAGCCGTTTGGTAGTGCAAAAAATAGTATATACACCACGGTAGCGAATCGTCTTATAACCTTCGCGCTTTAGATACTTCGCGCTGCGCGCTCAGTATCTAATATGCGCTCAGGTTATAATACTGCGCTTCGCTACCTTGATGTATAATATACTATTCTTGTTTTGCCGTTTTGTAAGAATCCAAAAATTGGTTAACTCTAATACTGGAAAGTTCCATTAATCGATTGCGTACCGGTATTTCATGTACCGGTACTTGTGTATAAGATACTGACCTGAACCAGTACTTTTAAGTCGATACGATGGTACCGGTAATTTTTCGTGTATCGAACATCCCTAGCTAGAGAGTGGCTTCAAAACAAGAAGTACATAGGCGTGGCTACAGTTACGCGCCAATAGCCGGTATCAGTGGCGTAGCAATGAGTAATTTTAGGGGGGCAAATTAAAATTCCTATTTTAAAGGAAAACTTATGCTGATTTATTTTTGGTTTTAAATGCTAAATAAAATAGCATGCCATAAGAAATACAAGCTTTTAAATCATTTTCCGTTTTTTTTTTAAATAATTGGTATAAAATCTGTTGCCTCTTTATAATTTCACATTATAATGACGACAGTTCAGACACCATCTGAATTTTGCAAAATAATATTTTCTTTATTTACAATTTTGCTAAGATACAACAACATAATTAAATATTATACATAAATTCAATAATATACTAATCGAAACATGAGCAACACATTTGGTATAAAACCGTTCGCACCACCAGCATGGACCATTATGAGTCGAGGTCCCTTTCCAATTGGTTTCTTTAAGCCAGGTAAACTACAGTGTGTAAAAAAAGTCTGGAATATAGCAAATATTTCAAAAACTACCGGAGATGAATTTTTCAAAATTTCCAGACTTATATAGGTAAAAACTGCGCATCTAGGAAGGACAAAACCGTTTCTGTAACTATACAGGGTTAGTCAGAAAAAATACCAACTTTTGTATTTTAAATTGGACACCCTGTATATTACCGAGGAATCAAATAGTCCTTCAAAAGACAAATTCAACGATATAGGGTTTGACGGACTTATCTGTCAAAATGACAGATGTGGGGTGACTCAAAGAATAAGGTTTACAACAATAGACCGGTTAATATTGAAGCTTTAAAGGATCATATTAGAAATGAGATACCTCAAATTCGATCGGATACTGTCTTTAAATTCTCGTAAGACGTCAAAAGTATCCCATCGAATTTGACGTATCTCATTTCTAATATGATCCTTTAAAGCTTCAATATTAACCGGTCTATTGTTGTAAACCTTATTCTTTAAGTCACCCCACATCTGTCATTTTGACAGATAAGTCCGTCAAACCCAATATCGTTGAATATGTCTTTTCAAGGACTATTTGATTCCTCGGTAATATACAGGGTGTCCAATTTAAAATACAAAAGTTGGTATTTTTTCTGACTAACCCTGTATAGTTACAGAAACGGTTTTGTCCTTCCTAGATGCGCAGTTTTTACCTATATAAGTTTGGAAATTTTGAAAAATTCATCTCCGGTAGTTTTTGAAATATTTGCTATATTCCAGACTTTTTTTACACCCTGTATTATCAGATCATTTGTAAGTGGTCGTATGTGAACTATGTGGATAACGTTTCGAACAATTTTCACTTCTTCGTCTGCAAGCAAACTTTTAGGGGACGTGCGGAGTTGAAAATGATGTACTGGCTCCAGCTTGTATGTCATTGGTTTCTTTAACAATCGCTCTATATGTTTTCTCAGATATCTTTGTGGCAGTTCTTTAAAATTACAGAATGGTATCGCGGATGCTCTGGTTTAAACTTCCGTCTTCATAAACTCCAACACGTTTGCTATTAGTTCTCGTGCCTGGCTGAATAATTTTTCCTTTTGTGCCAACAGTGTTCACCATATTTCTGGTATTATCACTAAAACAATATACAATTTATTTACAGTTTGCAGTGCATTCGTTTACTCGAGGCGTGTACGGTAATCGTAACCTAAAATTGATACTGTAAACGAAAATTTTTACTTACATGAAAATAATCCCAATCCCAACTGTTTACTTCTGAAAAGTACTGTTTTAAAAAGCGAAAAGAAGTAAAAAGTAGAGTTAAGCACGACGAACGGCAATGAACTGAATACAACAGCGGAAATCACCTTGTTGAACGTAATAAACTCGTCCGGACGTTTCTAGCGTTCTGCGCATCTATGACGCGATGTACTTTACAAACTGAAAGACTTCTAGTAGCTGATTACAGCGACTATTTTTTCACAAACCATTCAAATCGTTCTTCTGCTGTAACACAACTAGCTAAAAGTGGAGTAGGTGAGTAGCAGTTGTTAAAAATAATAGGACACTCGTCTGGAAGCTCCATCAAACCCTATCTACAACTTGGGCTGTTTAAAAAATAATTATGTCGAATTACATTCGTGGTAATAATTTTTGTTGCTATTAAGAAATCCCACTCGTGATCACCACGTATGTAATTACTGTTGATTATTAATTTTTTCTTTAAACGGCAGTAAAATATGGCATTATACTGCTGGATTGATGATGCTAAACTGTCACTTTATTGCCAAGCGGCAGATAATATTATCTGCCGCTGACGAGCGGCAGATAAAGTTATTATCTGCCGCTGATGACTTTATCTGCCGCTCGTCAGCGGCAGATAATATTATCTGCCGCTGACGGGATCAAGTAATTTTCTTCGAATTTTGTTCACAAAGTTGTAAATAATTTGTTATAAAAACGTTTGAAGAAAAAATACTATATGTTATTCGGAGCAAAAGTATCTTTATGTGGCTCGGCTGTACTTATCTGCCTCGCAAGCTCGGCAGATAACCCGTCCAGCCTCGCCACATAAAATACAGTAGAACTCGCTTTTAACGATCACGGTTACAGCGAATTCACGTTTATAACGAATAATTTTGAAGGTATATTTGAATTACATTTGATTTAATGCATGTATTTCATGTTTATTACGAATTCGTTTCACGGGAATAACGAACCAAAATTTAAGAATACATTCTCAGAACTGATCCTTTTCATCTCCTAATAAAATGTAACTGAAAGATATTAGGTATTTTGTTGTGGCAACATTATAATAAGGAAGGTTTTCTAGGAAAATAGTGGTCAGTTAAATTTCGTAGGCTACTTTCTCTAGCTCTCTCTAGCACTCTGTACAATAGCACGAGATAGTGGGCATTGTAAGCAACTCCGTTTTTCTTAGAATCCAGCAGCTACCTGCAGGATCCAGTTCTTCGAAAAGCGATAATGGGTTTCGCCCGATGTTATGGCTCAGTTCTGTTATCGCATTCAGCAAAACGAAAGTGTTGCGTCATAGCCACGTCTTAGCTATTGCATTTAACAAAACCCTTTACAGGATTAAAAGTACAATAGCTATAAGACGTTGGCCTATAACGCAACAAAAAGAGTTGCAAAAATCTTCAAGTGGATGTATCTTGGTCGTTCCTTTACTGACATTCCGTATGTACCTACGCATTTTCTAGTTGTGGAAAAATGTCGGGAGTCAAACGGAAAATTTTATCGGTTTCCGAAAAAGTAGAAATTATACGGAAGTTGGAAATTTGCTCAAATTATGACCTTCTTGGGTATAACGAATAACGGTTATTACGAACAAATATAGCGGTCCCGTGAAATTCGTTATAACCGAGTTCTACTGTATAACTTTTGCTCCTAATAACATAATATACTATTATTTCATACTGATGTCAAAACTGACATTTTTCGGATTATTTATGGTACAAAAAATGGAACATTAAAGTCTTAGTACTTTAAAGTAAAATATAAAAGTTCAAGTACTTTAAAACTTATTTTTCTACGGTCACTTCTAAAACTGACTATTAAGCTCTCACTGTCAATGCGAAAAGTTAGCGATTCACAAATTTTTTCTTAGTAACCATTTTAACATCGCAACCATGTACACAATGTCTTAATGAAATAATCATGTAACTTAATTTTACTTTTCCCGCTGCTGATCATGTAAGTCAGTGATACAGCCTTAGGAACAAAACGTGTAAGTCAGTGATTATATTTGTTTGCTGCTTTTTCTTGACAACGGAACTTAATATTATTATTAAGTTCCTAGGATAATAAAATTAGCAAAGCAAGATGCAGATTTAGACGTTTTGTTTAGAAATTGTAAGTGTTTATGTGACATGTGACACTCACAGGTAACGCGACTCACGAAAACGAATCCTGGCGACAGGTGACAAATCGAACAATTTTTTCATAAATCTAGGAAAATTTCGATAAGCAGCGGGAAAAATATAATAAGATAACTCGGAATGTATCGCCTATTAACATTTTCAGCAGGCAACAAGCCACGACTTCGTCTTGGCTTGTACTTGCCTACCTCAAATGTTAATAGGTCCTTACATTCCTTGTTACTTAAATAGCTATTACGCACCGCCATGGCTACTTTAAAGTAAAATTTTAAAGTTCAAGTACTTTACAATTATACGTCAGTTGTTGACATGAAATTTGAAATGATTTACAACTTTTTATTAAAAATTAATTAAACTTGTAGTATGAAATAAACCGTTGTATTCAGCACGAACGAAAAGTGTTTTTAAAGGTCCTCGAAAGTAATTCTGTCCTCGGCTAACGCCTCGGCCGTAAACAACTTTTTCGTCCTTTAATATGTCACTTTTCGTTCTAGATAAATAAACTACTATTAATTGATTTATTAATAATAAAAATGTAAAATTGAGTGTAAAAGTTGTTTATTAATTTAGAGAAGGTCATAGTACACAGAAGCAAATTTCAATATCAGCTATGTAATTAATAGATTTTGTTTTTTTTAATTTCAATCATTTCATAAATAAGGCGTTTTTGTAAGTTCCTTTCACTTTACAATACTTTAGGTGAATTAAAATTAAAGTTGTGGTAATTTTCAACAGCATTATCAGATAGGGCAGTGTTTGATTTGTTCGCGGTTGAAATTTTCGTTTTTATACACATTTTATGTTGAGATATCCTTTTTTTTTTAGCTTTTGTTTAGTTTGACCAATATTTGAACCTAACCTATGGATAGGTGTTTTGTACTACTACTTAAGTCAAATATTTTATCTTCCCCCCTGGCGAACAAATTTATGAATAAATTCACCAATTTATAGAATATGTAAATATGCTAATATTGTAAGTGGATATGTTGATTTTTTAACCTCAAAATAACAATATTTTTAAATATGTGTAAATATGCTTTAAATTTACTGAGAGTTGAGGACGATATTGGGGCAAGGCATATTTAAGTTTTAGCTTAGTACTTTAATTTGAATCTATAATTTACTCTATAACTTAGTATTAATCTAGCTTATCAGGTTTTTTTAATTATTCAACAATTTTTGCTATTCACTTTACTCTGATAGCAAATTGTTCCTTTATTCCATTTGTTTTTCTTAATTTTTGCTTTTGAAAAATGTTAATTATTTAAAATGGAGCCTGTCATTGGCATTAGCTGTTGGCTACGATAATAATAAATAAATAAATAAATAAACTTACCGTAATTGTATGTAGATTTGAAGTTGAATGTTTAAGACGAAACTTAGTAGTTCTGTTTATTTCCAATTTTAAGCATACAACAAAATGCATTCCTTAAATCTGTCTATTACAATTTTTGATTTTTATATATTTTTTAGTAAATTTTACATCAACCTTGTTAAAATTACTTGTCCATTTACAAGAGTTATAAAATTGATACTAATAACATGGTAATAATAAAATCAGGTTAATGCCTACTTAACAAATTATTTTCTGGTAATACATTACAACTATAGACTGGTAAGGTTAGTCTCTTAGTAACGGTCAATAAAATATACAAAATATCGGCTGTAAATACTAAGCTATCACCAACATACAATTGTTTACTTAAACCTTTAATGCCTACTTACAAAAAAATATAATGAACTATTTGATTTACATATTGCTTTAAACAAATTGCTAAATAACAATAATAATTGCGGCATTAAACATTTTTAATATCATTTGGCAGACCGATTGTAAAAATATAACTCTCTTAATCTCGGTATTTATCGCTTTGAGTTTATAAATACACATAAACAACTTAGTGCAACAGTAACAAATGAAGAAAGGGCATTAAATAATCATTGGAATGATTTCTATTTTCCGGCTCTGACATAACGCAATAACAAATAAATGGTTGAAACTTTAAAATGTGTTTGAACATTTTGATATTATGCTTAAATAGGTGAATTCTATCCCAGTTTATTGCTCTATGTTACCATACATGTAGAGTATGGTTAAGACCTATAGAGAGATGTGAAGTACTTAAGGAATTTATTAAATTTTTAAAGACAGGTCAGTCGCAAAAAACAAAAGATTGTATGCAACTCTTTATACAGACTAGAGTTGTAACAATTAGGTTCATTAATGACAATAAGTCTAAAATTACATAATTTTTAAAAAATTTGTTTTATATAAAGAAACGATCGAAACAAAAGATTGAGTGATTTCCTAATGTGCAACAGCTGGGCATAGACACACGTTCAAAACCGGCGATCTTATTGTATCGTATGCCTTGTGGTAGAAAACCTGGTGTCAGAGTTTTCAGGTTGCACGATCTGGACCAACGGCTTAATGTGCTCTCCAAGACACAGCTGGCTCCAATTTTACTATCTCTATAGGTCGGATACCAGTCCGAGTGCCGACTGCTGCAAACGTTGCTGGTCGTATGAATAGTATGAAAAGAAATGTATAGACTTCAAATAAAAATGAATGAAAATACAGTTGCACAAAACAAATTCCTTAAGTTGATCACATCTCTTGTGCAAGTCTTTACATTGACAAAAACATTTGGTGACATGCAATGACACAGTGTAATTCTCCATACTGCAGTATCAAATGTTAGAAATTCAGATATGTAAGTAAATTCGATTGCAGTTACAGAACTAAATGGATTTACTAAAGTGAGCCAATTTTTCTTATGAAACTTTGCAAAGCTGTCAATCAGTTCTTACATAGGTACCGTGATACCTTAAAATTCATGTTTGGACGTATTTTTGTTCGTTACACGGTGAGATAACTACTTGAGTAAATGGCTTTCATAAGTGTTTACACTATTAAATTTATATAGTGATCCACCTCCATTCATAATCTCTCAAAATCAATACTAGCAAATAATACTTCCCATTCGCAACAATATGCATTACCTACCTATGAAACGAGATGGACTTGAGTCTTAAAACACGTGAGAACAGACATACATAATTGACCAATTGAATGACCACGCACGTAACCTAAATTAGTTTGTACACGAGTGCCCTGACACACACATAAAACCTACTCTAGGAAATGATGCAGCCCGTGCTTTCAGGGATTATCGAGTTATCGGCGGAGTAGTGATCGTCATCAGTGGTGACGCTTGCACCATGAGCAACCTCAGCTAATCTGTCGTTGGCGGGGTGACTGCCACTGATGCTACCCAACTTTTCCTTTGCGGCCCCGGCCTGGCTGCTGGAGTCCTGATTGGAGCTGCTTTTACGAGACCTCGATGGCACGGGCGTCATAATTTTGCTGAGGGTGGCGGAAACAGCTTGCTGGTGTTCCTGGATTTGCTGCTGCTGAATTTTTGTGGCGAGAATTTTTGAGAGGACGGATATTTGGTTTTGTATTGCTAGCATAAATGTTTTGTAGCCAAGACTGAAACACAAATTGTAGTTTGTTTAAGTTGGTGCATTTACACATTGTGTACACAAATTGAAGACGGTAACATTTACATCAACAGTATGACATATACAGAAAAGCAAATTCAGTGGAAATTACAAGATATCAAAAGATCTGGATAAATAATGCGCTATATGTATGGAACCACAAAGAAAATAAAATACAAAGAGCCAAGGAACGCGGGGCTCTTAAAAAAAAACTGGTAGCAATAACCAATCAATCAGGACTCACTATGAAGGAGTTGGCAATGACAAGGACAAGAGATCGGATTATAAAAAAATAACATGTAAAAATAATATAATGTAAAGCAAAGTAAAGAGACCGCACAAAAAATTGGAATTTAGAATGTACGCAGTATCACAGGCAAAAAAAATTGACTCAAGAATTCGTTAAAGCACATCTAAGCATACTTTGAATAACGGAAACAAAGAAGAAAGAAAAAGAGTGCGAGGTAATGGAAAATTATAGTATTTCATTCTACAGTGAAGTAGAAATTGAAAAAATCTGGTGTGATACACGCACACAACTTCCTTTAACAGTGTTCTTATAATTAGTCAAAAATTTCATTTTTAATTTTTAGCCATTTGTCAAAAATTTTCAAAAATTACAAATACTACAAAAACGGTACAAAATAGAGCGTTAGTTGAAGAGACAAATTTTTTCTATAATTTCAAGGTGATTTTAAAAATGTAATAATATACCGGGTGTTTTATTTAAAATAGGAGTTAATAAAAAAAATAGAAAAAAAAACAAAAGAAACCCACTTTAGAAATATTCAACTGGAAAATCACCGATTTCACATCAATACACATTAAAAATGTAGTAAAAATGTAAAGTTTAAAAAAATTCGTTAGAGCCGTTTTTGAAAAAATCGAAAAAAACTGAAAAATCACAAGAGTAAACACCTACTTCCGGTTATGCGATTTTCTTCAAAAGCTTGCTGTCTCATCTACATAGTACACAAAACTTATATATGAAGTTTCAACGCCATACCTCTTTTCGTTTTTGAGATATTCTGTTCACAGACAGACAGACACACACACAGACAGACACACAGACAGACAGACCAATGAAAAAATATATGTTTTTTGGGATCAGGGGACTCTAAAACGTGAAGATCTGTTGAAAACTCAATTTCGAATTTTTGGGGTGAATCCAATACTTCCTTTATAGTAAAAGGAAGTAAAAAAGGCAAAGCGGTTTGTAGCATGCTTAAATAAACAAGTACCTGAAAGGCAACTTAAAGAAATTACTATTTATTTCAGAGAGATTTCTGTACGTAAAAATTTCTGTAGAGAAGCAGCTTGATAGTGCAAAAGAAGAAATAAAAAATGAATTTTATAGGATACTATGTAACGGACCTGATTCGTCTTACCAGAGCTGTTTACTGTTTACGCCCGCTGGCATAAAGCTAAATTGTAACTTTTGTATTGTACTAATTAGCTTAAGTACGCATTCTGCATTTGAATATGCATCCAAAGTGACTTCACGGCGAGCCACGCCGTATGCATCTAAAAATAGAACAAGGGGACAGGGTGTCGCGGTGTTTTGTGCGGGAAGGAGCATTCGTAAGTGAACTGTGCGAGCGAGTGCCTACGAAGATAGCAGCCAACGTTTGTTTCTTGGAGTGGACATCCGAGCCTGCAGGAATGCAGTACAGCCTTGGAAAGCAACTTCCGAGGTTTACATAATTCACAATAGGAAGTTGATACAGCGACTTCAGGGTGCAGCCAACTGATTGCAGTACCGACCGTGCTGAAGGCAAATTTGACTGAAGATACCATTAAAGAAACTAGATTCAGGTTTTTGCTTGCAGCAAAAGAGGAAATCGGGTTAGTTCATTTACAACCAATGTATATGATCGAATTTACATCCCAGTGCTAAACTGCTACGTGTTTTAAGCATAGCACAATGTTGTGTGATATTTCAACATCAAATTGCGACACCAGGTTCAGTGTGCGATCGCACCGTCAGCAAATATCTCCAAGCTGCTTAATGCGCAAGCAGGACCGGATTAAAGTGAAATTCGCGGAGTGTGTGGAACATATTTTCGTGAACTTTCATGTTAGTGTTAATGCTTGACATTTTATTACTTGTATTTTAATAGATAACATAAGGAGCAACAATCCATTATTTTACGGGCCGTAAAATAGGCACATGCAGTTAATCAACACCAATCATACATAACAAAATTTGAGTAAACACTTAAATAAATGTAGGCAACCCAAAAAACGCCTGAGCACACTAGTAAAATGGCATCTCAAAAAACACTACCTAACTTGCTACAACAGTGATAAACAATACAAATGGAAGGGCAGACCCTAGAACACTGTATAACACAGTGGGCGGGATTAAAAGCAGAATTAAAAGTGAAAATGGAAAGAATAAAAAGGAATTAGATAACAGTTTTGCTGAACTGATAAAATTAATAGAACTAAAAAGAAGCAAGGAAGAAAAGGTAAATTAAAGGCAATCACTGACAAATTATAAAAAATCTACAGAATAAACTACAAAAATCATTTCATAACGAAATAAAGATAAGATATACCCTCAAGAAACTTAAAACAGCTATAAAAAATATAAGTAGAAGGAAGTAAACTTAAAAAATGGCTTTAAAAAATAGCTAAGCTACGAATTTGGGTGACAAGAAAGATATGGAAAATCAACAAAAAATTGGTGTAGAAAGACAAGGACTATTTTTTGCTACATAGAATGTATAAAGTTTAAATGACGATGATGCCCTAAAGCAATTAATTAGAGAAATTACACATTCTGACCATAATATGGTTCGTATAAAGAAGAAAGAATGGCTACTCAAAGAGAAAACTGTAGGAAAACTAGAAAAAAAAAGAAAGTGGAACTTGGAAACACTGAAGAATCAGTGTCAGGCCATTTTATATTTTCCCGTAATTCAGTTAGTTAAATAAGCCTTTAGAACAGTTTTGGTACATAATTGGCGAGTCCGCCTGTATATCAGACCCGTTTCGGCATTAGGTATAGCATCTTTTTATGGCAGCTTTCCGCATCACGCAAAATCCTAGCCCGCACGTGGCTTTTGGTCCCGCTTCTGCAGCTGAGTATCCTTCAATCGTGAGAGCGTCTGTTTTCTAAGTTATTTAAAATTTAGCCCGTGAGAGTGAGTGAGAAAACCTTCTCGAATTTTATTTGAATCATCTATCGATTTCGCTCGACCAGAGACAGCTGCGTTATGACGCATGGCCTAGGCTTCCGATTGGTTCCTTTTGGCGCGTAAGAACGCGTCTGTCTGGAAAGTTTAGGGTGTCGATTTCAGTTAGTCTCGAGCCGGCGTTTCTAAAGAGATGCGGCGAGCGTCTTGGCCCCGACGGCCACCATGCCTTCAGGCCGGCGGCTGCTTCCCATGCTGTTGCAGCTTCTTGCGGCTCTT
Source organism: Agriotes lineatus (assembly GCA_940337035.1). NCBI lineage: Eukaryota > Metazoa > Arthropoda > Insecta > Coleoptera > Elateridae > Agriotes > Agriotes lineatus. The sequence continues at coordinate 69,346,239 of OW679195.1, forward strand.
CTCATTATGTGTCAGGCAGTGCTCGGCTAGCTTGGAGGTGACGAGTGTTTTGTTGTTGGTGTCCGAACGGGGGTTTGCTGTTTGGGTTCATTCATCCGTATGAAGGCGGGTTTCGCCTAAGTTTGTCCGTCAAAATTTCGACGGGATTAAACACAGAGTGATCCAATTAACGGCTTTGCCCATTTCCATGTTTATAGCCATGCTTGATGCATAGAGGAACATTCTGGATGCCACTGCAGTAACGGACGACGCCTACAAGTAGCGCATTCCTTCAGTCTTCGAAGCCGAGCTAGTAATCAGGTAACAAGATTGTGCCAATAAACTGTTTCGCTAGCATGTGCCTAAATTAACGTTAGTATCGCATACCGATTCGCTGCGAGCTGTCTTGCTTATGTTGCATTCAATTCATATACAGTGTCGTACATGGCTTCGCTGCAAGCTGCCTTGTTTGTTTTACATCTAATTCATATATAGTGCCGTACACGGCTTTGCCGCGAGCTGTCTTGCTTGTGTGCATTCAATTCATATACAGTGTCGTACACGGCTTCGCTCCGAGTGGTGCAGATGGGTAAGCGCCTGCCTTGCATTAAGCAAGTCCTCGGTTCGAATCCCGCGAGGGTCGGAATTTTCCGCAGCCTTGGCGATTTGAACCGGGCTCAGTGAGACCATTCACAGTTGGGCACCAAATTAACTGTGGTCTACTCAGAACCACAGACCTAAGAGATAGAGTAACAAGGTCAACATAACACACACACACACACCTTACACAATGGTTGCTGTGCAAGCACAAAAGGCGCACTCCAACTTTGTATCCCGAAACCGGGGCAAGTTGAGCATTGTACCTGCAAGTACACAAAGCACCAGCCTCTACACCGCAAGGTAAAACGAGGTTATAGATTATACATACACGGCTTCGCTGCAAGCTGTCTTGTTTGTTTTACATCTAATTCATATATAGTGCCGTACATGGCTTTGCTGCAAGCTGTCTTGCTTGTGTTGCATTCAATTCATATATAGTGCCGCACACGGCTTCGCATGCGAGCTGTCGTGCTTGTGTTGCATCAAATTCATTCTTGTCTGTCTAGCAATAAATTCATTTACAGTACTTACACTGCTCCGTTGCGAGATGTCTTGTTTGTTATATATAATTAAGTTCCCATTCTCGCGGTTGGTACACCCACATGTGAACCTCATGCGTGCATAATATACTTGTAATGTAATTGTCGTACTTTAGCTAGAACTAATTTTGTTCAGCATGCGTCGTACAGCGCTTCCCAGCTGGGCGTATTCCATAAGTAGGTTAGTACAGATTGTCATAAGTCATACGTAATAGATGTATTTTAACTGTACCATCTTATTTGTTTCCTTTGTGTCTTGTGTATGTTTGTTTACAGGGTGACTGAGTCACTATGTTACAATCGATGTAAGGTGAGGCCCAAACGTGGTGGACACGCGCTGCAGGTAGGTTGTTGCGTTTGTCGCTGCACTGTGGCTTCCAGAAATAGTTATCTGAGTATTTTTCGCCCCGTTTGACCCTCAAGGTCCGGTTGAACGTGGATCTCCTGATTTGGATCTTGTGGCGTCCATTTATTTGGTAACACCCTCTACATATACCTCTACTCGCTTGCCTTGTGGTGTCTCGTTTTAGGACCCCTCCTCCCTCCCTGAGCGTATTTGAGCCGAGGCCTTTAGCCTGTTTCTTACGATTTTCAGGGTGAGCGTGCACATTTCCCGGACTTGTCTAGTTATTTGGTACTCACACAGCCGTGAGTGTCGATAAGTCAATTTGCTACTGTAACATCAGGTCACAAAAGAATAATACAACCAAACTTAGAAAAACAACTAGAAAATGCTAAGGAGTCCTCAGAAATGGAAGAGGGGTGGAAAATAATAAAAGAGGCAATGATAAGGGTTGCTGAGCAAGAACTTAAAGTACAAAAGAAGAAGGTAAGAGACCCATTGTCTGATTAAGAATGTGAAGAAATTTTAGAAAAAAGGAGAGATGCTAAATTAAGAATGGTTGGAAAAGAAAGAGTAGAGATCCAAGAAACATATAAAGAAATAAGAAGAAAGCAAAAATGATCTGCAGAACTAAGAAAAGAGAATATCACATACGTATGCTAGACGTAGACAACAAATAAGAACTTGAGTGATGGATAAGTGGTACGAATACTTACTTCAAAGTTTTAACTGAAAAGGAATATCATCCACGGGAATCAATGACAGAAAACAGTATACAAAAACAAAAAGTTGCCCCACCCTCAAAAGAAATAGACAAAATGATAAAGTCAATGAAGAAAAAACAAGAGTCCCGATAGCGACGAAATACAAGTTGAAATATGGAGAAGCAAAATTAGCAGAAAAAATCCCTAATGTAATAGATTGAAAAAAATCAGCAATAATACTTATACAAAAAAAGGAGACTGCTTAAGGTGCGATAATTATAGGACTACATCAGTTTTAAATGTAACCTATAAAATACTAGCCACTTTAATTAATAATAGATTGAAAGAACGAGCGGAATGGGTATTATGCAAATGTGGAGTTAGGCAAAACAGGTGAGTAATAGACCAAATACATGTTTTAAGACAAATTCAAGAAAATGCGGAAAAAGAACATACAATCCATGATTTTCCTGGACCTTGAAGAAGAGTATAATAAAGTAAATAGAACTAGTACACTACATGCAATGAAAGAACTAAATCTTCTAGATGAATTAATAAAACTTGCAAAAATGACCTTAAACCAAACAATTAATCAGGTCCACATAATAAAGAAAATCCACATAGGAACCGCTAAGTACGGACTACATGATAAGTGGCGCCATAAAACAACAATTGGACCATTGCATAAATGTGAAGATATAGATAAATTATTTTCATATGAACTGAAAGCGTGGTGTATCCAGGAGCAGAAGTAGCAAGTAACGGAGATCAAACCAACGAGATAGAAAAAAAAAAAAAAACCTGTGGCGTGAGAAGTGCAGCAGCACCAAACAAAGTGTTAACATCTAAAAATATCTTTCGAGTAGTGAAAGTGAAGGTGTATAAGATAGTTATAAGACTATCTGGCTATTAAATAACGAGACTGCGAGCGCAGAAGGCGTCCTAGAGGGGCAAGGGGGGAAACGAATGCAGCGTTGGATAGCTGGAAGTGTCGACTATTCCAGTACGGAAACACATTTTTGTCGCTGTAGTAGTATTTTTTTTATAGAGGTTAGAAACAAAAGTGTTTTTTTCTCGTGCCGATAACAATGTGTGACGAAAAACACGAGCAACGGATCAATGTGAAATTTCTCGTTAAATTAAAAAAAAAACTCTGACTGACAGCTATAAGTTGTTGAAAGAGGCCTATGGTGAGAATTCTCTATCTCGTGCGCATGTTTTCCAATGGTATCAACGGTTTTCTGAAGGCCGAGAGAGCACTGAAGATGACCAACGTTCAGTTTGTGTCAAAACTGACAGAAAACCTAACCTGCTAAACTCGAATTTGACATAGACTTAAAATTGACAGCAGGGTAACCAACATTAACAGTGCCAACCTAAGAGAAAAAATCACAACCATTTATGGTCACCCGGTATAACCTTAAACTGAAAACAACCTAACCTAACACAAAAAGTGTCAATTTCCATTACGGAGTTTAGTTGCCCCAGAGGTACTGCCAACAAAATTACTAGATGGTCATAGCCTCACCTGACCCAAAAAAATTGTGAACGGCATATATAAGATAGCCTCTGTGTCAGACATCAAAATACACAATCAATCCGACAGTGTTGAAAACATTGAGATACTACTAAAGGAACACAGGGAATGCTCAGTGCTGTGTATAACGAAACATTGGAAAAACACCGATCAATTTCCTAATTATGGCATCGATGGGTATCAATTTGCAATTTGCAGAAGTGAAAGTCAGCATGGAGAAAGTGCTATTTTTGTAAAGAAAAAAATTACAGTGAAAGTGTGTAAAGAAGTGCTTGACTGTGGGATATAGTACGGTAGATTTTGTCTTAAAAACCAGGAAAATTATATTGATATGCTTCTATAAGCTACCTAGTGGCGATGTAGAGGAATTCTATAAAAAAATAGAAATTATTTTAACCAAAATAATACTCGAAACAGCTTTAATAATATTAGTTCGTGATATAAACACAGAAATGAAATGTCATCATTAACAGAATCTTTCAATTTGTACCCGACAGTCTGGGAAAGCACTAGAACAACTTAATAGTTAGTTAAGTAACAAGGAATGTAAGGACGTAATAACATTCGAGGTAGGTGAATACGAGCTGAGGCGCTCCCGAAGCTCGTTGTCTGCCGAGGATGTTAATAGTCGATACATTCCGTGTTACTTATAACATTTTTTTCGCTACCGGTAATAAGTAGCTTAAAATAACAAGAAAATATTATTTGCAAAATACGAATCATGTGTCATTTGTGATAAGAATTTTTATAGTTAGCTGTGTGTCCTATCGAATCACAAAGCCGGTAGCAATGGCAACGGTAAACAAGCAAACAAAATTCGGCAGACACGCAAATTTTCTGATTTCTTGTGTCAAGAAGTTAAAAAGATGGATATTGATGAAGCTGCAAATGTCGCCTGTTTAAATCTGTTGCCATCCAAGTCCAGAAAAAGGTATGAGTTTTGCTATGACTCGTTTAAACAATGGTTTCGTAAGAAAAGTGCAGCGGTTATATCCGAAAATGTGATGCTGGCTTACATGTTGGAACGATCGGAAAAATTAAAATCGCCGGCCAGTTTATGGTGTGAATATTCTATGCTGAAAACCACAATTTTTTACAACGAAAACGTCGACATCTCGAAATTTCCGAAACTAATTGGTTTTCTGAAAAGGAAAAATGAAGGTTATCGACCGAAAAAATCGAAAATTCTAAATAGAGAAGACATTGTCAAATTTTTTAAGGAGGCACCTAACGATACCTATTTATTAATGAAGGTAAGACAACAGTTTGTTGTATCTGCAATTAAATTTCATATTATTGATTTTTCTAGAAAGTAATGATTGTGGGAATTGCGGGGGCTTGCAGAACCGACGAGTTTTGCAAACTGCAGTTCAGCGATGTTACCGATAATGGAAAATTCGTCGTTGTAAAGGTTACTGAGACGAAGAACGACGTTCAGCGTAGCTTCGCTATCGTTGAAAATACAGAGAAAGATATTGACTACCTAGGAACGCTAAGAAAGTACATCGAAATTAGAAAGAAAATATCCAATAATCCCCGTTTTTTCTTACGATATCAGTTAGGAAAATGTTTCAACCAGCCTGTGGGAAAGCACACATTTGCAAAAATTCCAGCGATGATTGCGAAATTCTTGAATTTACTAGAACCGCATTTATACACCGGGCACTGCTTCAGACGTTCGTCTGCTACTCTGCTTGTCAACTCTGGTGCCGATATTTTGGATCTGAAAAGACATGGTGGGTGGAAATCCACCACAGTAGCAGAGGGCTATGTGGCAGAGTCTCTTCAAAATAAATTGGATGTTGCTAACAAAATCCTTTCTAATAAAAATGCGGAAGCTGGTAAATACGAGATTAGTGTTCCTCAAGCCGAACCAGAGTCATTTTCGACAGTTGTGCAGGGAAACTCACTATCCTTCACTAATAAAGAAAATAATTCATTGAGAAATGAGCACGTTCTCATAAAAGATTGCTCGTTTTCAAATTGCAGTGTTTCATTTAATTTTCGTCAAATTTCTTAAGTAATTTGTTTTAAATTTGTAAAATTTGTTTTGAATAAATAATTATAACCTTGTATTTCTGTTATTACTGTCCATTATTTTCCTAGGAATGTAAGTGACACTATTAAGTTCCGTCGTCAAGGGTAACTAGTACACGAATGTTATCAGCCACTTACAATCCCTATAGCTGTGGATGTAAGGCCTACTTATATTGCCGGTAGCGGAAAAAATAAATTATGTATAGACAATAATTTTACTAATTATTTGGGCAACACTCTTAGGGTTGATGTAATACATTTAATGATTTCTAACGACACAGCTTACAAACTAGTTCTGGGTAATTTTTCTTCTTCTAATCCTTCGTGCCCTTTCGAGCGTCGGATGGTGGTCGCTAGTCTCCACCTCTTCCTATCTCTTACTATTGTTTTAATCTCCTCCAATGTCACACCTTTTTCTGCGGCTATTTCTTTAATTTAATCCAACCATTTTTTCCTAGGTCTGCCTCTTCATTTTTTGGGTGGCTTGCAATTCTGCTTGGTTTCATTCTTGTCATGTGTGCGAACCAGTTCAGCTGCCACTTTTTATTTTTCCCTGTATTGGTTCCTGTTTAATTAATTTCTCTGATGTCCTCGTTTCTCACTCTGTCCCACTTCGTCTTTCCTGCCATTTTCCTAAGGTGCTTCATCTCCATAGCATTTATTTTAATCTCGTCCTTTTTTCTAAGTGTCCGTGATTCACTAGCATAGGTTATTATTGGAAGTGTTACCATATTATATATTTTCTTTTTTATCTCTAAATCTATGTCCTTGTGGCCTAGTATTGCTTTATTCATAGTGTAGTAGATTCTTGACGATTTGTTCGCTCTGTTTGCCAACTCAGCATCAATTTTCCCGTCTTCTGTTATTATACTTCCAAGGAATTCAAACGTCGTTACTTTCTCCAGTTTCTGTTGTGGTCTTGTTTTTGTTTCTCATTTACTATCATGGTTTTGGTTTTGTTTATGTTCACTTCCATTTTCATATTTTCTATTTCAGTCATCCATGCGTTCACCAGTTTCTGCATTTTACCCTTGGTATTTGAGATTAGTATCACGTCGTCTGCATACAGTAGACTATTTAGTTTTATTATTTCTAAGTTTTTATATTCAATTACTGTGTCCAGGTGGCTATAATTTTCTTTTATTCTCTTGGTTATCTTGTTCATAATAATTATGAATAATAGAGGGCTTAAGCTGTCGCCCTGCTTGATGCCATTCTTCATTTCAAACACCTCCAATCTCTGCCCCTCCAATTGTACCTTCGCCTTAACTGTTCTATAAGTACTTCTTATTGTGCCTATCAGATTCTTATCCACTTTCAGTTCCTTTAAAGTCTTCCATATTTCCCTTCTGTCTACTGTCTCGAACACAGCCTTCAGATCTATGAATGTTAGATACAATTCTTCCCCTTCTTCCATTTTTGTTTCGATTAGTATGTTTCTGATTATATATATATTATCGCCTGTTTGTCTATTCGGTCTGAAAGCTGCCTGTTCTTCTTCTAATATTGGTTCTATCTGATTTCTTAATCTTTTCTCTAAGATTTTTGTGTATATTTTAAAACTAGTTTGTGCTAAACATATTGGCCTGTAGTTTTCGCACTGCGACTGCAATCCTTTCTTGTGAAATGGTACTATTAGATTGTTTTCCCAGTCCCTCGGTGTTTTCTGCTCTTCCCACACTTGCCTACAGATTTTCCAAAACCATTCTGTTCCTCTTTGGCCCATCCATTTTAATATCTCTGGGGATAAGTCCCCCCCCCCCCCCACTGGCTTTACCTATTTTTATTTTTTGGATTGCGTCTTCTACTTATTCCCTCTTGATTGTTTGTTCCACTTTTATTTGTTGTATTACATTTTCTTCCAGTTCTACAGTCGTTTTGTACATATTTTCCTAGTAATTTTTCCATGTTTCTAGGACTTGCTTTGTGTCGGTTTGCAATTGTCCCTAATTATTTTTAATTGCTCTTGTGTCCTTCCTTTTATCTTCTCTTAATCTCTTTATTCTCGTCCAAAAATCATTTTGTGTAGCTCTGTTATCTCTTCACCCATCCTCCTCCAGGAATTCCTTTTTTCTACCTTAATTGTTTCTTTCACTATGTTTCTCCTTCTTCTGTATTCCTCCTTATCCACCATTTCTTTTGTTTAGATGTATCTTTTCCATGCTGTCTTCTTTTACTTTACCATTTTTCTTATTTCTTCTATCCACCAGCCTGTTATTTTCGTGTGTTTGTTATGTTTTCGTGTCCCACATGTCTTTTCCGCTGCTTTCTTTAGTGTTTCTTTGAAGGTTGTTCATCTTTCCTCTATTGTCCATGTAGCTTGGAGGTTTTCCTTTCTTTGTAGTTCTTCGTCTATATCTTTCTGGTATTTTTCTCTTCTTTCTGCGCTTTTCAGCTTGTTTATTGCCAGCTTACTATAGTTTCTTCTTTCTTGTTTATTGGTTAGTCTGGTGTGGTATTATGTTGTTACTAACATGTGTTGTGTACCAATTTCCACTTCTTTCTTTGTTTCCGTTGTTTGTATTTTCTCTGCTAAGTATTGTGTGTACATAGTCCGGTCGGCAGGTACATAATGAAGAGGGTTACCTGGACACAATTCCCAAGTTAATGAAATTTTGGGATATTGTTTGGGGATGGTATGGGTTTCGGTTTTTTGCTTATATCTTCTGAACCATGCGTTTTTCGAGAAAAATGTTCTTATACAAAGTGGTAGAGCATTACATTTCCTTCAATTTTAATTAGTTAAGATTATCTATTGACTCAATACTTACCGAGATACAGCAGTTGAAAGATGGAACAAATTTCTCAAAATGTAAAAAATAGAAAAATGCAGATTTTTGCCCCATAACTTTCATTTTGCAACATATCTATGTGTAAACTATACATACTTATTATTCTATATTTTAAACTAGCTGACCCGACAGACATTATCCTGTTCAAATTTCAATAAATTTGTTTGTGATCGTTTTGTAAATTTGTGAAGAGCTATTGACAATGTGTAAACAAAGTAAAAAGGAGAAAAAAACGTATTTCTGAGTAATCATTGTACCGGGTGGCCATAAATATCTGATATCACATTACCTTTGGAATCAACACCGCTTTATTAAAGTGATGAATCCAACTAAACTAAATGTCATTAATGTCATCACAACTAAAATTCCTATCTGTCAAAAATTATTACAGGTTGCAATAAGTAATGGAGTTAGAACAGGAGATTTTTATAATCGAGTCGTAGGCTAAACTGCAGAATCCGGGGCACATTCCCCTCCTCTTATTGCATTTTATTACATTACATAGGTACAAATACTTATCGTAATTGAAATATAATGCTAACCAACATTTATAAGTAGCTAATTCCAAAGCTACCGAGATCTCAGATATTTATGGCCACCCGGTATCTATTAACGATTGTGGCAATGGATATTCAATTTGAGGAGGAGGCAACAGTGTTGATAATATTCTGTCTGGACATGCTTATGCTACGTGCACATAGCCTTGCTTCCACTGCTTTAGGTGGTTAAATAATTAAAGTAATGGGATTAAAAGAGGAAGACTTGTATGCACAAGTGCTGAAGAATATTGAGGAAAGAGGGCCAACTGCTGCACTGTGACTCCATTATTTTCGCATGTGTGCCCTTATGAAAAATGTTCATGCAGCGGCAGTGGCGGCACTAGAAAATTTTGCTTGGGGGGGCCTAGAGGGGCCAAGTTAAACTTTAGAGGGGCAGATAAAAAAATGTATTCTCAGTTGTAATATAATAAGTGGAATGATTATTATCGATGATTTTTTTCCGTGTTAAAACCGGAACCTAAATTTAACGATTGCGTAGCACGAGTTAAATTTGCTGTTCCGGTTTTAAGGAGTAAAAAATCATCGATCATTAATCATTACACGAATTATATTTGGAAAGAAAATATATTGAATGAAATGCAAAATATCCGATATTACGTATATAGTTTTATTTTAAATGTGAAATTGTACAAAGCAAACAAATGTCAATTTGACAAACCGTCAAAATTATGAAATAACCTATTGAGTATTAATTTTATTTTCATGTCAACGTAAAAACAATTAGGAAAATAAATTACTACCGCTGTGATAATTTGTAACTAGGCATTGGCATGTACCTCATTGGTTGAAATGGCGTCACTTGATACATGAATTATATTCTCAATTTAATAACTACTTGATTAAGAAATAAAACCGTTAGTACATTTACAGATTCCTACTGGGTAATATTTTATTTACTTATAATACAATATAATCAAATATTAGGTAGAACAACAACTAAACGCTATTAAAGAACTATTCGCCTATTTGCATCAGTCGAGTACTTTATCTACATCTATGTTTTTTCCTTTTCAATAGATAAAGTGGAAATGTTGCAAAGCCTCTCATTAGTCAATTAGTCATTCTAGTTCTGAGATAAGTGTCGAATCTTTTCAAACTAGAAAAAGACCTTTCGCAAGAAGCAGTTAAACAGGTAATGTCACTGCTATTTTTAGTAAGTTATACAATGTTTCAAATGCATCACGGTATTGATGTACTAAATTAAGAAGTTTTTCAAAACACTTACTGTCGCATCAACTACGGCATTAGCATAATCTACATTTGAGTTCTGTAAATGGTCAGACAAAGAACCTGTTTGTCTTAACAATACTTTAAAAATAAAAAGAAACATAACAAATGTTTCATTTAATTGATTTAAGAGTCGAGTAGTATCTAATCGATAAGTACTCTCATCTTTAAAATTACCTTCACCGTCAGCTATACTATGCAGTAACACAATTGATTCAAATGTCTTGATCACCATATCACATGAAAGAAATTGTGCAATCTAACGGGTCAGTCAGTCGTTTTAATTCCATTGGTTTTTGTTTAGGATATATTTCTTTTTGTAGGTTGATAAATTTTGGGCGCACTGTAGAACTAACAAACAAATGCAGTTTTTCTAAAACTGAAAAACCTGAGAGACCTTCATCAGACATATTGTTATTGCTTACGTTATTGTCATTATCATCATCTTTACAAACACTTTATTCGGTATCTTCAGGGAACTCCATCATCTCCACAACACTATTATTTTCAACAAGCAATCCAGTGAGACAAATGTCTCATTTAAAAAAACAAAAAAGACCGTTTTTCAAATAGAACGCGTATTAAATAAAAACTGTACCCAGACCTGGAAGGTGTCAAAGTGGTTGCCTAACCGATCGACGTTTTAAGGCGCAGAGGGTCGCAGCTCCGTTTGGCCACTGAAACATTTTTATTTAATACGCGTTCTATTTGAAAAACGGTCTTTTTTGTGATTTCTCGAAAACCGGAAGTGTCACGTGACTGAAATTCGGTTCCTGAGCTGACATGACCATTCCAAACATATAACTTTTTTCTCTATCTCTTACGGTTTGGCTGCTGAAACAGCGTCCCGGACGGACGGACGGACGGACAGACAAGTCTATTAGATAAAGGATATTTAATTCGCCCTTTTTGAGCATCATTGGTCTCTTTGATTATATTATTGCTGCAGTGGGAGTAGCATCAAAGTAATCCCTTAGTGTCTTAGCACGCTTCCTTTTTTAAAAGACCGCTAACAAGTAAAATGCACACTAGCACACTTCAACGAGACCACCACCGAGCAAATGTATTCAGAAGCGAAATGTTTATATTTTAAAATTTAGCTAAATTGCATTCTCTTTTGTATTCGATATTGATTGTAAAAGGACCTGTAAACATAACAGGATTATGACTGTATCAATTTGTGCCGACCAACCATAAGAATGTTTGTTAACCCAGATAAGAGCGTAAATTGATATTCTGCATCTAAGCAGTATTCCTTATCATGCGCCTAAAAGGCCCATTAATAATCAAACCACAAAATGAAGTTGATTTTTAGTTTATGTATTTTACTGCTGCAAATAAACATTCCCCATTAAAAGTTCTTCGAAATTATTATTTAGTTTAAGTTCATTCATGTTATTATAGCAACATATTCAAAATATCTCTTTAACCCTTCAGTACCCGTTTACGGTCTGTGAGACCGAGCAAACACATGATGCATTATATTACTTAATGTGCTAGCGTTAGTTTACAGCCCATTTCACTACCTTCCTATATATTGCCATTGAAGATCCGTATGCAGTTTTGAGTTCCTGCGTGCAGTGGTTTAAAAGTTATTTATAATTTCGGTTTCAGAGACCGAAGCGGGTACCCGAGTTGTTTTTATTTTTACCTTTGATATACGACCAATGTGAGGAGAAGAAAGTATTTTTTGCATTTTTAGTAACACTGTTATACTAAAACATTATTATAATCATGGCAGATTTTATGAGAAAGAACAGACACGACTAGAACAGACGATGCGAGATATAATAGCGGAGGATGATGTCGACAACGCGTTTTATGAAGGTGTGCCATCGTCTGACGAAGATAATTTATTGGAAACTAGGGAAATGAACAGTGACACTGAACAGGAAATATCTGATTAGGAAGACGTTAGTGAACAAGAAACTAATGCCATAAGATATTTTTATGGAGGTGGCAGAGGGGTGTCGGACTGCGAGACCGGTGCGGGTACTGATGTCTTAGAATTTTGAACGGGTACTGGAGGGTTAATTGTGTTTAGACAAGATATTAATCAAAGGGTGTCTTCGGGGGGGGGGGGACTCAGGGGGGCACAGCTAAATCTTGGGGGGGCCTGGGCCTCCCCAAGCCCCCCCGTAGTGCCGCCACTGTGCAGCGGGCCATTTGAACTACGCCAAGAGTGCACATTTGTACTACCCAAGATATGATCAACTTGAAAGACAAGGTGGATCCTCAAGAATATGACAAGTTCACCACCAAGGGCTACTTTGCTATTCGCCGAACAGATAAACTTTGGTCAGGCATCAGGTTGGACATGACCATAGAGCAGGTCCTAATGCGAGCCATGAAGAGTTATGGTGGGCTGACTCGTGGTCGTGGTGTTTGTGACAGTGTGCTATCTCGATGGGTTGTGGGAACGCAATGCCTCCAAAGATGAACAGATGGAAGTGTTCACCGGAGTTCGCCCAGAGACCACTGAGCAGCACGTGGATATGAGGCCTTCCCGCGTTGCTAGGGATAATCTTGACATCAAGAAACTTAATGATTGGTTGGCTGACCACCCACCACTCTTAAATACGCAAGATCTAATGTCAATTGGCACAGGGGCCGTTGCTGCTGATGGGGTGAACTGCTACTTACCGCGAACTGTTGGCATCACTAGCATGAAGACCCGTTTGGAACAAGACAATTTTCAAGACCTGAAGTTGAAGCGGAAGGATAAGGTGGTCACTCTAGCATCTGTTTCCTGTTCTCTAAAAATTAAAAACAAGAAGTTCACAGTAGACCCTCTGACTCTATTGCAACGGATTTGCATTACCAAACAGTCAGATGCTGACCTCAGAAATTTATTCAAGTACAAGCTAGCCCCCTTCCCAATGTCCCTCTTCACAGAGGAAGGTATGTGCAAAGGCAGAAAGTCAATGTTGTATGACGCATTCAGTTCTATACAAGAAGAAGTAGACTTTGGCAACAGCAAATGTGCAGTTATTGATGGTGGGTACTTGCTGCATAAGGTTGCGTAGAGCAAATCAAAAGAAGCCACATTCGATTTAGTTTGTACCTCTTACGTGGATTTTATGCAGCGACACTTTGGGAGCAATGCCATAGTAGTTTTCAATGGGTATCCTATTGGCCTCAATTATCAGAGCACCAAAGTCAGGGGACATACATAGTATGTATAGTATACATAGATATGCTGAAAAATGAAAGTTATGTCACAAAAACCTCAATTTTTCATACATTGTGAGAAATTTGTTCCATCTTTCAACTGCTGTATCGCAGTAAATATTGGGTCAACAAATAATTTTGACCAATTAATATTGAAGGAAATGTAATGTTCTACAACTTTGTATAAAGACGTTTTTCTTGAGAAACGCATGGTTCAGAAGATATAAGCAAAAAACCGAAAAAAGTCTGAAAATTTCGAGGTTTTTCGGCCCTCCCCAAGTTAGCACAAAGTCCTCGAGGTCAAAAACTCAGATTCCACACCCCATACCATCCCTAAACAATATCCCAATATTTCATTAACTTGGGAATTGTGTCCAGGTAGAAAGTACCTGCCGACCGGACTAACATTATGTAGTCTATTATACTTTTGGCTCCGCGTTCTTCTGCAACAAAAGTATACTTGTCGTCTAAGGGTTGATTCCATAGCGTGTTTCCTATTAAAAGTTAATTTCTTACACAAAAGTCGATAATTTTTAGTCCATTTCTATTTTGGATGTTTTCTCCGTGGCATCCCATTCCTCTGTTTTGATCTTTTCCAACCCTACTATTCCAGTCCCCCATTATTATTGTTTTCTGATTCTCTTCTTTCATTTCATCTTGCAGTTGTTGTAGGTTCGCGTGGAAGTCTGCCATTTCCTCATCAGTTGTTCCCTCTACCGGTGCATAGATCTCGATGATGTTTACTGTTTCATCAACTTTTATAGTTATTGCTACTATTTGGAGAGTTTATAGTCCTGACCTCAATTATTCTTTTGTTTATTTCCTCGGTGGTTATTATTCCTACGCCTTCCTTCAGTCTTTGTTCCGGTGCCACTCCTAAGTAATGCAGTGTATAGTTATTTGTTAATCTTCTTTGTTTTGCTAATCCCAAGTATTTGTATATTGTTTTTGTCCATTTCTTCCGTTAATTCGATTTCTTTCCCTGATAGTGTTCCTATATTCCATATTCCTATGCCTATCCATTCAATTTGTATTTTTTTTGTACTTGTACTATTTTTATTCGTGTCCTTATTCATGCCTTGTTCCGTTGCCTGTGTCCTTGTAGTAACTTGCGTTCTGGTTACTTTCTTTTTGAGTTTTTTGAAATTGCACCCATGCCTCTGTTCATTCTGGTTATTTTGCATAGCCTTTCCTGTAATTCTTCATCAGGAGATCTCTCGCTGACCGTTCTTCCTCTTGTCTTTTTCTTTTGGTGTTTCTTCCTTTCCGCTTTCTAATTCGTATACTGTTTCTATTGCCTCCAGTTGTTCTAGATAGTAGCTCTCTTCATTAATTATTAGTTTGTCGTATCTCAGGAGTACATGGTGGTTTAATCAATTGTTTTCTGATTTCCTGCGTTGCTTTGGAGTAGTCTTCCTCTATGTATATGTTCTTTCCTCTCAGGTTTTTAGTTCCTTTGAATATTTCCATCTTCTTTGCCCATTTTCCACATTCCACTTGTATCGGTCTAGTTTTTCCTATTAGGTATTTACCCAATCTTCTTGTTTTTACTATCTCTTTTTCCATTTCAATT
Source organism: Agriotes lineatus (assembly GCA_940337035.1). Taxonomy (NCBI): domain Eukaryota; kingdom Metazoa; phylum Arthropoda; class Insecta; order Coleoptera; family Elateridae; genus Agriotes; species Agriotes lineatus. The sequence goes on from OW679195.1 coordinate 69,361,301, forward strand.
TTTATACCTATGTCCCTAATGACCACCCTTATTTTATTCTAATAATTGTAGTTCACTCTCCTCTTCTACTCCGTGTGTTATTATGTTCCTTTTCTTGATTTCTCTATTCATTTCTTCTATCAACCTCTTGTGTTGTGCATTTGTGCGTTTTTTAGTTCAGGTTTTCTTCTGCGAGTCGCTCATTTTCTACTTTGATTGCTTGCATTTCCTTTTGGAGCCCATCTAGTTTGTTTTCCATACGCTGATCTCTTTCCTCCATTCTGTCTAGCTTCTCTTTTATTTTTCTTAACATTTCCTCCATTTTATTATTCTCTTAATTTCCTCTTTCAATCCGTAAATTCCTTCCAAGGTTTCCTAAGAAAATTTCCTAAGGCCGGTTTGGTTCGATGTTTACCTTTACGTATAATGTTAGCTGCGCGCAGGAAGATAATTCTTGCCGGTCCGAGTTAGTATTTGCCGCGTTATCGGCTGACCCCGAATCGCCTTCTCGGAAGATCACGTCGATCTCGGCGTCTATTTACTTTGTACATAGCGATCTCCGGATATAATGACTGCATTCTTTCAATCCCTTGACCATCGTTATAAACAATATCTACTGTATTTTCTCATTGAATATACTTTTGATGTGTTACTAAAATAACTTTAAAAAAATCTCAGCAATAATGGGTTACGGGTGAAGGTGTATTTTTTTGTTCTAAATAAAAACCAATGCTACCAAGAATACACCTGGCGATGTATTTATTGCATCAATGAGTAATTTGTTTTCAAACACAATCAGAGGGTGTAAGCCCCTTTTTGATACTTCAAAAAATACATTAATGTTATTAAATATATAATAAATGCATTGGATTTGGAAACTTTTCCTGTAATAATTGTGTGCAATCACAATACGCATTTTCTAGTGAAAGAAATAGTTCAATTGATACGGGTCATGAAAAGTTATAGCAAAAATACTACATTTTTTAAAGATAAATCATGGGTAGGTATCCTACCAAGTAACCAAACCAATCCTCCAAAAGCTCTTCAGTTCTTTGCAATAATATCCCACACAGAATGGTAAAAAAATACACCTGATAGGTTATGCCGTTCTTGAATTATGATTCTTACATCCATCCAGCATTAGATACTCGACTTTTTTTTTTTAATTTTCAACTTTCCTTTAATGTGTAAGCAGCAGATCATCATAAAAGTTCTAATTTGGATTGTAGCATATGCCAACAAGGTTTGGTGTTGTATTCTTTCTAAACAAAACCTTTAAAATTTGTATCATGTGAAGGCGTCACTTTTGTATTATAGATCAAAACTTGTTTGTTTTTTAAGTACATATAGTCAACAAATTGAAATAATCTCTGAAACATTTTTTTGGGGTATTTTGCCACTCTGAAAAATTTAAAATATTAAATATTGAACGTTTCGAGGGACAATCTGCCATCGTTATCAACGAATAATGATTAAAACTAAAAATGAATAAGGAAACTTTGCTTTTCACTGAACTGAAAAACGACCAACCTCCAATGAATTGCTTGAGACTGACATTTGAAATTTGAACTTTTAAACAAAAACAGTAACTTACCATTCTCGATTGGTCCAATAGCAAAGAAGCTGCAGACCCTGGCGAAGGCGAGCTATAGCTTCGATTGACTGGTCTGATGTTCGAGCGGCATTAACAGTACGTAACACAGCCATAGCATCTCTTAAGAGTATTGAGATCAGGAGTGACCACTCCAGACAACTAGCTTCCATAAACAACTGAAGCAAATACCTGCAAAATCGGCTGCTATAAGCACATATAACACAACAGAATCGAGACACCTACCTTAACTGTACATCAGATCGTTGAGATCCCTTTATGCCAGAATTGGACAACTGTTCCAAAACTTGTGGCGTGGGAACTTCCCAATTCTCATTGCCTACAGGTCCATCTAACTGCCTATCATCTTCCCACACTGAGCTAATAGTGCTCATTGCTGACTCATCAACAACATGCGGTCGCACAGTTGAATCTATCATTTTTGTACTTTCCAATCCGACACTTCTGTCAAGCAACACTAATTTACTATCGTACATTGAATTCTTTGCGTTTAACACGTCACTTTTGGCACTTTTTGCGTTGTACGTATCGTTTGCGAGAAACACCTCCCTCTGATTGTCCACTACTTCAGTTTGAGTGATGTTGCTATTTTCTTCTATTTCACTCTCTGCTATCTGGCTCGATGATTCAAGATTGTGGGACGTCACAATGCCTGTGCACGGTAAACCGCCCGGAAAACTTACATAGCCACTATCACCTACTCTACTAGACGTTGGAGGCATATTTGTACTTGGATCAATATACAGATTTTTGAGACGCTCATCAATTATAGTAGTTGGGCTCTCAGGTGTGGTTGGTAACACTGTAACAAAAATCAGCCATGATTAATGAAGAACTTTATCTACTTGAAAGTGATACTGGCGATACTGCAATAAATGCATATAATTATATTACAGCAACGATAATGAAATTTAAACTTAAGACTCATTTTGAATCAGAACAGACTATTGTGTATACTGGTAAATTTATAAGGGTTAACAGTCAAAAATATTTGAACAAATAATCAAAAATAAACTGTTGGAAAAAGTATATCACAAAAATTATGTGTTTAAAATATATACTCCATTTACTTGACATGTGCACTGTCAGTGTCAAATTTAAAAAAAAATTCTTGACTATACCTCAAAAATAATGTGTTTTTTTATTAGACTGTACAGTAATTTCATTGTTAAAATGTGAAAAATAGCAGTGGTGCCAACATAATGTCAGTTTGACAGTGCAGATGTCAAGTAAATGGAGTATACGTCTAAAGTAATCTATAAAATATACCCTCCATTGTGTTTCTCTTAATATGTATAGTTAAAGTAAGACGTTGCATATAATTGTTTTGACTTTTATCACAATTCATGCATACACCTAATAAAAACATGTAGCAGCCTACTGGGAGGAGAAAATATTATGAATGGATTATATACATTTTAATGAAATGCACTACTCCCAATTAATTGTTTAGTACAACATGAACGGGACTGAGCCATCAATAGAAATCAGCTTACTTAACCTTTTCGAGACTCTTAGTACACATATGTACCAGTAGATGTTTGTGAAACAGTTCTACAGTAAGGTCACTAAATATATAAAGGTACCGCCATTCCATTCCAAGATTTTATTCCCCCAAATTAAACAGGACAGCACATTGTAAGAAAGTGAGAGTGGGAGTGAAACGCTAATGACAGAACCCCAAATTAAAAGAGACAAAAGATATATGTTTGCACAGTTGGCGGTACCTTTATGATTTAGTAACCTTATTCTACAGTTATTAGAAAGTGATCTTAAAAGTGACCAAGGCTAACTAAATCTATAGGAACAAAGTCCCTACAAGGCCGTCGCATTCAGGGTTTTCTCTGTCTACGTCAAAATACGATTAGTAATGTGCTCTAGTTTTGAAATTATTAAACCTTCAAAACGCCAGAAATAACAAGAAATTTTTTGACATATTCCAAAACTGTAGATGACAGCGGTTCAGTGACAATATTGAAAGTAAACTATTAGAATTAGCGTGCAAACATTACAGATCTGTTGCTTTCATCTAATTGGGCATATTCTAATTCAGGTGGTATATTTAATGATAAATATTATCAAGTTTTAACAGTTTGATTTTCTATGTGGGTAACTTGTACCCTCAATTCATGACTATGTACTTATTATGGAATTATTTGCTCTCCTAATGAATATTTTTTATATTCTTGCAGCTGAACTACCGTCTATGTTACTTAAGTATGAACGAATTATTAAAGAACGCTTATGCAGATTGGTGGCGGAATGAGTTAAAATACAGTTTATGGGCTTTGTATGCATTAGCCTGAAATAGACATACCGTGTGTCCACAGGGTTTCGCACCATGGAATCAGAGCAACGTTAATTTATCCCAAAGATCAGCTCTTGCTTTTACGAAATATCTTAATAACAAACTCTATTATATTCATTTTTCTATGGCAATAAACGATTAAGTCGTATTCAATTTGACATATGGTGTCAAATGCTACTTTTGCAGGTTAGGTTTTGCGTCAGTTTTGACACAGATTGACGCAAAACCTAACCTGATAACCTCGAATTTGACATCGACTTACAGTGCCACCCACATATTATTCATACGTTGTATAACCAAGACCATTCAAAAACGTTCGATCATTTCAAAAGGCACAATTTTAATGGTCAATGCTTAGCAACCGTTTGACCATCAATTGTCACCGAAAGAGTAGATCTTTAAAATAAACTAGCATCACTCCAGCGCCATGGTGCGTAGTCTCGTGGACGCACGGTATATGATTTAATATCGAGCATCCAAGGATTCAGTGTTTTCTGAAAATAAAACACCTTCATTCTGCGGATGCTAAATGTTAATTGCATATAAGTCTATTTCTGTTTTAACGCATACAAAGCCCATAAACTGTATTCTAACTCGTTTGACTGCCTATGTATCAGTATAATAAAATTTAAGGAAAGGTGTAATATAGTATTTAACATAACAATGTAAATGTAATAGTTGTAAAAATTACATTATAACAAAACCTGTGCTGGATCTTTGTGGATTGAAGTGCATGCGCAGCACAAAAAGTAGCATACAGAATAAACATTGACTGGAAACAAAATATTTGTTTTCAGTTCTTGAATATCAGCATCTCTTCTGCAGTATCTTCACCAGAGCTGGTATTGTTAAATATTACTGCAGAAGTTAAGTAACCGACAGTATGACAAGTATTCGCTAAGTGGAATAATTTAACTAGTGCTTTATAGACCAGGCAAGCTTATCCCACTAGATTTTGTGTCACAGAGACTTTAGCGCTAAGCCGTTGGCTGCGCTGACCGGTAACAGTGCGTTCTGTCGTCTGTCAACCAAGCAAGACTGGAAACTGCACGAGTAAACACTGCGCGAACCAGACAAACACTGCACGCTGATTTAAATCTTGGTGCATTCCATTACGATGCTAATTATAATTATTACAGTCTTCATCCAAGTGTGGTTATTGAAATCTATATACAGTGTGTAGGTATTGTTCTGTGCTGTCAGTTCTATTGAGTTCTGTCACTCGTCACTGTTGTTTGAACTAAGGTACTATTAAAGTTTTCTAGTTTGAACCACGTGTGTGTTAGGTAACAGTGTTTTTGTTCCGATTTTTTCTGCTTTATTTTTATTTGTTTAAAAGCCAATCTTTTTTAAGACGGGTAAAATTAAATTAAATGATCGTTGTTTTTTCAACTTACCGTATGCTATTTGGAAAGTAACTAGAATTTGAATTTGCCGCCACTTTCAGTAACTCAAAATGACAGACAAGCTTGCTCGTATAAATCTAGTACCTTAAATTTAACTATTCTAAAACGTAAAATCTACCAGGTGACCATAAATGGTTGTGATTCTTTTTCTTAGGTTGGCACTGTTTATGTTGGTGGCACTGTAAGTCTATGTCAAATTCGAGGTTAGCAGGTTAGGTTTTGCGTCAGTTTTGACACAATCTAACCCTAATTTGAGTTTACAGCAGTGCCATTACAGCAAAAAGAAAATCCCCAAAAACTAGTGTCTTCCCTTTTGCATTTGGACAATTTGTATTTGTTATTTTTTTCTCTCATTTTCACGTGAGGAATGGAATGGCGGTACCTTACACTTAGTATATTGATCTAGTGACCTTAAAAGTGACTAGAGTACCTGTATAGTACAGCCTGTTTTAAACGAAGTGTGCACTATTGCTAACTTCTTTATTATTGGACGTACGATATCGGTTAAATTAGCAAACTAGTGGCATTTTTTCTGTTGATTAGAATGGCGAAAACAGAAAAACAATTGAACATCGCCTTCTCGAGAAATTTGGAAAAGTTTACTTTTGTTAAATGGAACACCTTGTATATTTTTATATAAAACGATTGAAATTCGCATTCTAAACATAAAAGTTCATATAAGGTGCGGGCCTAAAACAAACAATAACCGAGCTATTACAACTTCTTACTTTTAGACGAGGTGGCTGTGTATCTCTGACATATGTACATAAAATTGTTTTGTTTCAATAATTACTTGCTTTGTTGTCACTCGGCAAGTGTCGTTTATATTTAAATAAAACAGATAACTAAATTTGCAATTTACAATGTTTATTTAAACATAAATTTTATTTTATGGATACACAGCCACCTCGTCTAAAAGTAAATAATTGGAATAACTCGGTCATTTTCAGTTTTAGGCCCACACCTTATATGAACTTTTATGTTTAGATCACGAATTTCAATCGTTTTATATAAAAATATACAGGGTGTTCCATTTAACAAAAGTAAACTTTTCCAAATTTCTCGAGAAGGCGATGTTCAATTGTTTTTCTGTTTTCGCCATTCTAATCAACAGAAAAAATGCCACTAGTTTGCAAATTTAACCGATATCGTACGTCCAATAATAAAGAAGTTAGCAATAGTGCACACTTCGTTTAAAACAGGCTGTATAGTAAGAGTAGGGCAAACGATGACATTTAGGAATCCATGAAGCAAAGTTAGTCACAATTTCACAGTAGACTACATTAATGTAATGAAGGGAATCATCCTGTGAAGTTAGTTACAACTGTCATAGGTTATAGTTGACTATAAATTATTTAGTACTTAGTTGTGGTATGAAGTTGAAACTAAATGTGCTATATGCCATGTAATACAGGTCACAGAAAGTAGATTGGGTGTCAAGGTAGGTCATGAAAGGCGCTGTGATCATATTTGATGAATTGGCAATATGTGGAAAGTTATCAGACATACAAAGTTTGGTTACATTTTAAATGACAAGTAATCAGTAACGGTGGGTAGAGGGATTTCGTTTGGGCAGTGACTAACGTCATATGACAAATACTTTATGTTTTAAAGTGTGAAAATTGCTGGGATAGAAGGTTTAGCAGAGCCTGGTTGTTCAACTTAACACCATTATTTCCGCAATCCTTTTAACATTCAAGAACCGCAATGTTGCGTAGGCCTCTGATTTATTGTGTCATTTAGCTTAAATACAATTTAATGTCAATATGATAGATGTAAAAATGTTACCAATACGAAACTTGAAAATTACTAGATTCTAACGTTAGTTCTGATTTTCACCGCGTCTCATTCTAGATTCTGTAATCTGTAATTGTTTAGTACAACATGAATGGGACTGAGCCATCAATGACTGTAAAAAATAGAAATCAGTTTACTTAAGACCTCAGATTTAAGTCTTTCTGATTTCCTAATTTTTCCATGCAACACACAAGTAGTTGACTGATGCATTAGCTTTGTGATGGCGGCATCTTTAGCTGTCTGTGGCCGTGAAAACCATGAAGGATTTATTCAAGTCCGCATAAAATCCAGAAGTACATTGCCATGTTTGAAAAAATCACATTATTTTAAACTAGATAAATGAAACTTCTTATACTTTACTCTAAAAATCGTGTTACTCTTGAGTTTTGTTTTAGTTGCAATTTTTATATGTCTGTCCGTTTTTTTAAATAAAGTTTTATTTTGAGTTTTGTAATTTTTGTTTTTTTATGATAAAAAGTGAAGGTAAAATAATTAGTTCAAGAATTATTCAATATAGCCCGGGATCGAGAAAAATATGGTGAAATGGTCACAAACATCGATAATGGTACTCGGCATGCCTAGACCTTGTCCATTAACAAACAAACAACAAACAACATCGATAATCAATAGCACCTGGAGAAGAAGAAGAAGAAAATAATTATGACAAAATTCAGGGTTGGCAAAAATCCGAGTTTTTTCAGAATTTATCTGCCCACTGGGTTTTTTCGGGTTTTAGATAAATTCAGTTTTTGCATTTAACTAAATTATGCAAAAATCTGAATGAATATTAATTTATTTTTTAGGTAAAAGGTAGATACTTGGGTAATTTGTAATTTACGTATAAATATGCAAACAAGCTTTCTTTAAGCATGTAAATCATGTAAATGGGGTTATATGTATACTTAAAAGTAGGTTTATCAAATTATGTTGTACAGTAAGGGGTTTCCACTGTCAATTCATTCTGAGAGACTTTCTTCAAGGGGATTCCCTCATTCAATGGTTTGCCAGCTTAGAAAATTAGATGTGGTCATCACACAACTTTCTTTTACTGCTTGTAAAAATTTAATTTTGTCACTTTTTCAAAACCTCTACTTCCTAAATAAACTTTTGACAAAAGCTGGAGTTAATTACGTCATATTAAAACAGTTTGTAATAGCCATTTATACAACGAGTAGCTAAAGTGCAAAAAGAAGCTTTAGATACGAGTTGTATACATAATTTTTTCGACTACCACATATTTATGCTAAAAGGGATTACAAAACGTCAACGTTATTTCAAATTGAATACTCATTAAAAATCATTTTAGGTATGTTTTTATTGTTTTCAATTGAAAACTCACCAAATTTAATAAATAGTTTTGACGGAAGCGTGCAATAAAGTGACAGAAGTGTGCAATAAAATATTTATTCCATTAGTAGCAATAACAACATGGTTTTGACGGATGGAAAGTGTCAAATAGTAGCCTCCTTTAGGAAATGGTAGTCGAAAAAAAATATTATTCCCATTATTTTTGTGAAAATCTAATTATGCGATTTTTTTAAAAACTAGACGTATTACAAAAAACTTTTTTAACAAAAGTTATAGACAATTACGTAATATAAAATACAGCTTTGATAGTATATTACATACCGAGGTGGAATGCGTTTCATTACTCTCGAGAGACGTAAGTAGGTAACCGAGATGCGAAGCATCGAGGTTCATTTTATCTCGAGACAGGAATAAAACTTTTCACCGTGGTATGTATACTATTTTATTCACAACCACTTTATTTTAAACAAGAATTGTAAAAATGGATTTGACAGTTTTTCAAAACTGACATTAAGCTAATAATAATACAATGCCAATAAAATAAACGTTGGTAATGGCTCATTTTCCAACCTTTTAAAAGGCAGTAATGACCTTATTGCATATATAATTATTGTGAATAAAATATACAGTGAAATCTCTCTTACCGGACACCTCTAATAAGCGGACACCTCTCTTACACGGACATTTTGTTGGGAACCAACTTGCTTGCATTAACTTTACTAATAAAATTTTCTCTAATAAACGGACACTCTCTTAAACGGACACGGACACCATTTTTCGACAATTTTTAGACTGTGAATCTCTCTTGTACGGACACTTCAAAATGCAGGCCCAGCTAATGGCGTCAAAACAATCCATAAATCCAACATTTAATGATCACGTTAAATTATCGAATTCTTTTGCAATAGTATTAAGTCAACTCAAATCAGCATTATGACCGCAGGAAATTAGACACTTTCATTAACCTATGCACGATATTACAAAACAGTCCATATCGCCCAATTTTAGAGGCCTGCAATTCAAAACTACTTTGCCTTTTGCCTGGGCAGCCCATTATGATAAAAATAAAAATAGGAAAAATATTTCCTGCTTGCTTTTATGGAAAGACAGAACAAGAAAACTAGGCCCAGGGCCGTCTCGCGACCGCGGAGCCTGCGGGTATCAGGTTACGCCACTGTAATCAATTCGAACCAGAGGACGATTTACCCTTATCAGTAATGGCTGAACTGTATAGAAATATCCCAGAAGACGTTGACCCTGGCGAGTTTATAAACACTGACAAAGAAATAATCTAGGAACATGATGTAACCGAAATTTCAGGTGAACCAGCTGCCATTGATATGCAGTTGGCAGAATTAGAAAACGATGGCGACTTAGAAATTTGTGAGAATGTAATCAAGACCTACACGGAAGCATTAACAGTGAATAATTTTAAATGCTTTGCTAAAGAAAGTAATGACTTTAAAGTATTCAAACTGTCAAAATATTTAGAAAAACATGCGGAAAGTATAATAAGCAGTCAAAACCCTTACGTCAAACGAGTATTTTAGATTTTGTAACAACTATTACATAACTTTGTTTCAATAATTTTATTATTCTTATTAATTGTTAGCGCGTATACCTTTGCATAATACGACTTTTTTAAACATAAAAATGGATTTTTCCCTTAAGCGGACGCTTATGGGAGATTTCACTGTATATATATTCCTATTATTAATTTTTGGGCTTCGAGGAAATCTTTGTAAAAATGTAATATTACAATTTTTCCAAAAACCATACTTTCTACAAAACAACTGTTCAAACGAAAATTGTAGATAATTGCATAATATATGATCCAGTTCTATGAAATTTAATTTTTATTGAACAATTATAAAATTTCCCTGCAAAACGAAAAAACACAAGAGTAACGTGCCACTTCCGGTAGTCTCATTTTAACCAAAAATCACTAAGCCCTCTAAACTTGTATTAGAAACGATGGTATAAATTTTCAGGTCAATCCAGGACCAAAGGTGCACATTTTTGCATTTTTAAATACATGCGTCGATTACAATGATCACATGTGTATTATATTTTCTTTTCTGTAATTTTATAAACTAGAATACACAATTTATCTTTTTCATTTTTTTCAATGATTGGCTCTTAATAGAATAATGAAGCTTAGACAGCTTAGAATACCAACTAACACCAAAGCAGTGTTGCCAATATTAAGTAGCTAGATTAATGTTTTTTTGGCGAATTACCAATACCAATATCTACTAATCGTGCTATGAATATTTGATTTGACATAGCATAAACACCTAAAACTAGATTTCTTGATATGGGTAGAATGTTAATCATAAACACATCTTAATTGCCTTTATTATGTAAGGACTTAACGAGTATATCATACCTGATGAATTACTAATCCTCGACACTTCAGCAGCAACAGGATATGGCCAATTGAACTCTTCATGTAGATGCTTTAAAGACTTAACAAAATCATCAATTCGGGCTGCCCGATCTTTCTCCTTAGCCAGCCAAGTGACTAAATGGAAGTCCAAATGTGCTGCAAAGTAGCCCAAATCAACAAGTCTATGTGCAGACAACAGACGTCTAGCATGCCGTTGCAAGATCACATCTATGAAAAAGTCCTCAGCTGTGCTATCCCTGTAATAGCTAAAACTAAAAGACCATTTGACTTTGCTATAAATTAACCAACCTGCTTTCGCTGTTTCGGGTATTACTGTTCGTTGGTACCGACTTCTTCCGCCGTACTACGCCTGGCGATTCTGCTACAGTATTTACATTGATGCTACTAGCGACCTTAGTTTCAGGCAGCTTGGGTGTAACTGTGGTGCTGAAGCTTCGCCCTCTCGGGCCTTGCACACTGCCTAATATAAGCGACAGATCTTCTGCGTTTGGACTGACTGGTGGAGTTTGCTGGTTAAGGCTCAGTTTTCCTGGCAGAACGAACGAAGTGCGAGGAGATTCCACATCGTTAGGATCTTTTCGAATCAATACAAGTTGTTAATATTGCGTTCACACCAATAGAAATGAAGATTTACCTATAGCTCTTAAAAAGCGTACTAGTTCTTTTGAAAGTTCCCATTTTGATTGGTCCAGAGCAGTATCGAGCAGTAAAGTTGCATGCTGTCTGCTAACCGATGATGTCTCTAGATTCTGTACATACAAACTTGATTGAAATGAATCATACTTGAACACAACCAAAATTAATTTTTGGGCTACTTTAACAATTTTTTTGTATTCGCTCCCCAAACTGGTTACTTTGGAAACTGTCTAGGATCCTCAAAATGGCCATTTAGAGGCCTTGTACTTAAAGTCGTCATGGCAACATTTTAGCGAACTCAAACATTAGTTGCCATGACGACTTTAAGTACAAGGCCTCTAAATGGCCTTTTTGAGGATCCTAGACAGTTTCCAAAGTAACCAGTTTGGGGAGCGAAAAATACATTTTCGCGCGGCCTCCTAATATAATGCCGTTTTAATGGCAATTGAAACTTCATATTATAATGTTTGGAGAGCTAATACAAAAAAACGTTGTATGCAACACGTCCTCAAATGGCTTTAGAGGACTAGTTACATAAACTACTATTAAAATACCAAATAAATACACTCACAGGTAAAAATATTGTATATACATAGTGTTCAAGATAAGATCATGTAGATGAAATACTTACAGAGGGTAGAAATCAAAATAAAGCGTTTATAGAGTGTTGGATGGAGAAAATAAACAATATTGTTAAAGAGTTTGTTTTTTTATTGATATAACAAATTTGAAAATAAAAAGATGTAATCGATTTTTGTAACTGAAAATTATTAAATCAACTCTTTTTTAAAAGTTAAAAATGTTTGGAATATAAAAGGGTTGCAGTTAATACAAAATTCGTGTGGTCAATTAACAGAAAATGTTAAAAATAAGAAGATGAGCATCCTAAATGGATAAAGATTAAAAAGATGTGAGAATACTAAACTAATGCAGTGCTAATCTACAGCAGAAAATAAAAAGAAAAAAATACTGAATTAAGTTTATTGTGGAATTACATTTGACATTGTGCGTCGATTGAGTTGGATTACAACTAGCTATTTACACGGAAGGAGAGTAGCAGGGAAGTCGTTGGCAGAGTGAGCATGTTTATGGGGCTTGTCAATTGAGGTCTGGTGTCTTGTCCTTAGTCGGGATTTTTGTTGCTGAACTGTGGCATACTTCAGGAGAGTGGTTTGCTTTCAATATTGAAGAGAAACAACTACAACTGGGGTCTATTTGGATCCATGCTGTGAGGGAGCTGTATGGGCTGATTCTGGGCATTTTGACAGTTTGGTTGTCAGTGGAAGTCTTCACAGTGGTTGTGAGTGGAGCGGTTGTGATCAGTAGCAGAGTAGAACGGGTTGGTTTCTGCACAGGACAGTGATAAGTTCAAATAAAAGATAAATGAGTCTAAGTATTAAATAAGAACTGAAATAAAATAAAGATTAAAAGTGAATTAATTATTAAGGAAGTACTTACTATTTGAGATTGTCATATAACTAATGTAATGGTCAAATATTTGTGATTGAATATTCAAAGTTGGTTTGATGTACCATTTGACAGAAGTTTTTGAAGTGCCATAATTAAAATCGGAACATCAAATTTCAGAATAAGCAATCTAGATAAAAGAAATCCATTCTGATTTTCAGTAAGCGCATTTTCAGGAGCTAGCCAGAAAAATATTTTTAAATATCCAAATTAAATAAATAGGGCAATTTAAATTGACTAAAATATAATTATAAACATATACTCATAGGTAACACAACGTGGAGCCTTAACCTTATCACGCATAATGTCAAATGTAATTCCACAATAAACTTAATTCAGTATTTCTTTCTTTTTATTTTCTGCTGTAGATTAGCGCTGCAATAGTTTAGTATTCTCACTATATTTTTAATCTTCATCCATTTAGTATGCTCATCTTCTTATTTTTAACATTTTCTTTTATTTCACCACACGAATTTTGTATTAACTGCAACCCTTTTATACTCCAAATATTTTTAACTTTTCAAAAAGAGTTTATTTAATAATTTTCAGTTACAAAAATCGATTACATCTTTTTATTTTCAAATTTGTTATATCAATAATAAAAACAAACTCCTTAACGATATTGCTTATTTTCTCCATCCAACACTCTATCAACACTTTATTTTGATTTCTACCCACTATGTGCAATACAAATATTACGGTTTTTTACAGGTTTCTTAAATATTTAGTTATTGGCTCCTGACTTTCCTGCTTTTTTTTTTCTGCTATTTCGATTTTTGTATATATTTGTGTATTTAAATATCTATTCTCTTTTGTAATTTAGTATTATATTTTTTAGTAGCGCAATATATATGTTTATTTATATTTTTGTGATCTCTGTTATAAGGTTTTTTACCTGTAGAGATAATAAAATAAAATAAAATAGTCTATCTCGAAAAAGTATTTGTCATCATTTTCCAATTTAATATTAAGATATTACATTAAGTTAGAATCTTTCTGTTTCTCAATCAGCCTCATATTATTAAATAATAAATTCTATTTTCTTTCTTTACTAAATGTACAGTCGCGGTCATAAAAACCAGGACAGTTTTTTGACCTAATTTTCAAAATGCGAAAAGAAGTGCTGACACTGACAACTCTAATTAATAAATGTCATCAAAAGTCATTGTTTAGATCTGAATAATGACTTTTGATGACATTATTTATTAATTAGAATTGTCAGAGTCAGCACTTCTTTTCCCATTTTGAAAATAAGGTCAAAAAACTGTCCCGGTTTTTATGGCTGCGACTGTATATTAATAATTTAAATACCCAATTCATATTCAAATTGCACTGTAATCTTTTAATTCTATTTAAACTGATTTTAATACCCTTATATCCATATCATAACAATATATACACAGTGGGCAAAAAAAAAACGGTACAAAGTTTAAATACTTTTATTTCCGATACTAATTAGTAAATTCAAATATTTCTTCAAAAAACGAAATGCTTACACTTTGGAGACTACAAATATATCTTATTTGCAATAATACGTTTCAATTCGATTTTATTTTACTTTAAAGGTAATGAAAAAACGAGAGTTTTTAATAGTCTCGTCGCTTTAATGTAAAATTAAATCTGTAACAAAATTAGTAGGCAATGACTTTTGTTTTATTTGTTTGGTCAATGTCAGTTTGTATCTGTAATTTTAGTTTTAATTGTTGCTTTAATTGAAGTCCTGTAGAAAATGGTACGATTAATTAAAGGCACAAATCGCTTTTGCTATTTGGCACTGGCAAAGATGATTACAAATGTTGTTAATAAAATTGGTGGAAGTATGGAACCATATTTTTAAATACCATATTTAATAACTATTTAGATAATTTTTGTTATTAGTATTAAACTGCCCTAAGTTTGAAATAATAAACGTTTCCAAAAAACTGAATTATTTGTTTAACTTTGTTTAACCACGCATCACTTTGAATTAGCATTGTCAGTTTGTAGTAAAAGTGCTTCACTTCCATCTATAAACATTGAGCTTTTCGATGATATAATAGTCATTTGAAAATATTAATGACTTACGAATATACGAGGCTATAAAATCTGTACCCCTTTTTGTGGCCCACTGTGTATATATACCACATGGGCTAAGAAAAGGCTTACTACTATGCGTATTTTTTCTCAGAGTGTACTCGATTTGTAGTGCTCGACACTGAGTAAGTACATGCTCTTCGCTGCTGATAACAGACATCTGTCACTGCATACCCTGCATTCAGGCGAAACTTCTCGTTTGACTGTAGTTGCAATTCAGTTAATTTAGAAAAAAGTTGTGCAACTTTGTTTTTACTATGTAACAGTCTTGTTATAAAAATAATGGTAGCAATTTTTCATGGCCATTATTAACTTGAATTTTATAGTACTAAAACAAATACAGGAAATGATTTCAAAGACTTCTACAACCACTGTCATTATATAGCTACTGAAGGATTACCATGATTGGACCGTGCCATTGTTTTGAGATGGAAGAACTGAATGTTTCTTTCACCTTCTTAAAGAGCTTCATAGGAATGAGCAGCAACAGCAAGGTAATGCAACATTGCAAGGATAAGGTAAAGGATAAAAGCGGATGGCCCCTCAATGTGAGAGACAAGCTCTTCTACGAACTGGAAAGAATAATGTGAGATTTCACGGTTACCATGTCCTTTTGTTTCTCACTCCTGACGAAGTTGCTTATGAGAGTGGCAAAACGCTGAGGTTCCTATCTCAACAATGACATTTCATTCCCTGGAAGTCATTTGTTACAAATACAGGACATTTAAAATAATAGTAATATAACTTTATCTCAGGTACCTCTTGAAAACAAATTAGTATTAGACATTGGCAGTATTAATTCTTAAAATAAATGGTGAAAGCAGAATCCACATTATTTTATTTGCATCCTGTACATGTTTCAGTACTTACAGTAGCATTAGTAAGCCATAAACCACTATAGATATATAAAATATGAATATATGCCATACTTCCATCAGTAAATGTTTTATTTATAAGCATTTAATTTGTTTTTATATTTAAACACTAAGAAAGAAGTTTAACTCTGCCTGCAGGAAGTAGTGGATGGATTGAGTAGTTCACTACTTGCTGTTGCCGGTCCCAAGCCCGGGTAAAGGAGGAGGGTGCAGGGTTTGCAGCCAGGCACATGTAAAAGTTATAGAAGCAGAATGAAAAAGTCGTTACAAAGAAACATTCCCCGAGTGGAAATCCACACTTCCACGGAAGGAGCCCCATAGGATACGAGGGAGGGGAGCATTTCGGCTTTTAAATGAAAAGCTAAATACTTCCGCAAAGAAGGGAAACCTGACAAAAGACGAATACAACAAAGGAAACGTAGCATAATGATCTCCACATGGAACATAAGAAGCGTTACAACAAAACAATAAGAAGTAGTACAGGAGATAGAAAAAACAAACCAGAACATAACCATTTTAACAGAAACAAAAAAGAAAGAAAAAGGAGAAGAAAGAACAGGAAACTATTTACATATTTGGAGTGGTGTGGATAAAGGTACAAGAGCAAAATTAGGAATATCTGTTCTTATCAAACACAAATGAATTAGGAAGATACGGTCATGGGAACAAATTGACGAAAGATTGATAAAAATCACGATGGAAATGTATGGTCAAACAATTACAATAGTGGGGATTTATGGAATAAACGATGATGCAAAAAGTGCAGACAAAGATACATTTTTCGATAAGCTTGATAACATACTAGAAAAAATAAATGAAACACACGAGGTCATAATTATAGGCGATCTTAACTGCAGGGTTGGAAAAGCAAAAGGGGATAAGGTGGTAGGAAGTTTCGGAGAGGATGTATGCAATGACAATGGTAACAGGCTTATCCAGATGTGTAGAGAACACAAATACATGGAAAGAAACTGCCAGAGGACAAAAATCAATTATTGATTTAATGCTAATTAAACAAGATGCAAAATTCAAAACAATAGAGTGCATAGAGTGCACAGACAGGCAACCCGAGTGTGGCACAGATCATCACCTGGTAGTAGGAAAATTTATATGTATGGGACAACGAACGAAAAACATAAAACTAAACTTAAACACAGAAGAACTACAAGAAATAAAACAGTACCGGTATAAGATGGAACTTCTACATCAGGAAATAATAAGAAAATGATATCAGACTCGCCTTGAAAAACGACTTAACCCAACATTAAACGGTACACCCACGCAAATATACGAACACGTAGTGCAATGTATACACGCAGAGGCATACAAAGCCTTGGGACTAAAGGAAACAAAAAAGAAATACAAGGAGGAAATAAGCAAAGAAATAAACAAAGTAATAGAAACAAAAAACAAAAATACATAACTTGGTTAACAAATAAAACAACATACTAGAACAGAATACATAAAATGTTGAGAGGCAGTAAAGGAAATACTGAAAGAAGAAAAAATGAACAGTGGAATAATATTTGTACACATACAGATAACACACTGGGATACGGAAAATCTACAGAAGCATGGCGAATAATAAATAATAAGCATACCAATACCAGACATAAAACAGACATACAGATAATACCAACAGAGCAATGAACTAGTCACTATACACAACTAATACAAGAAAATAGAGAACAATATGTGGAAGAAGTAGCAGAAAATATAGAACACAGTACCAGAAACAAACATACAATAGGTAAGAAAAGCTACAAAGGAATCGAGAAATAACAGAGCACCGGGACCAAGAGGAGTTAAAACAGAAGTATGGAAATATAGAGAAGACAAATTAATACAGATACTAACAAAGATATTCCAGAAAATTGAACAAGAGTAGAGTAATTATTAAAAGTAAAATCGAAGAAATAAGTGAAGAACAGTATGGATTTAGGGCTTGCTGGTCATGCCTGGATAATAGTTTATGTGTAAGACAAGTGATAGAAAAACATAAAGAAAAGAATATCAGTACACACATGACATTTGTTGACTTAAAAGCACTGCAAAAGAACTCAAAACAGGGATGTACAATATTGCCATTATTATTTAATACATACATTTCACCCGGCTACAAAGGGCCATAAAGCTGTGTATGGTTCAAACAACAATTTTAGAAATTTGTTGGGAAATCCAAAAGACAAACTGAGGACTTTAGAGAGATCTGCAATTTACGAAATTAAATGTTCTCATTGTGATTCTAAATATATTGAGCAAACAGGTCGTAATTTTGGTATTAGGTTTAAAGAGCATTCAGCTCATTTTAAATTCAACAGATTCGAAAAATCGAGTATAGCCCAACATATTTATGAAACGAGTCATAGTATAAAAGAGGATAACCTAAAAATGTAATGGCGTTAACTTCAACAAAGCAACTAAATTCTTTTGAAAGTTTTGCCATTTTTAAGAACCGAAATAATAAACTTTTGAACAAAGATGGCGGACCAATACCGTCCGAAGAGTAAACATAAGGGAAGTAGATAACACAAAGGTAAATATCGCACGACGCGACGGCGATATCGCGAGGCAAAAGTTTGCAGGAGCGCCAACGTGGTGAAAACGAAAAACCCGCGAGATTCAAAATCTGCACACAAGGAAAAAGTCTCTGTGAAATGTAATTTTGAATACAAGTGAAAAGCTTCTGCTCTTAATGGAAGTTGAGGCCATTGACATTGTGTGATACGTAAATTCTAATTTGTGAAAGTTTCAAGTTTTAAAGTGTTTTAAAAAATATAAAAAGTAGGTGGAAAACTATGAATGCAGGGAGAGTAAGAGCACAAATAAAATAGAGAGCGAGTAATACGTGAGTACCTAGAAATATTTAATAAAATAACTGAGCACAAACATAATCTAATAAACAACAAATAACAAGTTGGAAAGACAAAGATCATTTGTAGTCAGCGGAAAAAAACAAAAGATAAGCAACAACAAGTAATTAGAGTTAACAGCAAAAGGCAGGCAACACACCATACAAGGCTGCTTGCAAGGCTGAATATAAATAAACATCCCTCTGAAAAGCTGCACAAACATGGAAAAAATATTAGAAGACATAAATAAAAAAACTCGATAAGCTAGATAGAATTGAAGGAGAAAAACGCATTGAAAGAAAATTCGATAACATACAAGCAGAAATAAACAGCTTAAAGAAAGAGAATCAAGAACTGAAAGAAAAAAATAACAAATTAGAAAAACACATAGCGGAACAGGAAAAAAAACTAGGAGACCTAGATAAAGAACTATGGAAAAAGAAATTAATAATATTTGAATTAAAAGAAGCAGATAAAGAAGAAGGGGAATTAGAAATAAAGGAAAAGGTCAGAGTATTACTAAGAGAAATGGGAATAAACATAGATATGGAAACAGAAGTACAAGAAATCAGAAGAATGGGAAAACCAAATGATAAAAAGAACTCAATTCATGGAACAAAAAAATTGAAATACTAAAGGCAACAAAGCAAATCAACAAAGAGGCAAAAATATCAATAGTAGAGAATTATTCCAAGGAAGTACAGCAACAAAGAAAAGAGCTGATGGTACACATGAAAAAAGCAAGAGAACTGGGACATAGAGCATACCTAAAACATAACGAATTGATAGTAAACGGCAAAACATACAACCTACAACAATTAAAGAAGCATGAGAAAACATCAGACGACGAGGAAGGAAAGAAACAAGAAGAAAATACTGAAAGTAAGAAGAGAAACCGACCAGAAGAAAATGGATCCCCTGAGGGTGGAAGTGGAAGGGATCCCAAAAAACAAAGCCGTCAAACAGATGAGAAGTCAAAAAACGAGAAAGATGTGAAATGGCAGCAGACACTCCTAGCAACCATACCACAAAAAACAAGTCAAACCAGAAACAAGGGAAATTCAGAGACAAAAAACTACTAAACACCTAAAACACAATAAACATAAAGATGCCGATGACAAAACAAGCAACACATATTATAACGATCTGGAAGAAACTCGAATGAACATAAACAAACAAAAACATAACCCCTCCACTAAGGAGGTTGGGCAAGGGGCTAACCACCGCCTCCTCGAAAACACAACTGGTTGTTAAGGCTCGACAAAAGACGAACAAAAGGTCAGACCTAAAAATATACTCCTGGAACGTAAGAATACTTTATCAACCTGGAGCACTCCAAACACTTACTGGAATCTTAAATAAATATAAATAAATATCCTAGCGATACAAGAAATGAGATGGGATGGAAGTGGAATCCTAGACACCAAAGATTACACCATATTTTACAGCGGTCCTGAATCGAAACATATAAATCGAACCGGATTTATAGTAAACAACAAAATAAAACACATGATACTTGACTACAAGGCAATAAATGATAGAATAAGTGTGATTAGAATAAAAAACAAATTCTTCAACTATAGCCTCATAACTCATATGCACCCACAGAAGAAAAGACCGGCGAAACTAAGGACGAATTCTATGACATAAAAATAATACTGGGTGATTTAAACACAAAAGTAGACCAAGAAGAAATATATTACCCGACAATAGGAAAGTATAGTCCGCACCCAACAAGTAACGATAATAGGAAAAGGTTAATACAACTGGCAGCCTCGCTTAACATGGTAATAGCAGACACAAAATTCCAAGACAAGTTGATTCACAAGTACACCTGGAAATCACCTGATGGGAACACTCTTAACGCAATAGACCATTGCATTATCGACGCAAGACATAGCACAAACGTGCAAGATGTAAGAACACTCAGAAGATGCAATATCGATTCGGACCATTATATGATAATGATTAAAACACGAGCAAAGATATCCATTATAAAGGAGGAACAAGGAAAACGTAATAAAAAATACGACGTCCAAAAACTGGATAACCCAGAAATAGCCCAGGAATTTAAAAACAAAAATAGAGAACACCTTTAAACAAGTAGAAATACAAGGAACAATACAAGATAGATGGCAACAATGTGCAAAGCTAATAGCTGATACTGCAGAAAGCAAGCTGGGTTACAATAAAACAGAACGACACCAATGGTACGATGATGAATGCAAAGAACTTACAAGAAAGAAAAACACGGCATACTTAAAGAAAATCCAAGACTACAGTGAAGAAGCAAAAAAAGAACACAAAGCCATACGGAAAGAAGAAAAAAAATTGTTTAAACAAAAAAAGAAATTCTATTGTGAAAAAGAATTAAAAAGAATAGAAACATACAACAACCAAAATGGAAGTAGAAAACTATACCAAAAAATAAATAACATGAGAAGAGAATTTAAACCTAGAACAGGAATGTGCAGAGATAAAAAAGGGAATATTATTAGCGAGAAGAATGCAGCACTACAACGTTGGCAAGAATACTATGAAGAAGAGCTAAATCAAAACGAAGAAGGGCTAACAGAAAACCAAGATGGAAACGAACACATACTGAACATAGATATGGAAGAAGAGAACTTCAAATACCAACAAGGAAGGAAGTAAGGAAAGCAATTCAAAATCAAAAGAATAATAAATCCCCTGGCTCGGATAATTTGACGGCGGAACTATTAAAAGCAGGTGGAAGAACCGTAGAAGAACAAATATACCACGTAATAAGATTAATATGAGTACAAGCTAAAATCCCAGACGAATGGAACCTCGGCATAATCTGTCCACTACACAAAAAGGGAAACCAACTAGAATGCACTAACTACAGACCGATAACGCTACTAAATATAGGGTACAAAATATTCACTAACATCCTGGCAAGCAGAATACAAGTGCAAGCAGAAGCAGAAATCGGAAACTACCAAAGCGGTTTCCGAAAAGGAAGGTCCACAATAGAACAAATAAGCATAGTCAGACAAAATGCTCAAAAAACGTGGGAAATGAACATCGAAACACACCACCTTCGCATTGACTTCAAGAGTGCATATGACAGTATCAAAAGGCAAAAACTATACAAGGCAATGGAAGAGCTAGGAATACAAAAACACCTGATTAGACTAACGAAAGTAACTATGGAAAGAGTAGAGAACAAAGTAAGAATTCAAAATAGCTTTTAGTACGAACGCAGGACTCCGACAAGGAAACACCCTATCATGTGTATTATTTAACATAGCATTAGAGAAAGTTGTTGAGGAGTCACGAATTGAAACTTCAGGAAACATCTTTACCAAATCAACCCAATTGCTAGCCTATGCAGATGATATTAACATAATTGGCAGATCGGTAAAGAATATAAAACAAACCTTCATACCCCTTGAAGCCCCAGCAAAAGAAATGGGACTAAAAGTGAATGTAACTACAACAAACTATATGTGTATAAATAAACAAAACAGTGTAAGTGACAATCCACAAGAATTAGTGATAAATAACTACCATTTCGAAAAAGTTCAAGAATTCACATATCTAGGTGCATTACTCACAAGTGACAATAACATGAGTGCGGAAATACAGCGACGAATAACAATAGCCAATAGAACATACTACGGAATGTCAAAACAGATACAATCTAACCAAATATCAAGGAGAACTAAACTCAAAATGTACAAAACGCTAATAAGACCGACCGGTATTAACATACGGGGCGGAAACATGGACAATGTCAGTTAAAGATAAGAATGATCTGGGAATATTTGAAAGGAGAGTACTTAGAAGAATACTAGGGCCAATCTGTGAAAATGGAGAATGGAGACGACGCTACAACCATGAAATATACACCACCTATAAGCAGCCGAACATAGTCAATAACATTAAAGCAGCTAGGTTACAATGGGTAGGACATATAATGCGACTAAATGAGAAAGTACCACTCCGAAAAATATTCAGCAGCAACCCGCAAGGTAAAAGAACATTTGGACGACCACGAAATAGGTACATTGATGAAATCACAGAAGACCTAAGAACACTAGGGATATGAAATTGGGAAGAAAAAGCGAAAGAGAGGAAAGAATGGAAAACCATTGTAGAGCAGGCCAAGACACACAACGGGCTGTAGTGCTGAGGATGATGAATGTTCCCATTGTGATTCTAAATATATTGAGCAAACACGTCGTAATTTTGGTACTAGGTTTAAAGAACATTCAGCTCATTTTAGATTCAACAGATTCGAAAAATCGAGTATAGCCCAACATATTTACGAAATGGCTCATAGTATAAAAGAGGATGACCTAAAAATTGTAATGGCGTTAACTTCAACAAAGCAACTAAATTCTTTTGAAAGCTTGGCCATTTTTAAGAACCGAAATAATAAACTTTTGAACAAAGATGGCGGACCAATACCGTCCTCCATCTTATATGATTTGTTGAAGTTAAATTGACCGTCGGTCAAGCTCATTGGCCTTCGGCCACGCCTTTTGGGTCAGACAGTATAAATAGATGTAAAATGAGCGCACATTGCCCACATCCATTTGTGATTTGGTCACGAGTACTTTGTTGCCTCAAGTTTTTCGTAGCTACCGATGATGACAGCATGGCTGTCGAAATACGTATTTAGCAGTTGTTACATATTTGTGTGGTGAGGGATTTTAACAAATTTGTGATTTTTGGAAAAAATTAAATACTACTGTTTGAATCAACAATATTTATAATACAGTCACTGCTACCAGTTTAAAATTTATGGAATGTGCAAAAAAATAACAGAGATTTACAGACTTTTTAACAAAATTATATTTAAAAAATTGAAGAAAACTTTTTAAATCACTCTGTATAATCAAAAATATTTTTCACAAATGTAGCTCTCATGGTTTTAAAAATATTTTCCACCTCCACACCTCATCATTGTTGCTGAACCCTGTACAAATAATATGGCGTTCACTCCAGTTTCAACTGCAATAAATCCCATAACAATAAATTTTTGCCTGCCAAACAAATATCGTGTACTGTCTAAAATTAAAATGTATCTTTAGATGTTAATCACATACTTTTACTCTTTTGAGACAAGCAACTAACTGTTACTAAATACTAAAAGATTGAGAAGATAACACAGAGAATACAATTCATTAAAGCATTTCAAATTGTAATATGTGCAATTCATACGTCCTGTGCATTAACGGACTTCTTTTAATGTACGAAATCAAGTTACCTTGTTACTAATCTAAATTTTTACTTCAAAAATTAAAAATAGAACTTTGCACCGAACACTGCTCACCTGCAAAATAATGAGGTAGGACGCTGCAGTATCCAGCTGTCTTTTGGCCATGCACTCCTGGAAAAGATCCTTGGGTTTGCCAGCAGCTGAGAAAAGATATGGCCAGAGCGCAATTTCAGTCTTTCGGGCACATTGAACAACGGTTTGCAAATAGACAGGAAACTCCATTATGAATTCGATTACACTGGGAAGTTGAGCATCAGGTATAGGATCCTTACTCGTGGCCTCCTCTTCCAGCACCTGTAGTTAGTCGAGTATTTGTAAATGAATATGATTTTTTACATTGTTACAATAAATTTCTTAAAAAAATTAAGAATTGGCTTTTTAACACTGTCGAATTCAAATAATGTCAGCGTGTCATTGCAACACTAATGGGTGTGTCTTAAGTCGACAGCCTGGGTTCTAGTGGTACATTGTATCATGCAAAAAAGTTGAAAACTCCCTAATAATAAAAGTTGCGAATTGGGGAGATTAAAAAGAGGTAAAAAAATAAATAAAATCGGTTTATATCTTCCGATCGCGCATGTGCTCTAAGGTTTGCCGAAACTGGGAAAAATTCCCATTTTTACGATAATTTTTAACATTTTGAAATTAGCTTCTTCTCGAATGTAATAGCTCAAATTTTTATGTATTAGAACCACAGAGAATAATGTTTAAATATTATTTAAATCCATCATCATCTTCCGGTCGCGCATTGCCTTCAAAGTTAATGAAATTTTGAAAAAAATTAGAAATAAAGAAAACAATACTAACAACTTGCATGTTCTTTATATTTGTTCTTTATTGAATACAAGTTTAAATGTTTAAAAACAAATTATTTTAGACCATTAGTAATATTTATACTTTTTTTTTATTGAAAACTAAGTTTTTAGCGAAGAGTCGTAAGTCCAAGAAACTCATGTTGAACAATTGAACGTCTCCATTTTCACTCGTTCTTAGCTGAAGGTACTTTGAAATCTGATTTATGGGCGAAGAACTTTCTTGAATTCCAGCAATATTAAATATGGAGAATTATTTAGTGTTCGCTTGAAGCAAATTAAACAGAAAAAACTCACTGGTTACTATAATGATTATTTTTAATTATAATGTGTAACATTACCCTATAACTGTTTGCATGTATTTAGATTTGTATGAATTTATAGTGTGAAATATGTAATCCCTATACAAATAAAAAACAAAAAAAAACTGTTGTAACGAGACACTGAATTTAACAAAAAATTTTTAATTCGCTTCACCGTTCGTTATAACTGGATTTCACTGTAACTACAACCATTAATAGAAATAAAAGCACATCATTAATATTGAACAAGCTGTAGGGCACTGACTGTCATTCTTAAAAAAATTACCTACCTCATGAAGCAGCAACTCCAACGAATGAGGAAAATATGGTAAACTGTTACAACTTCTTGCAATTTCCCATGCGTGATAGCCCAGATTTCGCCTTATAAGTTGCCTTAGAATTTGATGTAGATAAACTTGACTCTACAATAAATAACAAATAATGCATCGAGTTAAATGCAAAAGTAAAAATACTTGCAGTACGCTCAAGGACACTAAATGGCAGTGAAAATGGTGAATTTGAATCCGTTGTATACAACACAGTGTCATTTTCAGCCCCCAAGATTATTGCGTCTTCAAAAAGTATTGCTAAAAATTGAAAAATAAAACATTTTAAAAGTATTCAAACAGTATGTTCTTACCTAGAGGATATATTTTTAAACAAAAAGGCAACATGATTCTCTTCGACATAAAAGTATGCGTTTTATCTCCATCTCTCGGAAATAAGGGCAACCACACACGCATACCGTGCGCACCACAGAACAGCCACAAAGCTTCCGTTAAGTGTACCTTCTCAACTCTCCGACGTGATGGCACCCACACATTTTCGACACAACTAGCAAGGACGGTGGGCATAGAGCAAGTATAACGATCGCCGTTACGAGATTCACGTTGGACTAGTAGCAGTCGTCCACTGACATTCAACACGATGCTTTCAGAGTTCCTATTCTGGCCACGTCCCGCTTCTGTGCGAAGAGATGTTAGAGTAACCGAGGTTACACAAGCTGGGTGAACGCAGAGTGCTGATATATCCACCACCTGCACTTTATTAGCCTCCACGTTTCCTGCTGTTAGCAAGAGAACAATTAATGCCCTAGGCTTGCAGCTGTTTTAATTAAAATTTTACCTGCATCCAGCACATTTATGGACCATATTACGACTTGAGCATCCGAACCGAAAGTAATCAAATAATCTTGCAGGTTATTAATGAGTAGAACGGGAGCGGCCACCCGTACAATTTTTGCGAATTTGTTGTCCAGCTTGCAGTCTTTTGGGTAAAATCGAATTTCATCTTTATTGTCTATGATGCTGTAGCAACCCATGACAATATAGTCACGCCACCACAGTAAGCCACCTGTTACTATGAAGTCTTTTTCTTGAGTTTCATTACCAAATAGCTTCCATCGACGTGTCATCATTGAGTAGTGAGCTAACCCTGTCCGTCCTGCTATAGCCATATTTTGACCATCTTGATCAATTGCAGCATACTGTAAAAGGTAGTCATGTTAATTATATTGCCATCGAATTTAAACTAAATTGTTTTTAATAACTTTTACTATAACATTTCAAGTATTTTCATTTACCTACACAAAAATTTATATTTTTTTCTAGTACTTTATTATGATAAAATATAAACTACTAAAAGTTAACTTGATTTTTGATGCATTATCATAGGTCATAACTCTGCCTGAGGCTTCCAACAGATGATAAAGCGTTTACAATGAAAGATATAAACGCAAAAATTAGTAACAATCTACCGAGAGAAGTAAAACAATTGATGGTTCAACAAGATTCCTACAAATGACAATTGAAAAGTCTGTGTTCTGTGCACAAAATAACTTAAGAATCACCATTTTCGTTAATCACGCTTGGAGTCAAAAATACACATGGTAAAAAACAGTAGAGGACTATATTATAACTAATGGAACTATACAACCGAGTCAAATAATAGATGCAAGAATAATCACTTCTGCAAACATTGGAAACGACCATGGAAAATAGTTTTGCATAAATTGAGAATGACTACAGCGCATGAAAAAGAAAAACCTGAATATAGAGAAAAATTAAACGGTGAAGAATTAACTGAAGGAAGCATAAGATGTTTATATGAAAAAAATATCTCTAAAGTAGATAATCAACGAAAAAGGTTTAAACACAGACACATTTAAGAAAACTAGAATAAACCGAGGACATTCATTGTGAGAGGGTCTATCGAACTACTTAGAAAGAGAATACGGAAAATATGGAACATGCTGAAAAACCAAACAAAACCTGTAATATTACCAAAACAAATAAAATTGACAAGAATAAGTGTGTAACATACCAGACGATTACAAATTATTAGTAACATAAAAAGAATAAAGATATAAGGAAAAAAATCTGTAAAGGGGATTACACAAATTAAAAAAAAATTTGTCCGCTGGGATTTGCACTCCACGCTCTGGTGATAAAGCTTGAGCTATGTGCAAAATATTACTTTTATCTTTTGAAAATAAAAAATCCCTTCATTTTTTAGACGAGGGAAGTAAAAACTTAGTCCGCTGGTATTCGCACTCCGCGTTTCACCGCTAGAATAACTGAGCCACGGACGTGCTCGAAGTGGAAGAGTTTCTGCTGCATTATAAGGTACCATACTATTGTGCCAATTTGTAATGTTTACCCTGTATCTGTTAGGTCTCATTTTCACTAATGATAAAGCCCCATTTCTCAGGTAAAGCAAACAACATTTAATTTTTTAAGGTGCTCACCCTGTACATAAAATAGAGCAAATCACCACAATTTATAAATTAAATAGTTTTAATCAATAATTCTGTTAATCTCAGGGCTCATTAAAATGATATTGTATTATAACGATGTAAATATTAGAATCGAGTTAAACGTAAATGTAGCAATTATATATGCTAAATAAACAACATTATTATTATTACCTGCTAAATAAATAGTATATTGTTCTTATATATCTTATTTATTTGCAATTAATTGAATTAAAGCTCCGGTCTAGCTTGAATAAAACTCTTATCACAGGGGTAGGTTCAACAACTTGTATCTCAAATACTTTTGTGTATGACAAATTCACTAGTATGTCACACTTGAATTCGTATTTGACAGCTTTAACTTCAAATTGACTGCAAACACAAACATGATCTGCACGTATAAAAACTTTGCTTAATTTGAATTTAAAAACCACAATGGCAAAATCACATCACGTAAATATTATGCAAATTAGGTCACGTAATTTCCGGCTAACCTGGTATTGTTTCAGTGACGTAAACCGACGCTCGATGTGCATTTGTTCTATTTCTGGCAAAAACGGTCGAAATCGTTTGTCCAAATCGCAAAATGGAAGGACGTTACATCAATAAGTCTCTGGAAAGCTTCTGGGAACTGGGGCCTGGTGCTACACCTCGTAGACAGTCTAATCTTGATGAAACCGGAACCTAGTGGGCTTACTCCAACTGCTTCCTGTACATTTTTACCTTTGGAAGTGGTGCTTCAATGCTGGCTCGCACAATGAAGACGCGACGGCAATTACGAACTTGGTGATGATTTCTTGTACCAAATTTCTGCAGCCAAACATTCAGGAAAGTCTGTTGCACATTAAATTCTTGCTGGCTGATACCTCAAAGTAATCGAAAAGGGGCTCAGAAGTTAATCGTACTTGGACAAATCTTGCAGCTAGCTATCCCTCTTCACTGGGAACTGTTATCACTATGAAAATTATACTCAAAGATGCCCTGCACACTGGTGAATATGAAAAACACTTTTTGGCTGACACAAATAACTTTTTATTCAAAATTTTTACACAAAACTGTGAGCTCAACTGGCACTCGTATCCTACTAAACTAGATTTACAATTATTTTTATGAAATAAAGTCTAATTTAATGTTTTTACTTAAGAACTAAAGTTTTGATATGTCTTAGGAACTAAACTGTCTTTATTTTGGAAATTGTCCAACGTAACACTTTTACACTTTAAATCTCCGTTTTTTAATCACTTCAGTTTTTAATGCACTGTATCACATGTTTATTTTAGCACTGCACGGTGTCTGTTTCCTTTGATAGGTGGCCTAATTGCTCTTTGCAATCTTTACTTCTTCGTACTGCTTTGCACTGTTCCTTTACCCTTCAGTTGTCTTGCCATTTGTTGGTGATACAAACTTTTAATCATAACGCTCATAAAATTTTTGTACTTCACAAACCATTTTTGTATTACTTATTTTAAATTCACATTTCACACAAATTAAGCTGCATTTGACATAACTAGCATCAATCATTGACTGAAACGCTGAACGTAACCCTTCTGAATTCTGCCCTATCTAATGCTAACCTTTCTCACTCAAATTATAATTACTGCTACTCATCACACATGCATTTATTAGTGTAAAATTACTGACTTTCTTGCAATAAATAAAAAATCTTTAATTTTGTGCTCTTTTGAAATTATTAATTTCTGTGTTAGTTAGGCAACCAGAATTGCTGTGAGCACTAAACCATTACAATATTTCTCCGAAAATTTCTCGGTTTCATGCCAGGTAGACATATAATATGCATGCAAAATATTGTCTTCCTCCAACAAATAGATTTTGAGTTATAATGCCAACAGACAGACACGGAATTGAGAAAACCTGTTTTTCGTCATCCAAGAACCCTGAAACCTGAAGAAATCTCGGAAGGTGACTTTTTCGTGATTACAATACTTCTTTCGTCTTTTAGATGAGGAAAGTAAAAAAGAAACGAAGTGATACGAACATCATGAATGAAATAAGAAAATATGGAATCGATATACTGGTGATCCAAGAAAACAACATCAAAGAAGAAAAATTACAAGCATTGAGACGTATATGTGGTTTAATGGAGGAGAAGAGAAAAACAAACTGGAGACATGCTTGTGTTTGAGAAAGAAGACCTAAAAAATGCAACAGTGAACTACAGAAGGGTAACAATTAGAGAATAAGAAAGGTATAGTAAAATGCCTGTAGTAAACATCTATGCATCAACTGATAAAGCAGATGATGAAGAGAAACAACTATAATTTTATGAAGAACTGAATAAAATATGTGAGAAAACTATGAACTTTGACATAATAGCTATTTGTGCAACAAGTGCTAAAAGTAGATGTTTATGCACAAGACATAAAAATTATGAAACGAAGCCGAAGGGAATGATGGTAAAAATTACATCGTTAAAAGGCCAGAGGAAAGGACACTGAATCAGATGGATCACCTAGTAAAATACATGCAACTTGTGTAAAAAAAAACAAATATAACGTATAGATTGGCTGATACTGATTTGGGCCACTTTGTAATATTGGAAAAAATCGAACAACTAATCCTAGAATTAACGATTAATAATGCAAGGAGGAGATGCAATATAGAAGCCTTACAAAATGAAGAAATAAGAAATAGTTATTCCTACACAATTGCAGAAAAACTCAGAGATTTATACAAGATAAATGGGCAGCAACAGACAAAATAATGAAACAAACAACAATGTAAAAATTAAGGAAAAGAAAACAAGCTAAAAGAAATAGCTGGTACGACGAAGAATATGAATAACTATTGCAAGACAAGAAAAAAGAATGATTAAAAATGATGAGAGAATAAAAATTGGAAATGCAAGAAAAGTTTAAAGAAGCAAGGAGAAAATTTCACTCAGTTATAGAAATAAGGGGAAAGAATTTATAAATAGAAAGATAGATGTGCTAGAAAGCCATTAAAAAAATCATGTTACATGCTGATTTTAGCCAACTTCTATCGCCTGTGGTATATGCAATTCAAAGTGCATTCTGAGCTTAGATCCTTACCAGATAGATAGTTCACAAATTTTTCGTGGTTTATCTTCAGACCTTTAGGTGGCGCACGCTTGCACATTGCTGTATCGAACTGCTATTTGTAAATCTTGGCGTGATATATTAACCTCTTGTTGCAATTGGATATTTCTGACATCAATCATCGCTATCGGCTCAAGATTTGTGAGCGTCTCTGATTTATCGATTTCTTCTAATAAGTGAAGTATTCGTTCGGCGTCCATCTTAACTGCCTTGGAAAATTTCTTGAGCCTTTGCAAAAATCTCCAGACGCCGCATGTAGTTTTGTCGATTATTGCTAAGGCAATTGAATTTCGTTGTGCGATGCATCTGGTACGTAGTCACATGCGTTTCTTTAATGTATTTCGGAGTTGTGAACTTCCATAGGAGATTTTGCCCATGCTGGAAGACTTTACCAGCTAGATTGGTATTTGCTGAAACCTCTTTCCCAACGGGAATAGTGCTTGCTGAAGATGCTATTTTTCTGTCGGTGCTGGATATGTACTTGTTAATTGGAGTTGCTGTGTCCACCTTGGAGCCGCAGTCCTTCCGAAGAGCTTCGGTGGAAATTGCCAGCATCATGGCATCTGCACTGTAGAAGTCCTACCAGTCGAATTTATGCAAGTGCTGTATTTGTATTACTTATCATGCTGCCCCTCTGCCATGGACTTCTGAGATTGTAGAATAATTTATTTGCGTCGCACGTATCGTACATGAATCAAACGATTTGAAGATTCATTTGGGATTTCATTATGTTCCATTTGTGCCTTGAATTGTAGCTTCGAGTTCAGATCAAATGCATCGATGTTTTGTTTTAAGTTTAACTGTGTAAAAATTTGAATGTGGTTTAGATTTGATGTGGATATTAAATTTTGCTTTTTGAAGTATTCATGTAATGCTATATTTGAAAGTATTAACTGTAATTGATAATTTAATTCTATGGTTCATATTGTGACTTGAACGAACTCTAAGCTGACACACGTACGAATCTCTTACACGTCTGTTGACTTACTGGAAGCGCAATTTTAAACAGATCTGCCTAATAAGGTTCCCCGGTATAGATCGCGCTCAAAAGAGTATTGAATGCAACTACTCATGCACTTCATAGCCGTGTGCCACAACGACGTCCAGGCTCAAATGATCTACATGAACATGAACAGAACAAATTCATGAATTGATAGTAAAAGTGCAAAAAAGCAAAAAAATGACAAACCAGTGCTCAATGTCTATTATACATCGGATAAACCGATGAGACAACAGAATGCTTGAGTAAGAAAAAGATTAACATTGACGCTGCTTTTAATTATAAGCAGTGAGCAACAGAAAATATTAAAGAACATTCTTGGAGGTATTAAGAAAAGTACACCTGAAATGCGCACACTAAGACAAATGTTGGAGTGACTTTACGAGACAGACAATGGATTGTAGCCATTCGATACAGTTAAGTGGTCAAAACAAAGAAGAAAGGTATGGAACAAACATGTTGAAAGAATGGGCCCACACCACTGGCCAGAATAACAAGAGATGAAAATTCTACAGGCAGATGAGACCCTGTCAGACCCCTAAAACGATGGGCATAGAGCTGGATATCGTCATATGTAGAATAGAAGAAAGTTGGAAACAAACAGGAATATTCCTAACAGAAAGAAGACAATTGTAGTTTATTAATTTTAGCCATTAAATAATGTGTACGTTAAAGATCCATTGAGGTAACTGTATACAGTGTGTCTCAGTAACTACCAGACATGGCCAAATTAACATTGGGAAATTATGTAAAGATCAACTATTGCTGTGCAAAGAAATTTGTCAAGTAAATTTGCCGCTCAACAAGAATCCCGAGTGCGCAGCACGAGGGATTTTGAAGCGGAAAATTTACGAGATGTATTTCTTCAGAACAAAACATTTTGACAGAAAATCGTCAAAATTTATTCAGGCTAGTTTACATGCACGCGGGATGTTTGGCGTGATTATTTCCTGAATAAATAGATAAAATTCAGTTGGTGAAGCACCTTTACTAATCATGTTAAAATTATGCACAAGCGATTAAATTTTGACATAAATTTAACCGCGGTTAAATTTTGACTTTTGAATTTTAGTCATTATTAAACTGACAGAAACCATAGTGATTAAGCATTATTATGGATATGAAGAAAATAATCACTTATAATACCATGAGTAGTCAAAGTTATGTCGACTATTTTTGCGGTGGTGTCACGAATGTCCATTGCGCTTTGTACGATTAGGACGAGTGCGCCAGCACGAGTCCTAATCCCAAGCGCAATGGACATGAGTAGTGATACCACCGCAAAAATAATCTACTTAACTTTGACTAAGAATGGTATTCGAGGGACTATTTAATGAACCAAACTACTTTTTCAAATTAGTTTTTAGTCAATCTAGCAACAAGCTACGCAATTTCTATAGTAACAGAACACTAATATTGACTTTTTCTAATAAAAATCGCATTTGTTAAAAATAGTCACTTGAATACCTTCTAGGAAGATATATCCACTGATATTTTGTTGATTGGTCAAGAAACGTCAGAATTCTGTATTTTCATTGGTTACTTTTTGACAGATGACAGGTGAATTGAATAGTCAAATTTACATTACTGTTAGATTGCTGTTATTTTTAGAATTTGCTAACACAATACAATTATCGCCATTTAATTATCAATATTATTGCAAATAAATAGTATTTAGGGATAAATAATGTGGTGTAGTAATTACCTTGTATAAGTAATATTCAGTATAAAAGCATAAGTATTTAGAATTTACGAAACGCAAAAATAAAATAGAAAGTAAGGTTAAGGTTTAATGTTCATGAGTAAACAAAAGTAAACCATTTATTATTTTATAATAAAGTTTTTGTACAAACAAATTTGGATGATTTTCAGTCATACATACAACAGAAAGCTTAAGAGTTTGTATTTTGTAATGAAATAACGAAGAGAAACACAACAGATAAGCACTAAATATTCAATAACACTAGCAGGTACTAATTAATTAAATGTTTAAACGTATTCCCACTGACTAGTAGTTAGTGGCTTAATCTATCATAAAAATTATGACGTACATTTCGTAATGTTTGAGGGGTTATGTTAAAACATGCCCCCCTAATAGAGTCCTTTAGAGATTGTACATTTGCATGCCTTCGTGAAGTGATTTTTTTTTAATTTTAGGAAGCCCCATAAGAAAAAATCATTGGGTGACAAATCTGGAGACCTTAAAGCTCAGTTAATAGGGACACCACGACCATTTCATCTGTTGGGGAGTACTTCGTTTAGGTAAGTTTCGCACTTCTCTTGAATAGTGAGCAGGAGCTCCATCGTTCTGATACCATACTGTGTTGATATTATCAACTACTGTAGTAATAGCAGGGACTATTTGATTTTGAAGAATATCTAAATAAATTCTGCTAGGCAGGGTACCGTCGATAAGGAGCAGACCAATTAAATTATCACCCAATATTCCAACCCATACATTAAGACTAGCGGTATTGTGTATGTGCAAACACATGTTGATTAGGTTGGCTCCAATACCGATAATTTTGACGATTTGGTTCTCCATTTAATGCGCACTCGTTAGTGAAACAAATATTTTCTAAAAAATGTTCATCAGCATGACATTTATTAATCATTAATTCACAAAAGGTGATTCGTTTTTCACTATCTGCTGCTAAAAGCTCTTGCTGCGTGGAATATTTGTAAGCAAAATATTTGCGTTAAGAATGCGGTGAACATTCGAGCGAGATTACAATTTGTGCAACTGTGTGTTTGCAGGGAATAGGCCGTTCATTAAAATAAACACTAAAAAGCTCGCAAGTTCTTCGCAAACTGTTACCTGCTAAATCCCATGTTACCATTTGAATTTATTCTTCTGTTGTAAACACATTCATTGTTAGGTATTTGAAAATGTAATATTAATTATTTTAAATAAATTTCCTTGAAATAATTATGTAATATGAAAATTATTTGACAGAAGTAATTTTCTGTTTGTTTTCAATCTTTTGTTTTGGCCATTCAGAAAGAATCAGCGTGCCTGCCGGCTCTTAGCGGCCTGTTCATTTGCAAGCTTTTCGAGTGATCCGCGTGGCGCTGTTACCCGGGGATTTGGAAGCGTTGGCTCGGCGTTTAAACTGCAGAAGGCTGAGCTGACGCGGCGCATTCAACAAAATAATTTCGATTTTATCTTTTCGCACGCATAGAATGCTTGATTTTTACGCGCAAGCAAAATTTACAAATTTTGACGTTTCTACGTACGCATTTTCGTTCATTGCAAATTTAGTTTGTTGCTTCTATGAAAATCCATTTTGTATTTTTTTCGTACAAAAATGTCGTAAAACTAACCTAATTTAACGTTTCAGTCACAGAACAATAATCTGACAGATAAAAGCTAAGCTTCAAACCGGCTGGCGTGGTTCTGAACTTCAATCCCCGGATATGCCGAGTCACAACTTTTTAATGCTATTTGTCGCAAATGAACAGGCCGCTGAGAGCCGGCGGGCATGCTGATCCAGAAGGCTGTGGAAAGAATATATAGCTCATGGCAATAGTTGATACTTATATAATTTCCCAATGTTAATTTTGCATGTCTGGTAGTCACTGAGACACACTCTATAATCTACAAAAATCAATAAGCGTGAAAGAAGTACTTACTCGAATAGGCCAGTTGGTGGATGAATATGTGGATGGAATAGGAACGACGAGCCACTGCCTGCCCTCAGCCAATGTACTAGTAGCAGAAAATGCACCATTTTCATTAAAAACTCCATCATCCTTGGCAGACCGATCCGAGAACAACTTAATTAACGTATTCGCTGTGTTAACATATAACCGATCATCACCTTGTAAAAATAAGTGACTTTGATGGCTCTGCAAGTATTTAATTTAAGATCACATTTTCACTTCCTGTACTGCATAACTTACCATGCATGGGTTAGTAGTGAGAGCACTCTTTACAAAATCAAGTTGTATTACGTTATATTCCGTTGGCTCATCAATATTGGAACTCTTTTGTACAGCTGAATTACTGTTCATATCCTTGGTTTCTGCAGAGTTGGAATTTCGGTAAGTGTGCTTTCGAATCATCCATAGTTGGTACCCTTCTGTGGCCCATTCCTAACCAAATACACTTACAACAATTCTTACAAGTTGACAGAGAAACTTACCAATGATGTTACATGAAGTGGATTGCACCTCTCCAAATCAACATGCAAGCCATAATCCCATCCCAAGGAACACATTAGAAGAGCACCGAAAGTGGACCATACAGCTATGCCTCCTCTAGTCCATGATGCTGCCATAGCACACCCATCTGGCGTCCACTTTACTTGACTGACGATTCCTGGACACCCTGGGTAATCCTTGCTACTCAAAATACAATTGTGAGAGATTTCCAGGCCACCTGTACTTTCATCAATGTAATACACGACACATTCTGAACTGTAAAAAGAAAAAAGTTTTTAAATATATTTATATTTAACAATAATAGTAGATTATGTTATTAGGAGTAAAAGTGATACTTTATGTGGCGAAGCTGAAGTTTATTTAGTCGAACGTTAGTGAGGCAAATAATTCAGCTAAGCCACATAAAGTCACTTTTACTCCGAATAACATATACTATTTTATCCGCAAACGTATTCAGGTAAATTTCATTAATATAAATTTAAATAAAAAAGGATGCATCGGCCGGGAATCGAACCCAGGCCACCCGCGTGACAGGCAAACACTGTACCGCTGCGCCAACCGATCTTGTTCAAATAACGCGCTACTGTAATGATATATGAACATACTAAATCACCCGAGCTAATAGCACACGGCCACAGCAGCTGTCACACCATAAACCACGGCGACAGATGCTCCGATCCGCTGCTTAAAGGTTTATTTAAATTAAAACATTTTCGTACTCTTTGAAAATAAAACCGGCCTACGGATCTAAGTCTAAGAATTAGCAAAATTTTAAGCCATCATACAATTTAATCGGTCCAGTATATTCGGAGGAGATAACGAAGAAACATAGAAAGAAAGAGGGCAACGATTTTGTGTGCTTAGGCAGATAAAGTATGCAAAAGTCGCTATTTTGTCTGCTTAGGCAGATAAAGTGACACTTTTACCTTGTCAATAAAGACAAATAACTTGTCACTTTTGTGACGTTTGCGGATAAAAATACTAGATTTTACAAAGTCAAGTTCGGGCACTTCATTTCATGTATGAACACGGTCTGATGCAAGGCGAGCCAGGGTCACCAAAATATCTCTTTCCAAAACCCAATTAATCTGGCACACCGTTAATGGTGTACTAGGTGATGTGGTTAGCATCACGTCTTCGATAACTGCCTTACTTTCCATACTACCACAATTTAAAGTGACTGGGTGGGCCGCCCACCAGTTGCCAGATGTGGGGATTAAACCCCGTACCGTGGCATTGCAGCCTGAGCTCCTTAACCGCTGTGCCACGCTGATTTTACAAACGTACTTGTAATTACAGCTCTAACAACTTTCAAAATTGTGCGAGTAACATTTCACACCATAATATTACTGTGTCTAAATATGCATTTAAAGTATTCATACTTACTTTGCCCTACCAAATGTTATCAATCTGTATTTATGGTTAACAGTAGCACAGGTTGCATCTTCTATACCTTGGGCCCAAATACCTTGGACTTGCTGTAAGCAAGAAATATCTTAATAATGATTGTAATTTGGCATTTTAATTCCTTACATTAGGATCAAATTTTAGTGAAGATGCCGTTAAAAAAGCTGCTCTCCCGTCATTTAAAGCTATGGCAAAACCACCCACTAATGGAGAATATTCCATAGCTATAATGTATGTATTTTCTTCAACAATTGGCACGGCTGAAAAACAAAACCTGTATAATATAGTGATAAATAACTAAACTTGCGTTTATTATGCATATAATTAACATAACAATCACCTTAACGCCGTGACCCTTAAATCAATTAAATATTAACCTTTTGAAACCTGCTGATTGATGCAGAACGGTATTCTTCTTAGATCTAAATTGTAATCTCTGTTTTGAGATCCATCCCAACGATATCGCAGCACATGCCCTTTGTTGTTGCCACCATCAGTTCGGTCATTGTTATACAAACAATGCTGGTTATTGCACCATCCCAAACCATTACTTCTTCACCCTGCGCAAAGGTACTACTCATAAAACAAACATACTATTACCAGAATATATCTTACAAGCGTCAAATGCAATGGAGGGATTATTTCTTTAATAAATAATTCGGCACTATCTCTTCTTAAATTTGCATGTGGCGAATCTGTTTGCACATAGAGTCCTTTTTGATCTGCGATGACGTCCACATTGTAGAATAATAAATGCCCCTCCGATGTCTAAAAATTTGCCAACAAATGTAAAAATATACCAAATAAATAGTTCAGGTTGGCTTACGGCAATTACAAGCATACTGGCATCCGGTTTCCATTCTACCAAAACATTGGTGCCTAACTTACTAAGAGAATCAGGAGATCGACGGTGAAAAACGATTGGAACGCAGGGCTAAAATTCATTACAGTTTTAAGGTAAATAAATGACCTATATTTAGAGGTAAGAGTTATAATTTACCTTGCAAAACCAAAGTGCTAATGCATCGTCTGTTAGGATAGCAAATAAAATTCTGTCTCGGTTGCAAATTATTTGTTTAATGGTTGTACGACCCAATTCGGGAAGTTTTAAAACCTTTGGCCACCCAACCGGAAAATACATCGTTTAAGCCTCGAAGCGTGAAAGTTCTAACACATTGCACTATTTACATTTTTAAAAATAAATAAAAATACATTCTTTTAATTTAATAGATATTGCAGTACATTAACATTTCTCTTTTGACGTTTCATAGTAGCATATTTCATACTAACATTTAACATACAAAAGCACATTTATTATACACAACTATTCTGAATACGAAGTAATAATAGTGGTAATACCATGGCCGACTAAATTAAATACTATGGCCTGCACATAGGGAACAGAGCCAGTAGATATAGAGAGTACCGCCACGTCCGCCATGTTTATTCCTCTGACCAAGATCTTGCCTCTGACATATGAGTCACTTTGAAGTTTGTAACACAATTCCGTCAACGTGACGTTTGTTGGCAATCCAAAACTTTACTTAAAATTGGCAAGACTGTAAGTCTATGTCAAATTCGAGGTTAGCAGGTTAGTTTTTGCGTCAGTTTTGACACAAACTGGCGCAAAACATAACCTGCTAACCTCGAATTTGACATAGACTTACAGTCTTGCCAATTTCAAGTAAAATTTTAGACATACCCCAATCAGTCATTGCTGGTGGGAACAAAAATGGCGGCGATAGCGGCATTTTCACAGAACAAAGAATGGCGGTACTCTCTATATCTACTGGCTCTGATAGGGAATCAGGGACTCTAATAGGGAATAGAGTCCCTGTATATAATAAGGTAAGAGTTGGGACATGTGGAACCAATGTCAAAAACCACTTGATTTTTCATCAGAGTTTTTTCGTTTGTTAACCTTCAGTTTTCTTTGATTTGACAAATAAATATTGTGTGACAAGAGGCATGTCAATAAATTCTTCGATTTGACATCATTATTTTTAACATTTATTAGTTACTAATGAAAGCATATTACATATTAGGTATGAAGAAACTTTAATTGCTTCCAGCGCTTATAAATTCAAGCCAACATAAACACTAAAGTACGAGTAGCCATCACAGTATGATTCGAGAGAACAATCTGCCCAACACATTTATCAGAGGATACGCAGCATATCTATTCACTCAAATTCATTTTGTCTAGGGTAATTATAGGTACTTGATTCATATAATTTACTTTAATTTTCTAAAATGTAAATACATCCTGTAAAATTCCACTTTTAAATATTAAACACTCCAGTTTTATATTTAATGTTCAAACGGAAGGATATATGGTAAATGTAGCTTTAATAACCATTGGTTCCACAAGCAAATTTAAGAAGTAACGCTGCCAGAATGAAGCAATTGATTTTGTGCCGAATAGCATCAATTTGATCGGGATTGAAATTATCTAAATTTTCTATTTGGTTTCTTTCTCTTGCCAGCTTATTGCTCAAAATGTTATAGTTTAAATTTTAAAATATTAATCAGCAAAAGCTTAGTATAGTTGAAACTTCGACTTAATACCTTCTTACAATCGTTTGGAGCTCATGGATGTTGTTGCTACTGAAAGTTTGTTAGCAATTTGTCTAGATCTATCTGTACTTAATAATTTCTTCTTCCAGTATTTATTTTACTGTTGATTTTTTGAGAAACCCTGAAAATAAAATGCCTGATTTGTTCTATTTTTACAATTAAAAACTGAGCAGCCTGTCATAGTGACAGCAAATAAAGTTGGATATTTCGTTATTCAGTTTGAAAAACGAATTGTCAAATTGTGTAAAAACATATACTCCATGAGATTGGATCCAACCAATGAAAAACGGGCATCGCACATGTCCCAACTCTTAGTTTAATATATACAGGGACTCTAATAGGGAACACCCCCTAGAGACATCTAGTAATTAATACTGAAAAGTATTTTATATATGGCGGCAAATTTAAATATTTGACATGTGGAATACAATAGCATATGTTATTTCTATAGAAATGCTCATTTTTCCCATGTCGAAAATTGAAATATGAATAGATTAAGTCACTTTTGTAAATGTATTGACAACTTAAATGTTATTCTAACAATCATAAGTTTTAATTTAATTAAATCCTTTAAGCAGTGGAGCGGAGCATCTGTCGCTGTGGGTTATGGTGTGACAGCTGCTGTGGCCGTGTGCTATTAGCACGGGTGAAACATAATCTACCATTATTTATTTTATTTTAACCTGTTTTACAGTATAAATACCCAATTACAAAACAGTTTTATCTCAACCAGACTATGGACACCTGCAATATCAAGCACCAGACAATTCTTTGCACATTGGGAGAATTTCTATAGTAGCCCCGGTATAATAATATCGTCGTTTTTTGCCATATAAGAAGCATGGTATTGTTTTTTGAAGCCTTCACAACAAACTCCTTGCGGGTTTCTGCTGATAAAGGTTAAACAAGCTGTGCAGTTAACCATTGGCACCCATAAGGTTATCACTATCGTAACAGTTCAGGTCTTCTTGTTATCGCCGAAAAACTTTTTAACTTTCACTCCACACTCAGTCCAGCTTTGTGTACATCCTTAGTTGTGAAAATATTCTACTAAATTTTAAAATAGTTAGTGCCAACTGCCTAGTGAATTGTGTTTTTGGCAGCAATGGGTTGAATTTTTACAAGAATTTTGTGGCATTAATGAACCGTAAAGAAACTACATGTTGCATGTTAACTACATTTTTATTAAACATATCTCTAAAATTACAGACTATACATTTCGAACGACAGCAGCTTGTTAATAGTGGTAATTTCTGCAACTTTTAACTAATTGTGGTTTTGTTGTGTTACGACTGGTAACGGACAATTTTTCATCTAATGTCGCACTTTTTAAAATGTTAAGTGGGGGATCAATTAGAAATTACATTGAGCATCCTTTTCTTTCACCACTATCACTATTTTTGTTATTCAATTATTGTCGTTCTTTAAAATTGCCAGAAATTTGTTTTTAGAACGTGATATGTATTCCTCGAATGGAAAATTACTTCAACGTATTTGAGATTATTATATAATTTACAGAAGGGATTACCAGTTAAATCTGGTCGATATTTAACAAGAATGCATTTATATCCCACAAATTTTGAAAAGATGAATGTTCTGCGATCTATCCTAATATTTGCTCATACAGTGACTAGTTCATTTAAATTTTTGAAAGAATCCGGTGATAATTTTCTTAACGTTAATACTACAGTAACATACATGGGGAATATTTATAATTTTTTCCAATTACACGTTTCAAACAAAAGTCAATACATTCGTTCCTTGGATAGCAGCATTGCACCTTACGTTCATGTAGTACGGGATTACCAGGATTGACAAAGGAAACCTCACACGCTCTAGAATTCACTTCATTAAGTACTTATTTATGCATAAAATTTCTTCTTGGGCAAGCTGGCTTCTATTATGTATTAACACGAGCATTCAGTTCTGATGCAGTTTAACCAACTTTCTCTCAACGAAGCTACAGATGCCCGAACAGCAGAATATGCACTAAGGCAAATTTTGCGCTGTGGAATAGTTAAATCGTCTGCCAGTTCAAATAGCGCAGAACATTTTAGCTTTATTGGTAGTATTGCCCAACTGTCATCTCTCCAAACAGCATCCATCAATAGCGAAGGATTGTTATTACCAGTAGAACTACGGTTGAAAATCCAAAGTTTAAAAATCAATGATATGCCTGAAACCAACATTTATTCAGCATCCGTAGCATTTGTATCGGCTAAACTGCAGAATCCGGGGCCAATTTCCCTCCTTTTATTGCTTCCCTGATAATTTTGGTTATTATTACTAGAGAAACACGGTTAATAATAATTAATATTACCAATAGCAGGGGAAGTGGCCCCAGATTCTGCAGTTTTCCCTTTGCATATTAAAAATACAACAAAAGATTACCTGTGATAATTGCATCTCCCCATTATTGTCAACTACCGTGCCAGGACCCTTGCTACGATTAATTTATCTGCAAGACCGTGGATTAAAACTTCTACAAATAAACTCACTTTATGTATTGATTTATTAGAAATTGTGTTAAATTTCAGCAAAAACAATAAACTGAGATTTCATGGTGCAACTAACCTTTTAAAGTTAAATGTCAGATTTTGACATTTGAGCTAAGAAACACACCAAATGCTTTTAAATTCTCACAATAGGTGGCTACAGGGGGTGTTCCCTACATGGATATATTAGTACAGGATACGTTCACTACATGTAAACGTACGTCGAATCTTAAAATAACATATCACGGAGTTCGGTACCTTCCCCCATTTCATTCTAACCTATATCACTTTATTTCTCTCTCCCTTTAGACGTATTTCATACAATGTTTCGTACGCTTAATTTTGAAGTTTTGAAATGAAAACGTCAGAAGTGTCATACAATTTCACAGTTTATTCTTCGAAAATTGAACTTTAGCAATGGTTTTGATTGCTATTATCAAAGAGGATATATCCTCTTTGGCTATTATTATCAACCGTAAAACTCAAAGGCGTTAGCGAGTGAATATCTTGCACACCCCCACACCTCATCGAGTAAGGTTATCAAGTGTTACCTGTTGAGGTTATGTTTCCTAATTTGTGTTTATTTATATGATTACTTCTTTTCTACATTTTGTAGCATCTTGAGACCAAAAAGACTATCTCTGGCACAATGTAACACGAGTTAAATGTATTTTATCAGAATTTCTCTCAATGGCGAGTCCAAGTACCTCTCTAAAGGATAGCGCTATACGTAATTCACGCATTGAGAGTGACAGAAATAGATGGTACGTCTTGTTCAACTATATCAACGGCACGCCGTATCTTGTACTTATATATCTATGGTTCCCTATGGTTCCCTATCATAGATAATATAATAATATACGTTCCCTATGTGCAGGCCATAGTAATTTAGTTGGCCGTGGTAATACTAAACCTACGGCCGCCGGTACGGCTGAGTGGTGTTGCAGATCTCACGGCACACAGTTTTACAACTAAAATACTATAAATTAGAATTGCATTTTGTGATTTTGTTCAGCTATTAATTGTAAAAATAGAACATGTCGGGGATATTCTTTGCATCGTTTTCTAAGGAATGAGAAAATAAAGCGCGTCTGGATAAATAACAGCAAAATTAAGGATTTTAAGGCAAACAAGCCGTTTATGTAATAAACATTTTTATGATCAGTGGTTAATTAAACATGCAAAAATGATACCGAAATATAATGCTATACCAACATTATTCAATTTTTGGCAATCAGATTTAAATAAATGTAAAAATTCTAAAATAGAGGAAAACGAACTAATCGATGGTGAATTGAAAGCATCAAACGGCAGATTATTCGGGCCAGTGTTAATCAGTACAAAAAGACAATTTTCCTCTGGGGTGGTTGAATTACGTCCTACCCCACACCTAAGATTATAAGCAGAAGTTTTTCATAACACAAGATTTCACTACCCGTTTATTTCTAACGGCAGTTCACATGTCCTCAGAAATACTTTTTACCATAACCTGAAAACACACTAGGTAGGACTAAAAAAGTAACTAAATTTAGTCGACAGAATTTTCAAGTTTGAATAATTCGACATAAATATAATTTTTCTTGCAAGTTGCTTCATATTTCTAAATGCATGAATTCTGTAATTTGACATGTCAGTTAATGGCACTTTGTCATACTCCTTTCAAATTAAAAAAAAAATAAATATATTATTGCTAAATCATGTGATCCTTGAGTTGTGGATCCAATGGTTTAACTCTTTATATATAGGAACTCTACGGCACCCCGACACTAATAAACGGTATAAGAGGTTACAGATTATATATACACTCTCCGCCAAAAAGTCGGCATAATATGGGAAAAATTGTTATTTTTGATTTATAAAAAAACTTTTTTCGTCAATAATTTGTGATTGTCTAAAAACCTATTTAGCCTTTATCATATATACCGTGTGATTTTTAGAAGCCATTTAAATAGATATTAATTAGAAATGAAAAATATTTCTCTTAAAAAGCGCCTTGCATAGAAAACGTAAAAATTATGCAAACATACTACTTTTCGGTCAATAATAAAAAATCTAAGAAAGTAATTAACATTATATATTATTTTATCCGCAAACGTCACAAAAGTGACAACTTATTTGTCTTTATTGACA
This sequence comes from Agriotes lineatus, assembly GCA_940337035.1. Classification (NCBI taxonomy): domain Eukaryota; kingdom Metazoa; phylum Arthropoda; class Insecta; order Coleoptera; family Elateridae; genus Agriotes; species Agriotes lineatus. Next base: position 69,405,991 of record OW679195.1, read on the forward strand.
AGGTAAAAGTGTCACTTTATCTGCCTAAGCAGATAAAATAGCGACTTTTGCGTACTTTATCTGCCTAAGCACACAAAATCGTTGCCCTCTTTCTTTCTATGTTTGTTCGCTATCTCCTCCGAAGATACTGGACCGATTAAATTGTATCATGGCTTAAAATTTTTCTAATTTTTAGGCTTAAATCGTAGGCCGGTTTTTATTTTCAAAAAGAGTACGAAAAAGTTTTAATTTAAACCTTTAAGCAGCAGATCCGAGCATCTGTCGCCGTGGTTTATGGTGTGACAGCAGCTGTGGCCGTGTGCTATTAGCTCGGGTGAATCAGTATGTTCATATATCATTACAGTAGCGTGTTATTTAAACAAGAGCGGTTGGTGCAGAGGTACGGTGTTCGTCTGTCACGCGGGTGGCCTGGGTTCGATTCCCGGCCGATGCATCCTTTTTTTAAAATCTATATTAATGAAATTTACCTGAATACGTTTGCGGATAAAATAGTATATGTTATTCGGAGTAAAAGTGACTTTATGTGGCTTAGCTGAATTATTTGCCTCACTAACGTTCGGCTAAATAAACTTCAGCTTCGCCACATAAAGTATCACTTTTACTCCTAATAACATAATCTACTATTTCCCAATTATAAACATTTGGAGTGTTCACATAAAAAATGTGAACTTCAATATTAAGTCTTTGTATGTGAAATTTTGAAAAATATTCAAAAATTTGAAAAATGAATTTTTAGCTAATGTAAAAAAATGCTTTTTCTGGCTTTGATATTATTCAGTTAGCTAAAAATAACACACTCTAAAAAAATTTCTTGAAATCTTACTTAATTTCCGGAAAATAGCACTTTTTGGATTTTGACAATTTCGAAAAATTCTATTTTCTAAACAAGTAAAAAGCACTCGGTGTATATGATAGGGGTTAAATAAGTTTTTATACAAGCACAAATTATTGACGTAAAAACTTTTTTTGAAAAATCTAAAATAAAAAAAATTCCCATATTATGCCGACCTTTTGGCGGCCACTGTATAACTACTAAACCTAGCCATAAGGATTTAACCTGGACTATTTACCTCATATAAAATTTCAGCCAATCACGTTAAGCATAAAGCGGCAAAAACGAGAAAAAGTCCCTTGGAATTGTAACAACCCGCAAGAAATTGCAGTTATAATTATAAACCTTATAGATTTTAAGTTTTCATGAGGAAGAATAAATCGAAGCCGCCCCCGCAAAAATTTCATTTACTAAGCACGTAAAAGGTTACATTGTTATAATCCAAGCAACGGTTGAATTGCATCCGGGAAGTCAAAGAAATTCGATATTAACTTACTGGCAGACTTTTCAGAGAATCGGGCTGCGCCAGCAAACATGCAATTTCTGTACTGTGAGTACCGATGAGTCAGTTTGGTTTCATGCAGTACCAAGAGCCGCTACGAATAAAGCCATTTTGGCAAGTTGGCAAAACGGGAACTCCCGGCTCTTCACGAAAGAAAATTACCTTTTGGGGAACGCGAACTGGACAGGCAGTCTTCCCCGGATTTCACGAGATAAATTGAGTTAGCGCTGAGGCGCTTCGGCGCTAAAAATTCGTAACACCGCACCGGCGTGAGCCGCGTGCCCCGCGAAATAATCGAAGTTAAAATTGAAAATTCTATTTAAAACTTATGTGAGCAAGTGTTGTGCTAAGCCACTCAAAATTCAAGGAATACCAACCAGGGGATCTAAAATCTAGCCTAACATATTTAAATTTCCTAAGTCAATTCGGGCGTACCGCAAATGAATAAAATTAACATTCACCCTCCAAGTTCTAGCAACGGCATCTGGACAAAGGTCAGTCGTTTATGGTATTTATTTAACCAACTAAAAGCAGGGCTGCTATGTTTATTCTTCCCTTCCAAAGTAAATTGATGTCAGAAAAATTAAGCATAATTTTGATCAACCTTTTTACGAAGCTACAGTTAATTAACCATTGATCAGATAAGGTAAAATTAATTTGTACTTGATCCAAATTTTTAAGTTCTTTTAATATAAGTTATTTATTCTTTTGTGGGTGTTTTATTAAACCATAACTTAACAGTACAACCCCTACGATTACTAATCGTGGACAGCGGATGGGTTACAATCCCCTACTTGCAAATAGTGATCTACGGGTTCAAACCAACCCCTATATTACACAAACGTGGCAGCATGTAAAACTGGTAACCCGGAGGTGACAAAACCACCCCCTGGGTTACAGAAGGATTTAAGTGACTATGCATACATCTGTCAAACGATGTCATTTGACCAATAATCGAACGCGCTTTTTTATATTTCAACCAATCAAAAACGACTGGCGTCGATAATTATTGTCATATAACAACTTATCGGTAATACTCCAATTTATTGTTGATAATTTGTAGTATTACCGAAAAGTTGTTAGATAACAACTTATCGGTAATACTCTACCTTACTCATTAAAATTATGATTCGTTAGTTTTTTTAATCGATTCAAGCAATAGTCACGCAAAATATATTGCGTGCATAGTTCCTTGCTTCGATAATGCTGACCAGATTGCATCCCCGCTGGATTGCTTAGAAAATACGCCCTCCAGCTTCGCTGTCGGGACATATTTTCATAGCAATCCAGCTGGTCGTGCAATCTGACCAGCATTATCGGCAAGTCACTATGCACTTAATACATTACTGTTGATAAGTTCTTACATGTTGTTATGATATTGATACAGGGGTTTAAAAATCAGATTAATAAGATTAAAAGAATAATTAAAAATTACAAAGATGAATTTAGATGTGAAATAGATATCAAAATTATTAAGATGTATTTAGAAAAGAAAGGAAATAGAATTTATAATTTAATTAAATGAAGCTAATTGGGAAACAGTAGAATTTTAACTTAACTTAATATCTGAAGTGAAAATGGAAGTTAATGACAAATACTTTTTCGAAATATACTATTTAACATACTTAGTAGGTATTAGACATATAATAAAGCTTCAATGGTGTGTTGGACTGAAAATAAGCTAGATCGCTAAGAAGATAGTTTATTGATTAGAATAAAAAATTTGATAACGAAAATGATGTAATACAATTTGTAGCGTTTGAAATTAAGAAATAAACCCCTTATAAATGTTTTTTTAAAAATATTTTGGTAAATAAAAGGGTTAAAATTGGAAATAAAATTGACGTGGTGAAAAAGAATAAAAAGTAAAATGTTAAAAGAAGAAGATTAGCAGACTAGATGGATGGAGATTAGAATGTGATGAGAACACCAATCTAATACAGTTGTAAGCTACAAAGGCAAATAAAAGTAAGGGAATGCTGAATTGAGTTTATTGTGAAATTACATTGCATCGACTGAATTGTACAACGAGGAGTGGTTTATAAAGGAGGTGGTTTACATCGACATCATTAGCAGAGTGAGCGTATTTGTGGGGCTTGTCAAGTGACATCTTGTGGCTAGCATCTGGTCAAGGTTCGTGGTGCCGGGTTGTAGCAGGCTTAATACTTGTGATTTGGTTGAGCATTGGAGTAAACACATCTACAGCTGAGGTAGATTTGGATGCATACTGAGGTGGAGGTGTGAATGCTGTTTAAAAAAACGAGCTGTTTTTGTGTGTTCCTGTGGCGAACTGTTTTCCTGGGTTCCTGTGTTAATTTGGATCCGAATTCTGGACGTCTTGGCAGTTGGTTGTCAGTCGAAACCTTCACCGTGGTTTTGATAGTGGAGCAGTTCTTGTAACGTGGTGAGTCGCAGAGCTGGATGCATTGGGTTTGGTAGAGGAGAGTGTTAAGTCCAATAACAGGTAACAGAATACAGGTATTTAAAATAAGAATTGAAAGAAAATAAAGAGTGAAGTGAGTTAATTTTAATTAAGGGAGTACTTACCATTTCAGATTGTGGAATGACAAATGTAACGAGAAAGTATTTGTAATTGATTTTTCAAAATTGAAGTGTCAGTTCACAGATGAATTGAGCTGTCATATAAAATAAGAACATAAAATTTCAGAATATAAGCAATCTAGATTATAAAGAATCCGACCTGATTTTCAGTCAAGTGTTCTACTAAGGCTAGCAGTAAATAATTTTAATTATCCATAATAAAATAGGGCAAATAAATTAATTAAAATTTAATTTTAAAAAGAATTGATTGAGAATAAACTAAAGGTGTAAGTCAATTATAATATAACATAAGCGTTACAACGTGATAGAGTCACCGTAACCTAAGTTGGGCACACAAAGTGGAGCTAATCATCTTGACAATATATTACAGACCAATCCAATTTGATTATCTTCGACCGCGTTTGTCAATTTGACAAATCAGATCAAACTTGAAGTGAAAATGACCCTAGGGGGATTGTCAATCATCGGGTTATTCCTAGGCAACGCACTTTCGGGTTGTTATTTGTCAAAATTATTGAAGGTAATTATCACTGCCTTGTTAAGTTATAGGTGATTATTTTCTTCATATTCACAATAATGCGTAATTACCATGGTGTCTGTCAGTTTAATAATGACAAAAATGTGTCAAAATTTAATCGCTTGTGAATAACCTTAACATGATTATTAAAGGTGCTTCACCAACTGAATTTTATCTATTTATTCAGGAAATAATTACGCCGAACATCTCGCATGCATGTAAACTAGCCTGAATAAATTTTGTCGAATTTCTGTCAGAATGTTTTGCTCTGAAGAAATATATCTCGTAAATTTTCCGCCCCAAAATTCTTGTTGAGCGGCAACTTGATAAATTTCTTAGCAAAACATTCTGACAGAAAAAGTTAAAATTTAATAGGCTATTATAATGCACTTGGGATATTACTGTTTACAATAGCCTTGCACGCATGGTGTAAAGAATACAAGGTGTAACGTTTCCTCAGAATGTGGGCGGACCTCAAATTCAACCAATAGGACATGGTCCGACAAATGGCACGATTGGTAGTACTGAAGTGTATTGTTGAAGACGCTGTCGATGTCAAATTCGAGGTTAGGTTTTGCGTCAGTTGGTGTCAGATTGACGCAAAATGTAACCTGCTAACCCCGAATTTGACATCGACTGACAGTGCCAGCAACATATACGATCGCAACCATGGTTACACCATGATCGAGCCGTGATGGATTTCCTGAGCAGGACCATCGGGGATTGGTTGACATCTCCCCTCTATTTTCTGAACGACTGCCTATCCCGGGAGCGTTTCACCTTGTATTCTTTACACCATGCTTGCACGAATACATTTCCTTAGTTGTAATTGGAAAAAAAATGACAATTGTTTGACAGCTTACATTTTTTGAAATGTCATCAAAACGTGTTGTAGTATTTTCCGTGTCATTTTATTTGGGAAATAGTCTAATCAAATATATCTCGGTCTCATTATTTTGCAGGTAAAATTTGAACTCAATACTGTTTGTTATAGGTAATAAAGGGTACAGGGCAGGCTCGGACTGGCTCCTTTGGGGGCCCTCGGCTAGAGACCGAAGACGGGCCCCCTTACCGGGGTGTCGGGGAGGGGGATATGGAATGCCTCCAGGGGAAGGGGGGTCGGGGGGCCGCCCCTGGAAAATTTTTGAAAATTACATGCTTGAAAACCTCATTTTCCGCTATTTTGGCACTTGAAAAGTTGTTGAGTAAAGGCAAGATCTTTATCAAAAATTAAGCTTTTCTCTTGTAGTTTACTTACTTTTACAAGACATTTTTATATTATTTTTATTATATTTAAAATAGCTACACGCTGGAAAAAATAAGTAACTAATTTTATCATCATGATCGCTTATTATATGTACACAAAGAATCATTGAAAATGAATAGGGCTATGCAACCAACATTACAGTAGTTGATTATGTTTTCTGAATTCCTCTTGTCTCTAAAGTAGAATCGTGTTGTTCTAACTCTCTACCTATCGTAATAATAAAATAACGTTGCACGCAATTGCAAAAACGTCGGTTAAGTTAATTTGAAATGCATAACCCTGTTCATTTTCAATGATCGCAAGTGTAAGTCCAGTAATAAACTGTTTTAAGTATAACACTATAATAGTTAAAAAGTGTCAATGTTTTCTGGTGTCCATTTATAATAAGAAAAAGTGAAAGAAAAAAATCCTAATGGTTATTTATGACAACAAATAAAAAAACTTTAGATTAAAAATACACACTTACTTTACATCTACAAAAACGAATGGATAATGTTAATATATGCGTAGGCACACTTTTTCTGCTGTGCTAAGAGTAAACATTAACTGGCAACAGCTTAAAATTGATTGTACACGCGTAAGCTTCCTGGGAAAAAGTAAAACGACTCTGACGCAACTATTTATAAATGTATTTAAACAAATATGTACTCACAAAAAATATATTAATTTATTTGCGGGATCGGGGGCCCCCTTGCGCCGGAACCCTCGGCCTGTACTGCAGTACTGAAGTGTATTGTTGGTGACACTGTAAGCCTATGTCAAATTCGAGGTTAGCAGGTTAGGTTCTGCGTCACTTTTGACACAGACTGACACAAAACCTAACCTGCTAACCTTGAATTTGACATAGACTTACAGTGTCACCAACAATACACTTCAGGACTGCCAAACGCATAACATCAACTGGAGCTGCTTATTGTGCTTTAGTACATAAAAACGTATTCTGTCCAGCTTGGCTATGTTTTGACATTTAGTGTCACTTTTATGTAAAAATTTAATATTTTGCATTTCTTATGAAATGCGATAAAATAGTATACGCAACACTTTTCTAAACTTGTTGCGTAATATACTATTAATGCGTTTCAGAACTGAAAATGATCTATCGGCAGACGTGTTTGAAATCGGAAGCGTTTTGAATATACGGAGTAAAATTTCGACATTCGGTTAGATGTCCTCGAATTCTTTCTGCTTTATGCATTTCAATAAACTTCTTGGGTTGTTTGGTAATACAACCCCATTGCTGCCCAGATTTGAATTTTGTAAATGACATTGAAGATGAACTAGCTCTTCTATGACCTCCTTTTCGATGTAAACGCAGAATGCCTGGCTAATTGCCAGCCCTTTTTCTTGCAATTCTGTAGATAAGCTTAACACGCCTCGGTCTTTTGTTCAGCGGTAGGTTCTACAATGGCGTCAATGGGAGAAGGGGGCGTGTAGACATTACCCTTGTCGATGCAGCTAAATCGATGGGAGTCAACTTTTTGTTTCAATACTTTTATTTCTATTGGCAACCAGATACACATGAAAACTTAATATTATATATACAAAAGGAAAACAAATATAAAAACACGAAAAACAAAAACATATATACAAAAAATCGCCTAGCCTTGGGCGCTGGGGGCGCGGGAGGTGATGGGGCGGCCTTTCCTGGAACACAAGGTTCGTTGTCAGGCGGCGGGCGCAAAACGAGACCTCCAATGGGTCAGGGCTGGCTTACGTAGCAGACCTGGGGGTGTCCATGGCGAGCGGGCGATGTTTGGCTCGGAGCAGACTGGCTGTGGACTCGTCCTGGAAGCTGCGGGAGCTGTAGGTGGATCCTGGACAATTCCTGGGGCTGCTGGCGAATTCGGAGCTGGATGCTGGCTGATTGCGGCTCGGCTTGGTTGCGTCCGGAAGCGAAAGTTGCCCAAACGTCAGTGGTCGGAAAATGAGCCGGCTGGAGGTCCTAGAGAGAGCTGCTAGTGGAGATGGCTTCTGGATGGTCTCGGTTGAGTTGTCCTGGAAAGCTGGAGGCTGCTAGGTGGTCCTGGAAGGCTGGATGCTGCTGGCTGACTCTCCTGGGTTGAGTCCGGAAGCGGAAGTTGTCCAACTGTCAGAGTCCTGAATAGGAGACGGCTGGAGGTCCTGGAGAGAGCCGGTAGTTGGTCCTGGAAGGCTGGATGCTGCTGGCTGACTCTCCTGGGTTGAGTCCGGAAGGGGAAGTTGTCCAACTGTCAGAGTCCTGAATAGGAGACGGCTGGAGGTCCTGGAGAGAGCTGCTAGTTGGTCCTGGAAGGCTGGATGCTGCTGGCTGACTCTCCTGGGTTGAGTGAGGAGCTTTCGTGGAAGACTGGATGATCCTGAAGAGGCTGATCCTTGGAAGGCTGATGGTTCCTGGTTGACTCTCCTGGGTTGAGTGATTTCGTCTGGCCTGGGCCTCCCTATTTAAAGCAGCCCTGTCCTTTGTGTTCAGTTTCCTGGGTTCTCATTGGTCCGAGGAAGAGGGATGACTGCTTATTTTTATCGTGATTCCTAATTCCGCGGTTATTTCCGCGGCGTGACCTATTAGCGCTTTGATTTGTGTCCCAATAAATAGTCGTTAAAATGCTGATTCTAACGATACCCTACTTCCTAGGTTCCGTTGCATATTAATTGAAATCGGAATTTGTCCCCGTGTTCTGCGTATAAAAGCGCTTACGCATTATGATATATATATATTTTCTATGTGCGTTTAAAGAGTTCTCTTTGTTTTCCCTGGATGCGCGCTAATTTTATATGGATTTTGATACCATTTACGCCTTCCTGGGATGCTTCCTTCCGCTAATTACAATTTAATTTGTAATATTTGCACCCTCGCCCGATGTATTCGGCAGTTGCCCTGATTTTACCATTACAAAATGCGTTTATGTTAAGCCTCCGCTGGTTTCGAATTTCTGTTGTTTTCTTGGGCGAAATTTTCCCGCTCGGTGAGTCGCGATGCTTTCGCCGGCTGATGGAAAAATTTGTTTTACTCGACCTGTATGGGTGCTAGAGACTTGGGCGTTGTTTTATTAGGTGGCGGCTAATGTTTTCTATCGGCAGGTATCCTCATGTGGGGTTTTGATTGGGAGCACTATGATTAGGAGCGTTTTATTAATTGAACTTGGATTTCAATTTGGCAGCGCGCTTGCAATTTTAGGACTGGCAGGTTGTTGGCACTTTATTGTCTTGTTTGTGCAGAGGTTTGCATTTGAAAATTGGTGTTACTTTGAGCTGGCATGCCGTAATTTATTGTTTTATTCTTGCAACGGTTTTCCTTTAAAATTCGTGTAGGATTGGGGCGTTTTGCTGGTGAACAGATGTGTTTGTAATTTGTTCGCCGCCTGCTTGGCGATGGAAAATTACTTCGTTGATTTTATTTGTTAACCGATTCATATTAAGCTATTTACAGTAAAAATTGTCCGGTAGAATTAAAAAATACATTTTTTCTATTTTGTTAAATATTTATTTTTAAGCGGAGTTGGCATTTTTTAAAAGGGGATTTGGCGCCCTTTTGCATTGGCGCCCTTAGGCACGTGCCTACCTGTGCCTAATGGATAATACGGCCCTGCTCAATGCCCATAGCTTAAGAGCGTATTCTTTGGCCAATTTTTAGTCGAGTTATAAGCAATATTAAATTTAACAGTAAATCAGTCTGGTAGGCCATGTAATTGTTTGGTCATATTGTTATGGTGACATTGTTTATTCTTTGACGTTGTTATTTTAAGATTAATTTGCTATGGCTACCTTTTCAAATCAAGAATGTGCCGATATTCACTTTATTTACGGATACTGTGACGGAAATGCAACAGCGTCAGTGCGGGAATATCAACGGAGATTTCCTGATCGAAGAATGCCTAATAAGAAAGTGTTCAGAGATGTGCATAGTCATTTGATAGAAAAAGATAATTTTCTTAAAGCTACTGCAGAACGTCCCGTACAGCAAGAACTTGCTGAAGAAGAAGCTATTCTTAACAGTATCGAAAATAGTCCCTCTACCAGCGTACGAAAAATAGCTAATCGTGTTCATGTTAGTCGAATGAAAGTGAGGAGAACATTACACAATTTTGGTTTGTACCCATATCACATACCATCAGTTCAACATTTACAACCAGCAGACTATGCAGCGCGTCTTGACTTGTCGTTGGTTGATTGCACACCAACAGCTTTGTGGACAAATTCTGTTTACGGATGAAGCCACGTTTACTAGAGATGAAATTACGAATACCAGAAATTCACATTTATGGTCACTTGAAAACCCTTTTTAAACCAGGGAAACGCACTGTCAACATCGCTTTTCGGTGAATATTTTGTGTGGTGTTCTTAATAATCTTCTGATTGGACCATTCATATTTCAAGAACGTTTAACAGCCCAGCATTATGTAATTTATTTACAAAACGAGTTGCCAGGATTAATGAAGGATGTTCCACTTCAGAACAGAGTTGACATGTGGTTTTGGCAGGATGACGCACCACCTCGTTTTGGTATAAATGTAAAAGCATATCTAAATAACAACTTTGCTAACCGGTGGATTGGAAGAGAAGATCCAGTTCTCTGGCCTTCAAAATCACCAGACCTAAGGCCTCTCGACTATTATCTTTTGGGAACACATGAATAGTCTAGTATAATCAAATAAACCACAAACCAGAGATGAGCTAATTCAAAATATTGCGGCTGCAGCTGCATCCATACGAGACGACCCAGATACTCTTCAGATAGTTGGTCAAGCAAACAGCACTGTAGTTTTATCATATATGTATTATACATATATTGCTAGTAGGGCCTCGGAACGCCCGAAAACATTACGGCGCCGACATAGTTTCACTTAGAGTATAACGCGTCTCGTGCGCATGCGTGAGAATTCGAACTCCGCCTTTAGAAGCGAATTTTAAACTTGACCACTTCCCCATTGGGCGGACGACGCCGCCGCGCTTGCGCACAGCTCACATTATACATTGAGAGTTGGTTGTCTGTCTCACTTCCTTCGTGAGTTTCCCACTCAGAGCCGCTAGCAATATAGTAAGTATGAAGAGATCCAAAAAAAACTGTTCCTCAGCGGGCTGTGGAAATTCAACGTATGAATAATATGTTGGTGACACTGTACGTCAATGTCAAATTCAAGGTTAGCAGGTTAGGATTTGCGTCATTTTGTGTTAAAACTGACGGAAAACCTAACCTGCTAACCTTGAATTTGACATTGACGTACAGTGTCACCAACATATTATTCATACGTTGAATTTCCACAGCCCGCTGATGAACAGTTTTTTTTGGATCTCTCGATATTACATAGTATATGAGTTTTATCAAAATTACCTTCCACATCAGCTGCGGCACATCAACATTCCTGGCGTACTTACTTCCAAGTACAGATATAGCGCGAAAAATCTTTAAAACCCGACCTATGCGGCTGGAAGTAAATTAATAACACCCTGTCACCCAAATACACAACAGAAGCGCCTGCACCGGCTTCAATTCTTTTATTAATAACTTGCAATTCCAAACAAGGTTGCCGGAAAAGATGTGGCTGAATTGCGTTGCACAACTATGTGTGGAACTTTGTTACGGTCTTAAACTGACTTTACGACACCGCGCCGGCTCATATAAAAACGAAACGGCCGGCGCGTGCCATAATGGACAAAATCGGGACGAAAGTTCTCCTAGGCCGCTGCCCATGCCGCAACAAGATAAGCCGGCTGAGCATTCAGTGGAGCTAGGGCGGGTTCTTTACGAGATCACCTAAGGGTAACGGCCAGAGGGTCGGTAAATAACGGTAAAATTAAATTGGACGCCACCCGGTTTAATAGACATACGAAAACATAAGGATCGACCCAGAGAAAAACCGGGAAATCAAGCGGGCCTACCTTCTAACCGACACTTGGCAGTAATCTGGACAGCAGGCCGGTTCAGCAACAATGGACCTACCTTTTTGAAAATCCACTTGGCAACTGGCCAAACTCCTCTTACAACTGTTACACAAAACCACACAGAGCGCATGCACAATAACAAGGAAACCAAATTTAAAATGATATGACATGTATTGACACAAAATATTAGAAACTGTATACAAAAAAAAAGGCACATGTAAATCCAAAGTGTAAATACGGCAGTTCGATGGTTGCGCAACGTCTTAAACTAATATCAGAAAGTGACCTAAAAACTGTACAACAACAATAATTTCGTGAAGCGATATAAATAATACGTTCTATGCAAATAAGCTATCTTAACTGACAGTCAAAGAACACAAATATTCGCTAAACAACAATAATTTCGTGAAGCGGTATGACTAATACGTTCTATGCAAATAAGCTATCTTAACTGACAGTAAAAGAACACCGCCCCAGATACTGCATATTTGGACGAGACGGGAAGCATATACTGTGATAACTTTGCGGAAGGCTGTGAGCCGGACGCATAAAGATTTATCTTCACAGCGACATGTAATACGAAGTGCGAACGGGAGGCAGAACGACATGACAGCTTCGCCGGTACAAACCACTGCTAAATGAGTCCCCCTAACGAGAAGAATCCGCCTAAAAGGCGCTTAATCGAGGCCTGCGACCCCACGGCAAATTGGAGACTCAAAGGCTTGCGTTCACGGCATTCCAACGAACACTCACGCCCCTCACACTAAACAATGTCAAACGTACAGCTGGGCAACGTCTCAACAAACAAAGTCACAAAAATTCACGATATCAACAATCGCTGTAACAGCACAATAATCACGGCCTAATTAATGAAACCGAACTTTCTGCGAAACCAAAGCCATGCCACGCGGTACCAGTCCACTCAAAACAAAAGCTGTGCCGCCACCCGACGAACTCCCAAGGGCCGAAGGGGGCGGCGGAGCCGCTCCTGCAAAACCTTCTAGCAGAAAACCGCACAAACAAGACACGTTCACAACTGTAGCTGGCTACTAACTAACTGCCAAAAACCGTTAGCAAAAACTCGAGGAAAGTAAGCGCGTCCCCACCTGACTTTCGAAAGCCAATGGCGATGCGCCCAATAAAACAAATAAGTTCCGGTGACAAAGAGAGCGCGAGGCCTCGCAGTCGCACCAACAGCGTGATTTCTAGAAGGTTCGGAAATCTTGCGAGCGTTAACACCCGATTGTCAAAGTACCAACAAAGGGGTGCCCCGGATGACGAGAAATACTGCGCTTGAGGCCAAATATGTGCAAAATCATTATTATGGAATTAGGCGATGAAGCCAAATAAGTAACTAAAAGGGTTTAACATACGGGCACGCTGCCCTAAAGCCTAGGTGGCTAATTAAAATACAAAATGACCTGACAACTTGTCGTGGGCGAAGTTGTACGAATACAGAGTACATGATAGATACTGAAGACGATGGCATGTAAATCAAAGTAAGGTTAGTGGAGTATGCCTTTTGGGGATACCTACCACTTAAAAAAAACGCTCCGGTAGCTCTACCTCATGGGTGGTGTGGAAACGAGCAGCAACATCAAAATGTAAAATCAGAACATAAATATTAAACAAAAAACATGTTTTTGTCTACAATTTGCAGTATTATATCTGTTGCATGTATATTTGTGAACGATAAATCACCTTTCGGGAGTAAAATACGAAATTCGACCTGTCTTCGTTTCAAGCCCCTTTTTCAGTCGTTTATTGTTCGAAATCCATTGGAGGAAATAAAATTGGCATTAAAATTTTTTTGTGGAGAATTTTACAAGGAACATTTTTAGTAAGTATACAATTTTCTGTGAAACCATTGGTTTCTGATAAAACGCTAAAAACCACCGCAGTGCGTGTTAGGGGTGGTTTTTGGGGGTGAAGTTACCACTTGGGAGTTGGGAACTCTTTTGTTTTTGAAAACGGGTCTAGGCCACAACGGCCAATCGCTATTTTGGCTGTTGTGGCCATGACCACAACGGCCACCGTGACCATAACGGCCAAAAGCGGCCGCATAAACACAACGGCCAATTTGACCATATCGGTCAACTCGAGATTTGACCATAACGGCCACCATGACCATAACGGCCAATTCGGAACTCCGCCTCATGCTCCATTTTGACCACAACGGCCACCGACGCCTATGTATTAGCGTCCCTGGCGAAGTAGACCACAACGGCCAACCGTGGCGGGTGACCACAACGGCCAAAATGACCACAACGGCCAACCGTGACGGGTGACCACAACGGCCAAAATGACCACAACGGCCAACCGTGGCGGGTGACCACAACGGCCAACCGTACTAAACGGGAGATTGTGCGTGGGTGTGTGTGGGTATGTGTTTGTGTGGTGTATATGTGTGTGTGTGATAGAAAAAGAGAGATAAAAAGCAGTGTCGGTCTGGCTATATTTTGTGCCCCCGGCGAAAAATTTTTGAGGACCCCCTTCCATTACAAAAAGTTGAAATCAATAATACCCCGAATAAACAGTTAAAAAATGTTTTGATTGCCTTTGCTGTTTTTGTTTTTGAGCACCGCTTAATATTTTTTCATTCACTTTAGTTACTATTTCTTATTTTAAGAAAAGTCAGTTACTATGGTTTTAATTTACAACTAGCACTATTTTATTATGTTTTTTATCTCGCCTAAGACTGTTAAGAGTGTCTTTTCTAAAAACAAACATTTACAAAATATATGTAAAATAGTAAGAAGAAATAACTGGAGGACAATTCGTCGTTTAAGGCCTCTTTGGAACTCAGGGCCCCCGGCGATCGACAGTTCGACACTGTGTGCGAAAGTTATTTATAGATATTACTAGTGGGATAAAAGCATATTATTATGATACGAGTGTGAAAGTTGCCCGACGAGGTCGTAGATCAAGTCGTGTAATGACACGAGTATTATAACAAGCCTCTATCCACGTATGATATACATTTTTTATCTGTTTGCGTTTAAATTAATAAAAAAATTAAAAATTTTAAAGAACTCGCTCGGACCTCGCTCGTATTTTAAACCTTTCGTGCAATAAAGAATTACTTTTTACACTTGCATCTTAAATAACTATAATAATTTGACTTGACCAGTTTATAGAAAGCCCACACCAAAATCGATTTTTCTTTTTTTACAAAAATTCTAGCTTAAAAATGTATATTTGAAAATAAACTTTAACGATTTTTCTTATAGTTAGTGGCCAAAGGGCAATTGCTAATTCTTTTGGTCCCAAAAATTTTGATATAACACCCTGTAGAACTTATCGAAGAAGTAATGCATGGTTTTAAGGGTATGGGTAAGTCCAGCGAAGTTTTCTTCCCCAATTTTTTCGGGTTTCAATTAAGTGAATTTTTTCGTTTTCTAAAATATTGTTACACCGGGTGTAAATGAAATCAGGCCCACTCCCTTATTTATTAAATAATTTTCATAAATCTTCCAACTCAGTGGGTTTGGACAATATCGGAATCGACGAATAAGGACTACAAACGATAATAAACAATTGTATGGTAACGGCTGACTCCAAAGTTTTATGCGCTCCATGGCACTCTAGACCCAAAGCTTAACAAAACTAAACTTTTTAGTTATCAAAAAGCAATTGAAGTACACCATGGTATGCAAACTTTTATCCTGATTTCAAAAATGTAAAAATATATAAAGTGTTGCATTTAAAATAAGACAGTTATGGTTATTTCCAACGAAACCGAAATTGCTAAAAAAGGGAAAATACCACCAAATAATCTAGTTTTATGAATGTATTACCTGTACCAAATTTTATTCGTTTATCTTAATAAATAATAGAAAAATGGGGGGGAGGCTGGGCCAGATTTCATTTACGCCCATTATACGTGTTTGTTGTATGCAATTACTCTTTTATTTCACTTTTTTAAGTATTATCGCTTCTAACGTGGCTAATAATTTGTTAAAAGGTTTAAAATGTATTGACAAAATTTTACAATTTTTTGGGTTCTTTAAGAAACTTATTGAGACGTGAAGGCAAGGGTTTTGCTTTTTCCCGCATGAGTTGTTTAGCACAGATGGACTTTAATTAAAATTTTTGGGCAAAAGTAAAATTTTGAATAATATTTTTAAATTAGTTACCACCTAACTGAGAAACATTCAAATTTCAGCAATGAAATGAAACTAACTAGATTCGGTTTAGACGTTAATATATTATGTAATATACTAAAATTAAGATAAGCAATTTTTTCTTCAAACGGCAGTAAAATATGGCATTCTACTGCTGGATTGATGATGCTAAACTGTCACTTTATTGCCAAGCGGCAGATAATATTATCTGCCGCTGACGAGCGGCAGATAAAGTTATTATCTGCCGCTGACGACTTTATCTGCCGCTCGTCAGCGGCAGTTAAAGTTTTTATCTGCCGCTCACAACTTTATCTGCGGCAGATAATATTATCTGCCGCTGACGAGATCAAGTAATTTTCTTCGAATTTTGTTCACAAAATTGTAAATAATTTGTTATAAAAACGTTTGAAGAAAAAATACTATATGTTATTCGGAGCAAAAGTATCTTTATGTGGATCGGCTGTACCACTTATCTGCCTCGCAAGCTCGGAAGATAACCCGTCCAGCCTCGCCACATAAAGTATAACTTTTGCTCCTAATAACATAATATACTATTATAATATTCAATACACACGGAAATAGCAATGAAGAAATAAACATTAGAATAAATAAAAGTCGTGCTATTATCAGATCTTTAAATCCAATACTATGGGATAGAAACTTAAGGAGAGAAAAAAAATTTAAGAATATGTAAAACGATGGTAAATAGTGTTATGCTCTATGGATCAGGAGCATGGGATATTAACGGAAAAAACAAAAAAAAGTTATTGTCGACCGAAATGGATTACCTACGTAGGAGCTGTAGAACAACAAGAACTGATCGAGTACGGAATAGCGAAATAAAGGAAAGAATGGGAGTTGAAAAAGATATTTTGGACGAGGTACAAAAACGACAGTTAGTATGGTTAGGACATACCAATAGGATGGAAGACATAAGATGGCCCAAAAAGATATTAAAATGGATACCAAGCGAGAGACGAAAACGGAGAAGACCAAGGCGTAGCTGGAGAGATGAAGTGGAAGATGCAATGACTACACGAGATTTGAAAGAAGAGGATTGTTTTAATAAAAAAGAATGGAGACTGGGTGCGGAAAAGCGGCATCAGCCGTAAAAAATCCGCGTATATATACATATATACTATTATAATGATTTTAATTTAAAATTAAAAGGAGGGAGATTACAAAAAAAAAGAACTCGGCAACCAGGCCAGTTTGTTATAAAACGTTTTAGTAATATCTTCTAAGGAAATATTAAAAAAAAACACCAGGACAAAACGTTTCATTATTACTTACCTAGCGCTATTTCCAACGAAAATCGATCGAATTTGGTTGCTGGTATGTTTGGCTTCATCCACCAGTATCTTTTTCAGACATAAGGCTTCCTTGCTCCTTGTAGCATCCGCCAGATGATTGTGATTGTCGCCAAGTTTTAAAAAAACTGTTTGATTACAAGTTGCTCTTGCCGGACACTTTGCCACCACACAAACGAGATAAACTATGTGGTATTTATAGGACTTCGCGCGATAAAAAAATCACCTGCATTATTACGAGTTAGTTATTTGAAGTGGAATATTCAAAATTGAAAGATGTCCAAAATTCAAAAGTCACAACAAAACAATGTTAAAGTCGCCGTTACGAGAATAGTATCGATAAGAATATTATCGATATACTGTTGAAATATAATCTGTACACTCTTTATATAGTTAATGACTAATGCCATCCACCAATAGAAAGCTACTTTGGGATAATTAGTACACCCTCCTAGTTAAAATTGGACCATGGAATATACTCCCACTACATATTTTGAAAAAGAAAAAATGAAATAGTTTAACTTAGAAAATTTAAAAATAGGTAAAGACGTTTAGTAACTTCTTTCGGAATTTTTTTTCCAATTACTTTGATTCAATATAATTTCTAACAGAATATTTTGAAATGTTTTTTCAAAAGTCCAATACCTAAATTATTGCAAATTTTTTTAAATAGATCAGTATTTAAGCCTGTTTTTAGAAAACCTAATTTGATAAAAAATTGTTTTAAATCGTTATTTTTGATACATGCTTTATGTTGCTGGCTATAATAGTATAATTCCTTCATTCAGTACTTTTTTAATACTTAGCGCAACTTTTCCATAAAAAAAGGTTTTTGACAGCTGGCCGCAAAAAAGGTGTAAATTGATAAATACGCATTTTTATTTAAAAAAAAAACATTTTCCGCGATCTTGGTTAATACTGGAATACTGCATATGTACTAGGACCCTTTAGCTTATTTTTGAAAATTATTGAATTCTAGTTTTGTTGATCCATAACATAATCAATTTTGAGGAATACCAAAAGTTCTTTGGGCCAACAGATGGGCAAGACACACAGGAAACACAAAATATTGATCATATTTCAATCTTTAGCCTCAGTCTCAAAAAAATTTGCTGAATTTATTGCATTCAGTGTTGTCACTTCAATTTTTTAGGGCCAAGGGCACTATTCTGTATAATTATTGTATGTCTTGGCTACATACTGATGTGATGCACTCTTGGGTTATGCTAAAATGTTTACATTTTTGTATTCTGCAGGTCATTTAGAATCTATCCATGTTAAAATTTCACTATTTTGAGAAGAATAACAATTTTATATTTAAATTTATTTATAAATCTAAGGTGCCGTGACTAGTACCAAATGAATATAAGTGAGTTCAGTTGTTAATAAAAAATTGTTTTATAGTCTATAGTCCTGAAGTGTTTTTTTATTCTATTATAAGCGATCAAAATTGGCAAAAATCGATTTCTAGAAATTCATTTTTTCAAATAGTACCGTGGTGGGATACTTTTCTAAAAGCTACACTTTTCGGCGGTCTAATTGATACCAATCACACAATGCTTATCTTATAACAAAAAGTGCAAGAGTTGATTTAGTGCCTTCTTATTTCAATAAATCGCGTTTTTTTTAAGTTTGGGAATAAAAACTTGTTAGACCTGATTTGTGATTATAAAGTTTTCAAAATTTGATTTTTTTAAAATTTTTGAGGTTGAATTTTTGTCATAACCTAGAGTGTTTTAGGTATCTCAGGGCTTACATTTGCCGTTAAAATTATTTGAAAAGACCTTAGGGTTCCCGAGATACGCCTTAAATTGCGCTTTTTTGAAAATTTTTACAGGGCGTCACATACAAATTTTGGAGATGCGACTAGAAAAATTAGCAACAGGCCCTCGGTGACTATCGATAAAAAAAATCTAAAACAATTCCTTAGAGCCGATTTAAAATTTCTTCAAAATCGGATCACCCTTTTCCGAGATATAGGAATACGTACGTACGCACGCACCCACAGACAGACATCTTCTTAAAAATGCTGGATTCGCACAGAAAAATACTCTAAACCGCATTTCTCCTTAAAATAGTGAAGTTGAAATTGAGACTGAAATCATAACTTGTCCATTACTCCCTGCGGACTATGGGTACGTTTTTAAACAAAAGAGAATTCCTTGTTTAAGTTTGAAGTAAAAGTCGTTCCTTCGAAGTTGTAAGTTACGTCCTTATTGTAGAGATATTTCGAATTTAATAAAAAATTATTATTAGCCATTTTTTAAGTAACAACTCTTATTAATCCGAAATAACTCGATAACAAAGCCGTGTAACTTAAAAATTCGAAAGAGATACTTTTTGCCTAAAATTAAGAAAGGAATTCTAAAATGCTACGAGATTTAGAAAAATCGAGTGCCGTACATTTATTTTTTAGTAAAAGGGACGGTGTAACGGGATTGCACGCCACTGATTCGTCATATTTTTTGAAAAATGATGAAAAAAGAGCTGTTATTTCAAAGCTACAATATGCAAAATATTTTTAAAGTTCTATTTCTATTGTGCGATATATTGTAAAAATTAGAAATATTAAATAGAACTTCAACATCACGTCCCGAAGTTACGTATAATAAAAATGGAACACGGTGTAACCCACCACGGTTGGCCGTTGTGGTAATTTTTTCTGTTGTGGTCACCCGCCACAGTTGGCCATTGTGGTCATTTTGGCCGTTGTGGTCACCCGCCACGATTGGCCGTTGTGGTCATTTTGGCCGTTGGGGTCACCCGCCACGATTGGCCGTTGTAGTCATTTTGGCCGTTGTGGTCACCCGCCACGGTTGGCCGTTGTGGTCATTTTGGCCGTTGTGGTTTACGTCGCCAGCGACGCCAATACATAGGCGTCGATGGCCGTTGTGGTCAAAATGGCGCATGAGGCGGAGTTTCGAATTGGCCGTTGTGGTCATGGTGGCCGTTATGGTCAATTATCGAGTTGGCCGATATGGTCAAATTGGCCGTTGTGGTTATGCGGGCGCTTTTGGCCGTTATGGTCACGGTGGCCGTTGTGGTCATGGCCATAACAGCCAAAATAGCGATTGGCCGTTGTGGTCATTGGCCGTTGTGGCCAGGTCCCTTGAAAACTCTTCCATTGGTGCGTATAATCTCCAAACGGCAAAACTTTATAATGTTTTTTCTAATTTTGCTAATATGAATGGACTACTACTAGTAAGTGTATAAATAACCTTTCGGAATGTGAGGCTATAATACTTTCTTTAGATTAAAAGTAGACAGATGATCGTTTTCATCCGTAATAAAAACTGATTTTGTATGACACTGAAAAACCGAGTTTGGTTTGACATAAAGAACACGGAGTTTCCCTACCGGTGTTAGTGACTCTAACGTGATTTAGTGACCTTACAGTCATATTATCTACTTATTATATAGGCATAGGTCACAGAAACTAGATTGAGTCTCAAGGTAGGTCATGAAAGGCGCTGTGATCATATTTGATGAATTGGCAATATGTGGAAAGTTGTCAAACACACAAAGTTTGGTTACATTTTAAATGATAAGTAATCGGTAACGGTGGGTAGAGGGATTTCGTTTGCGCAGTGACTAACGTCATATGACAGATTCTTTGTGTTTTAAAGTGTGAAAATTGCTGTTGCTGGGATAGAAAGTTTAGCAGATTCTGGTTATTCAACTTAACACCATTATTTCCGCAATCCTTTTAACATTCAAGAACTAATAATACACCATACCGCAATGTTGCGTACGCCTCTGATTTATTGTGTCATTTAGCTTAAATAAGGTTAACAATTTAATGTCAATATGATAGATGTAAAAATTTTACCAATACGAAACTTGGAAATTACTAAATTCTAACATTAGTTCCGATGTTCACCAGTTCACCGCGTCTCAATCTAGATTCTGTTACAGTGGCTATATAGTCACTGTAGATTCTGTAACCTGTACTCTACAGTCATACATAGATATATAAGTACTAGTAGATACGGCGTGCCGTTGCTATAGTTGAACAAGACGTACCATCTATTTCTGTCACTCTCAGTGCGTGAATTACGTATAGCGCTATCCTTTAGAGAGGTACTTTGACTCGTAATTGAAAGAAATTATGATAAAATACATTTAACTCGTGTTACATGGTGCCAGAACTAGTCTTTTTGGTTTCAAAATGCTACAAAATGTAGAAAAGAAGTACTTAATCGTATAAATAAACACGAATTAGAAAATATAACCTCAACAGTCAACACATAACCTCACTCGATAAGATTGTGTGCAGGATATCCACTTACTAGTCTTTGAGTTTTACGGTTGATAATAATAGCAATCAAAACCATGTAAACAACAGTTTGACTGGTAGGTCTAACAAGTTAAATGTTCAAGTAGCATCGTTTTTCTTGATAACTTTTTTAGGTCGCCATGTCTAATCGTTTTAACTTGTCAGAGGCTGGTTGAAAGGAAATTAATGATCCTAATAAAAGAAGTTTGTAAACACTACTTTGCTCTGAAACTGAGTTTGTCCCTTACAAGATGCACCATTTTGAAGAATGGTAGAAAATGACCTTTTGCGACTCCAAGAATGGTGTTCCAAGTGACTGTTAGAGCTCAACGAACAAAAATGCAGCGTGTTGCACATGGGATACCACAATCCTAGCTACACGTATTTTCCCAACAATGTGCTTATAAAAGCGGTTTATCAACAAAGAGATCTTGGGGTCACCATGTCGTCGGATTTTAAATGGGAGTACCACGTTGCTAAAACAATCAAGAAAGTAAATATCGTGTCGTAGCTAGTTTCGATCGCTTTTAAAAACATGTCTCCTCAACTGTTAGCGAAAATTTACACAACCTATATTCGGGCAATTTTAGAGTATGCGTCCTGCGTTTGGAAGCCTAACCTTGCTAAAGACATTCATGCTCTTGAACTCATCCAGAGACGTATCACCAAGTTATCGCCAACTATTTGAAAACTGCCATGTGAACAGAGGCTGCAGGTAGAAGGGCTATCATCGATTTCTGAAAGACATTAAGACGTAACCTAATAAGAGAAATATAAAATCCTCCATGGTTACTACACTGTAGTCATTGAAGGGTTTGTTACTAGTGAGAATGTGCAGTTGCGTGGCCACGAATCCAAGCTAGTGCGCAAAAGATTTAATAAAATGTGTCGGCAGTTCTGTTTATTCAACAGAATTTTTGGAGATTGGCACGCTCTTCCCGAATCAGTTGTCTGTGCGCCTTCAGTAAACGCCTTGGACAAATTGAGTGGTTAATTTAAGTTAAGTTAATAGCTGTAGTTGTATAATTTCATTCTGTAAAATTTTCAAGTTTGCAAGTGTTGCAAGTAGAATTCTTTATCTTGTTATTTACTGCATTATTATGTGCCTTCAATTTTAATTTTTAAGTTTAAATATTTTATTAGCTCTAGTTTTCGATTGATATGTTTTATCGGCTCAGCCGTCTAACATTATAAATAAATAAATAAAAAGGAAGCAGAATTTTGATGCATGCAACAATGGGGAAAATGCAGAATCCGAGGCCAATATCTCTGCTATTGTTAACATTAATAATTATTTAATGTTGTTTCTCTACTAACCATAACCAAAATTATAAGGAAAATAGTTAGCAGTGTAATTGGTCTCGGATTCTGCATTTTAGCCCAAAACAGTTGGTTATTAAATAAATAGCCGTGTTTATTTGATTGTGCATTATGAAAAAGGTCCATTTTCAGAAAAAAATAGTAAGCATCTAGTATTTTTAATTTTTATGTGCCTTGCAAGGATTTGTTTGATGGAGTATTGTACTCGAGCCACCTGTGATTTGGTCTAAGCCAAAATTTAAAATGGTAATTTTTTAAATATTTATATCCCTAATGGCATTAGGAATGATTATCAAAAAAATTCCCTACCCAAGTAGTGATGCACATACCCGTAGTCTCAAAAAATACCCTTGAGACTGGTAGTAGCACTGGTTTTTGGCTATTAACTACGAAAGGGTGCATCGGAGAAGAAAATTGAATAGTGATGAAAATATTGGAAATACAAGTTTCAATAAGGTCTGTCATGTGTAATCTGCAGCAAGAGTGGAAATAAGTTTGAGCGTACAGCACGAAATGTGCTCGCTCGTTTAGTTTCTGGTCAATATCGCAAAAACAGGAGTTTTTGATAAAAATGGATAGAAGTAATTTTGTAGAGCACATTTCTTTGCAAGAATGATAAATTAAATTTTTGTTGCACCAATTTTGAAAGTGGTACTTAAATTTTTTGGAAAAGTACAGTTAAATTTACTGGTACCTATCTCTTTTCCACACCACCCATGAGGTAGAGATTTTGGCGCGTTTTTTTTATAGTGGTGCCCCTGTAGGCAAAAATGCACTTATTTGTTGGAAAAAATATCACTTGGAATCGAAATTAACTTTGCTATTTCAAATTATAGTTAATGTTACCATCATTTAGAAAATTTCCCATTTCTACGTTTAAATATGTTAAAGAATATGAGAATAAATCTTCTGCTTCTAATAATGTGCAGTCCTCAATATTCTTTTCATCACTAAGAACTTCGAGATCAATCACATTTCTTCCTGCACCCCATTTTACAAGAACGCGCAACCAAATTTATACGGCTTGCTGGAGCTTGCACCTCAGTTGCGTGGTAACGAACAGTTACTATTTTTTGCCAACCCCCACACATCTGCATGAACTGCTGCTATTTCCCACAATCGAATTTGATGGAAAACATGATGAGAGTGTGCACGAGCAGCTGAAGAAGCAAAAGGAAACATTAACCTCAACTTTACAGTTCATAATTCATTCAGAAGTTAGGTGCCTTGAAAAACTGTAGGGAATCAATCCTTTTTGAAGCTTGGATAGGGAACTTTTTTGATATTCATTCCTTTCCTAATGCTATGGAGGATATGAATATCAGTAAAATAAACTGAAATAATTTTTTAAAGGTTTTAATTATACAAACTATCTACTTAACACCGGTGAAAAGATAGGTCTTCGCTTGAAGAATTACAAGAAATAGAACAAATTATGCATGTTCTCATTGCTAAAGTCAATTTTCGAAGAATAAACTGAAATTGAATGACACTTCTGACGTTTTCATTTCAAAACTTCAAAATTAAGGGTACGAAACATTGAACGAAATACGTCTAAAGGGAGAGAGAAATAAAGTAATACAGGTTAGAATGAAATGGGGGAAGGTACCGAACTCTGTGATATGTTATTTTAAGATTCGACGTACGTTTACATGTAGTGAACGTATCCTGTACTAATATATCCATATACAGTGCAATTATAAGGAATGCGAACATAGGCAGTCAAATGAGTTAGAATACAGTTTATGGGCATTGTATGCGTTAGACAGAAATAGACATATATGCGATTAACATCTAGCATCCGCAGAATGAAGGTGTTTGTTTTCAGAAAACACTGAATCCTAGGATACTAGATTTTAAATCGTATATGTCTATTTCTGTCTAACGCATACAAAGCCCATAAACTGTATTCTAACTCATTTGACTACCTATGTTCGCATTTTGTATAATAGCACTGTATATAATACACATATATTGCTGGTAGGGCCTGGAAACTTCAGAAAACATTACGGCGCCGACATAGTTTCACTTAGAGTATAACGCGTCTCGTGCGCATGCGTGAGAATTCGAACTCCCCTTTAGAAGCGAATTTTAAACTTGACCACTTCCCCATTGGCCGGACGACGCCGCCGCGCTTGCGCACAGCTCACCGTATACATGAAGGAGTTGGTTGTGTGTCTCACTTCATCGGTGAGTTTCCCACTCATAGCCGCTAGCAATATAGTAAGTATTAGATATATGAATATATCCATGCAGTCATACCAAGGTTGGTAAAACTGAAAGCGTGTTTTCAGTTTTACCAACCTTGGCGCAGATTTAATCAACAGTAATATCCCAAGTGCATTAAAATAGCCTATTAAATTTTGACGTTTTCTGTCAGAATGTTTTGCTAAGAAATTTGTCAAGTAAATTTGCCGCTCAACAAGAATCCCGAGATATATTTCTTCAGAGCAAAACATTCCGACAGAAAATCGTCAAAATTTATTCACGCTAGTTTACATGCACGCGGGATGTTCGGCGTGATTATTTGCTGAATAAATAGATAAAATTCAGTTGGTGAAGCACCTTTAATAATCATGTTAAAGTTATGCACAAGCGATTAAACTTTGACATAAATTTTAGCGCGGTTAAATTTTGACGTTTGAATTTTAGTCATTATTAAACTGACAGAAACCATGGTGATTACGCATTATTATGGATATGAAGGAAATAATCACAGAACATTTTCCAATTTGACAAGCCGATATAGAGACGTTCAGTCTCGTATTAATCCAGGAAGCCGTGCTTACAACTCAAAAAATTTAATATTTTGCTTACAGATGTCGCTACTAATCGTATGACTCAAGGTTGGTAAAACTGAAAATCTGCGCGTATCGTTGCGCCATCTGTTGAGCGTTGTAGTAACTATTTTAATATTAGCCACGGCCTCCTGGATTAGTGCGAGACTGACGTCTCTACGCGGCCCGCCGCATTTTTAGTTCAAGGCGTTTTTTATAGTTTGTAGAGGCGCTACAGTACGTTGCGCTTTACAGTGGCTATATAAGGACAGTGTGGTCAATTTTAAAAACGGCAGCCATTAAGAGTCGTCTCTACAACAACCAGCCACGCCCTTAGGTATTGTTCTGTGCACGGCCTGCTAAATTGTAAAAGACAATAAGACAAACGTCACCCTGCTAAATTATGACATAAACGTCATTTTATACGGACTGGACATATGTGAAGTTTCGCGATGCTTTACAGAGCGGTGTATACCCACTATCGAGAAAATGTGTGCAATGTGAGGTGGTCAAATATGCAGTGTAACATTAATTTTACAATAATGTCAATAATATTACGTAAACAGAATGAAACGGCAAGAGACGACATGAAACGTAAAGAATCGCTGCCAGCGATTAAAAATCCTCGTTAGCGAGCAACCTAATATCGGAATATAAGTCAATGTGTTCTTTGTTATCTTCTTTATTGTGTTTTTATACATAAAAAACGAGAATTTACAACATTTTGCATTGGTCGACACAGAGACTACGTACAAAAGCTCAACAAAAACTGATTTTTTTGATATTCATAATCAAACCGTTCTATTTATACCACCAGTTAATTTAGAGGAATATAATATTCAGTGTTAGATAACCCATAAATTCTCTTTAATTTGATGCAATAATCTGCGTCATTAAGACATTTATATAGTATATTATAGCTCTTGATTTGGGCTAATTTTCGCAAAAAGTATTTTACTTTAATTCGTTGACATTTACTTATGCAAACGAAAATTCGGCATTCGCTTAGACAGAACACTGCAGAATTTTATGATGATTATTTCATTCCACTTCATGTTGAGGCTACTTTCAATAATAAAGGACTTAGAAGCAATTTTGTGTGACTATGTGTAATTTCGTAAAACGACTCTTAATGGCGGATTTTAAAACAACCAATCAGAAACATGACCAAAATTGACCACACTGTCCTTATATAGCCACTGTATTGCGCTTGTGCCCTTGGTTGCATACGTCCACAGCCTCCTAGATTAATATTAATCTAGAAAGTCACGCCTACGTTACAGATAATTTATCAAAAACCCAACAGATGGCGCCAAAGTACGTTGGCCTCAGAATCACAAAAATTATGCAAATGTGGCGGGCCGCGTAGAGACGTCTGTCTCGCACTAATCCAGGAGACGCGTCAGTCTCGCACTAATCCAAGAGGCCGTGGTAAGGTCACTATATCAATATAAGGTACCGCCATTCCATTCCTCGCGTGAGAATGCGAGAAAATTGTGAGATAAGGATAACAAATACAAATTTCCCAAGTGCAATAGGGAAGACACTACTTTTTGGGGATTTTCTTTTTGGTGTAATGGCACTTGTAAAGTGAGGAATCTGTTAGGTTATGTGTTTTTATCCCCAGTTGGAGAAAATTGTGCGACAAGGATAGATATAAAAATCACTAATGGCGGTACCTTATTGATATAGTGACCTTACCGTTTGACAGATCACAAACATAGATTGGTTATAACATGTTAACATGTGTCAATTAAAAATCTTCAAGAAAATGATAGGAAATCCACGTAAAAAGCGTTATTATGGCGTAATCTAAGCGTGAGTTCAGTGTTTTAAATTACGGGTACGATCATCGCAGACGACGGTGAATAGTTTGCGTCTTTGTCTAGTTGACGATTCAGTAGATAATGTAGTAGCAAACTTATTAAAAATTGCTGCAAGTAAGATACATGATTATTGTGAAGTTTCGTACAAATACATTATAATTTTAG
Source organism: Agriotes lineatus (assembly GCA_940337035.1). Lineage (NCBI taxonomy): Eukaryota > Metazoa > Arthropoda > Insecta > Coleoptera > Elateridae > Agriotes > Agriotes lineatus. Next base: position 69,433,328 of record OW679195.1, read on the forward strand.
ATTTTTATGGCCTAATTAGCTGATAACAACACAAAGAGCGATTGAAAGAGCTATGTAGGAGTAAGCGTACGGGACCACATACGAAATGAAGTCGAACGAATGTAGAGGATGTAATACAACGAATTGCAAACTTGAAATGGAATTGGGTGAGGCACATAGCAAGAGAAGGAATAGGTGGACTAAACATATCGTGTAGTGGGGACCGCAATCACAAGAGAACCGTGGGGTGTCCACGTAGATGTTGGATAGACGATATAAAGGAAACGCTTGGCAGAAACTGCCATCAGTTGGCACTGAATAGATGTGACTGGAAAATCGTGGAGAGGCGTATGTCCAGGAGTGGGTGAAGAAAGGCTGCCGAAGAAGAAGACATAATTGGAAGCTCACAAAATGTTGAAGGCTGTAATTTTTAATTGAATGGCCTCACAAAGGTAAAGTAATACTGTTCATCATATAGTATTAGTTTTATAATTATCAAGGTCTTAAATCAATTTGATAATAGAATTTCTTTCTTCGTAACTGTTTGCGATTGTGAACACTGCCCTTTATTAATGAAAAATGTGATTAGTATATGAATAGGCTGCAAACTAATTTTTGCATAGTAGAACGATAAGGGGCTCGAATCAAATATCGTCTGCCTAATTCGTAGCCTTTCGGAGATGTGAACCTCCAAGCAACACACATTCGTATGTTCATTTCTGACCATCTTGGAGATTTAAGACCATAATTGTGTATTTGATCTAAAACGAATATAATAATAATAATATCAAGCTGTACATTTCCGAAGAAATTTAAGCTGTTCTTGCAAACTCTTGAATCTTTTTGTTGTGGGGGATTACTCCACGTTGTCTTTTACTTTCTCTTGGCTTTATAGGTCTGGGTGTGTTTTCGCTTTTAGTACGATTTTTCTCCATTCTTTCTTGTTCTGCAATACTTCTCTGTAATTCATTATTTTCATTTTTCTGATGTCTGCTTCTACTTGTTCCTTCCATCTTGATTTCGGTCTTCCTTTCGGTCGTGTGTGTAGTGGTGTCCATTCCGTGATTATTCTCTGTGGAGATGTTTCTTCTTTTCTGCATAAGTGTCCATACCATCTAATTCTTTGTGCCTTGTGTACTCTTACGATGTTTTCACCGTTCAATATTTGATCTATCTCATGATTCATTAGTAGTCTTATTTCATCTTCCCGTTCCTTCTTTGGTCCTATGATTGTTCTAATGATCCTCCTTTCAAAGATTTTTAGTTGTTCCTCTTCTTTCTTTGTTAAACTTGCTGTTTCTGCTGCATACATTACAACAGGTCGTATCATTGTCTTGTATACTTGTATTCTTGTCCTTCTGCTTAACCTCTTATTCTTCAGTAATTTTTTATTTGCATATAGTGCTTTGTATCCCTGCTGGATTCTATGTTTTGTATTCACTCTTTCATTTCTTCTATGTATCAGGAACCCGAGATATTTGTATGTTTCTACTTCTTCGAACTTGTACTTATCAATTTTTATTTCTCTCAATGTTTTTTGTTTCCTGTTGCAATGCATGTATTTTGTTTTATTTTCGTTGACTTCAAGGCCTTTTTCTTTTGATTTTTTTTCTATTATACTAAATGTACTATCTAGTTCATCTCTTCTTCTTGCTATTATTGCGCGTCTGCGTAGGCTAATATTTGCACTGATTTGTTACTGATTGTACCGTTCTGCTTTGTTTCTTTAATAATGCTATCTAGAGTTATGATAAATAGCAGCGCCGATAGAGCGTCGCCTTGTCTCACGCCTTTATTTACTTCAAATGCTTCTGTCGATCCTTGACTGAGTATGACCGAAGCCCGTGATTCCTTCATTGTCATCTTAATTAGGTTTATAAGTTTTACCGGTGTTTGTGTTTCTTTTAGTTCTTCTATAATTTTTGTTCTTATTAGGCTATCGAAGGCTTGTTTGTAATCGAGAAATAGGATATAGCCCTAGGATTATATTGTTTACATATTCTTGAAGGGTTTCTAATTTCTTCTAAACATTTTTATATATCGGTCAAAAAAACTGTAAATTTTGAAGTTTCTCATTCATTATTTCATTCTTTCTCAGCAGTAATGCATTTTCTCTCTGCAACTGTGTTGTCTCACCACATTGAACATTAACTTGTACTGCAACTTCATTTTTCTATAAAAAATAAGTTACTGATGTAAGTATTGAATAACAATAAAGAAATATTTACCGACTGACTGTTTAACTGATTATTTAAGCGTTCAATTTCAGATTTATACTTGTCACACAGTAAGGTAAGTTTCTGATTTTTGGTTATTACGGACTGACTTTCACAAGGGACTTTAAGGTTCTGTTACGGGGAGAAATGGGGATTCAAAATTAAAAAATACACATAGATCTATTTGTTTACCATATAGTAAAAGCATGGTTTTATCGTGCATATCTTACCTATTTTTTTAAATTTTTGGAATTACATTATTTTTCAAGTTTCGTCTGCTTCGTGAATCAAGAAAATATTCAGTGGCAGCGAAGTGCAATGAATCTCGTACTAAGAGGTTCAAAGTAATCTTAAATAAAAATTACAATTTGAAGTCACTAATTTATCATACATTTATCCGTTCGTTGATATACTACAACTAAATAATATAGTCATTTGAAATAAAATTTCTATCACAAACCGCTACCAATGCAGAAAGGCTTAACTTTAATTCAAAGCCTATTTGGCACCAAACTTGAAAATTATAACTAACCGCTGTCAACATAATTAGCAATGGAAATTTGCCCAAATGTTTATGCAGGATTTTTATCCACCACATCACTGGTACCTTTCATATTTACCCTTGCGTGATAGCCTTTATCCAGCTACAAAAATTTTCCATATTGATGGAAATTCGTGATAGGAGAAATTTTTCTTATCCCTATTCCCACACGAAGGAATAAAACAAGACATTTTCAATTTCTTTTAACCAAACACAAGTTTTCAAATTTGAAACGTCAAATTGTATCAACTAGCGCCAATGGGCAAAATGTGAACTATTGCAATAAATGTCAAAACAGGTTAGCTGGCAGGCTTTGTATATGTACGCAGGCGACGGCGCCAAGCGTCGCCTGCGTTGATTAACAAAAATTGCGTCTTAGTGAAGCCTGCCAGCTAGCCGAATGTCGGTAAGATGCAAATTATGGCCACCTCATGCAATTGGCGCTGGTTGACACCGTTTGACAGATAACAAACATAGTTTGGTTATAATATGTGTCAATTAAAAATCTTCAAGGAAATGATAGCAAATCCACGTAATAGTATATTACATACCGAGGTGGGAAGTGTTTCATTACTGTCGAGAGATTAGGTAGTTTACCGAGACGCGTCTCGAGACAGAGATGAAACTTTCCACCGTGGTATGTATACTATTTTATTTGCAATCATCTAATTTTAAAAATAACTACAATTGAATTCTAAATAATAGATATCTTGATGTAGCTAATATTTTTGTTACCATGAAAACAACCCACTCAATGTTTTGTTACCATGGAAACACCCCACTCTTCAGGTATGTAATATTTTTCGGGGTATGTAATAATTTCCTGGCTAGTTTCAAGTAATCATCTAGTTCCCAGCTGCTGTCATGTCATGAAATTGACACATTACAATGTGATTCCGAATAAAAAGCGTTATTATGGCGTAATCTAAGCGTGAGTTCAGTGTTTTAAATTACGGGTACGATCATCGCAGGCGACGGTGAATAGTTTGCTTGTTTGTCTAATTGACGCTTCAATAGATAATATAGTAGTAAACTAATTAAAAATTGCTGCAAGTAAGATACATGATTATTGTGTAGTTTCGTACAAATACATTATAATTTTAGGAGATTTTGATGGCCTAATTACCTGAGAACAACACAAAGAGAAATTGAAAGGGCTATGTTAGGAGTAAGCTTACGGGACCACCTACGAAACGAAGAAGAACACATGTAGAGGATGTAATACAACGAATTGCGAATTTGAAATGGAATTGGGTGAGGCACATAGCAAGAGAAGGAAACGATAGGTGAACTAAACGCATCGTGTAGTGGAGACCGCAATCACAACAGAACTGTGGGGTGTCCACGTAGATGTTGGATAGACGATATAAAGGTAAACGCTTGGCAGAAACTGCCATCAGTCGGCACTGAATAGATGTGGCTGGAAAAAGGGTGGAGAGGCCTATGTCCAAGAGTGGGCAAAGAAAGGCTGCCGAAGAACGAGACATAATTGAAAGCTCACAAAATGTGAAGGCTGTAATTTTTAATTGGATGACCTCACAGAGGTAAACTAATACTGTTCATCATATAGTATTAGTTTTATAATTATCAACATCTTAAATCAATTTAATAATAAAATGTCTTTCTTCGTAACTGTTTATATAGATAGCGATTGTGAACACTGCCCTTTATTAATGAAAAATGTGATTAGTATATGAATAGGACTGCAAACTAATTTTTGTATAGTAGAACTAACACGACTCGGTCCCGCGGCCTCGTTGGAGGGCGGGCGAGGGCTAACTACTACTAATGGCGACTCTTGTTGATTTGGCCCTGGCAACTCAGTCGGCCAATGGTGTTCTCCCTGGTAGGCGGAGTAGACCTAAGTGCAAGCGCGAGAGAGAAAGAGAGAGAAAACAAAAAGAATGATATTTACACAGGTTTTTAATTGTTTGAACATATATACAAAAGAGAAAAATAATAGGCTATGTATTGGATGACGCCTCGAAGCTTCTGGTGGGGTGGGGTCGCCGTGTTTCGTCCCGGGGCTCTTCCTCTCGTGGGGAGGGGCGTGCGTGCCGGGGACGGCGGAGGTTCTGGCGCTGGAGGCGGCTCGGAGGGCTAGGTGTGCGGCCTCGCCGGCTCGTCGGGCCGGATGGCTGCGGATTGGGGCGCCTGGGCGATGGTGACGGGCGGCGGCGGTGGCTGGACGGTATGCGCGCTGGAGAGGAACGGAGGGACGGCCGGGGGCGGTCGCGTAGCTCCTTGGTCTGCCGCGGATCCCTCCTGTGGTAGTGGGGTGTACCCTGGACCTTGCTTCGGGCCGGCAGGGCTACTGTGGGGAGCTGGGGGCGGCGACTCGACTCTGCGGGGGCGCAATATGCGTCCCACAAAGACTGCAGTTCCCGTGTCTCCTCGGCGCTTAGGTGCAGCTCCAACTCCACTTCCAACTTTCGGGGGCGGCGGAGGACCTGTCGATGGCGGCGGTGCGGGCGGCGCGGTCCGGGCGGAGTCTGGTCGTACAGGCTTCCTGTCCCGTGGGCGTGTTTCGGAGCTCCGGGGTCCGTGGGCAATACTGCGGGGATGTGATGACGTCTCCTGGAGCCTGTAAAAATATATGAGACTGATTAGTGCGTGGGGGGGGGGTGGCGTCCTCGGAGAGGCCGGCTGGCGGCGGCGTCCTGTGGAACGGGGAGGAAGGAACGTCCTTACTCCATGGAGGCGGTGACTCTGCAGGCGATGACGGCAGTGGTTTGGGGGGGCGGCCGGCGTGTCGGGCGGCTGGATCCGGCTTCGCTTGGGCAAATTCGGCTAAGTGCCAGGAGCTCGGCGAGCACCACTGGCGACTAAATTCGAGTCCGCGACTTTTTCTAAGTCCCAGGAGCTCGGTGAGCACCGCTGGAGACTAAGTGCGGCTGAAGGAATTTTTCTAAGTCCCAGGAGCTCGGCGAGCACCGCTGGAGACTAAGTGTTGCTGAAGGAATTTTCTAAGTCCCAGGAGCTCGGCGAGCACCGCTGGAGACTAAGTGTCGTTGAAGCTGGAGTAATCAGGCTGGCTGGACCGAGGGCGGTGGCTGCTGGATGCTGGCTGAACTGCTGGCTGGAACTCCGTGCCCTTCTCAAGAAGCCCGGGGTTTATAAAGGTCTTGCCGGCTTTGTTTGCCGATTCCTCGCTCCCGATTGGCTGAACGGCAGTGGGGACGTTTGCAAATTTGATAGGAATTGGATTCGCGGCTTTGATTTCCGCGGCGCGAAACGCTATCTTATCGCTGACATGGGCATTGCTTCTGTCTTCTTAAAACTTGAATTTTGAGTTCTTATTCGACATGTTTCGCCCGCATATTAACAAAGTTAGGAATACTTAAATTATTTTTACAATAGAAGCCGCGCGGTTTGTGATTCGCGGACTTCCTGGTACGCGGCCTTGCTGCCCCGTGCTTCCACTGTTTAGGCGATTTTTTTCGCATGCTCCGGTGGTCGGTGTTTTCTTTAATTCAATCAGCCCTCGCGGCGTGGGTTTTCATTGTTTCTCGATTTGAACGCGAGTTTTTAATGCCTGGATTTTATTTCAGACTATCCGGTGCCGGTGTTTATTGATGCTCTTTGAGTTTTATTTTCTAAACTGCTTAATCCTAAAACTGTCTGTTCCTCTCGTCGCTGCAATCTTCGCAAACTTTATAGTTTTATGGTGCTGTTATTTCGGCCCTTTGCCTACTTGGAAAATATTATGCTTTCTACCGCGGGTGGCTGCGGATTATTTCATACGTGCATTGTTTATGTTCACCCTGACCTTATAACATTAGTAAAAAGGAAAAGAAACAGACCAACACCTCAATTCGCGTAATGTTGGCCCTTTTTAATTAATGCGCCAGCTTCCCTGTGTTTTTGAGCGGTTTACTGCCCGGAACACTTCCTTTGTCGCGCTGTCATCTTGTTTTGATGGGTTTATGAAGGTTATGCTCTGGGCCGTAATGCGGCAGCTCCTTGTAAATTTTTGGGACGGCTGCCGCTATGCAGATGTTTAAACTGCGTCTTTGAATTTTGGCGATCTGGTAATGAATGCCGCGTTTTGATACTTGTTGCGTGGCGAGGGCGTAATCGAATTAAATTTTGATAATGGAGGCATTTGCGTGCCTCCTGAATCATATCAGAACGATAAGGGGCTGGAATGAAACATCGTCTACCTAATTCGTAGCCTTTCGGAGATGAGATCCTCCAAGCAACACACATTCGCATGGTCATTTCTGACAATCTTGGAGACTTAAGACCATACTTGTGTATTTGATCTAAAACGAATATAGCCCTAGGATTATTATTGTTTGCATCTTCCTGAAGGGTTTTTAATTTCTTCGAAACATTTATATAACGGTAAAAAAACGAAATTTTTAAGTTTCTCATTAATTATTTCATTCTTTCTCAGCATTAACGCATTTTTCTTTCTGCAGCTGTGTTGTCTCACCACATTGAACATTAACTTGTACTGCAATATAATTTTTCTATACAAATAAGTTACTGATGTATGTATTTAATAATAATAAAGAAATATTCACCGACTGACTGTTTAACTGATTATTTAAGCGTCCAATTTCAGATCTCTACTTGTCACACAGTAAGGTAAGTTTCTGATTTTTGGTTATTAAGGACTGACTTTCACATGGGACTTTAAGGTTCTGTTACAAGGAGAAATAAAGATTCAAAATTAAAAAATACATATAGATCTAGTTGTTTACCATTCGGGATTCATTGCTTGGAATAAGCACAGGAGCATGTGGAACAAAAATAGGAGGGGGCATTAGATCTAGATTAAAATATAAATATAGTAAAAGCATGGTTTTATCGTGTATATGTATATCTTACCTGTTTTTTTTAATTTTTGGAATCTCATTATTTTTCAAGTTGCGTCTGCCTCATGAATCAAGAAAATAGGTATTCAGTGGCAGCGAAGTGCAATGAACACGCCTTTGATCTCTCACTAGGAGGTTCAAAGTCATCTAAAATAGAAATTACGATTTGAAGTTACTAATTTATCATACATTTATCCCTTCGTTGACAATAACTAAATAGTCGTTTGAAATGAAATTTCTATCACAAACCGCTACCGATGCAGAAAGGCTTAACTTTAAATCAAAACCTATTTGGCACGAAATTTGAAAATTATAACTAGCCGCTGTTAACACAATTAGCAAATAGAAATTTGTCCAAATGTTTATGCAGGATTTTTATCCACCACATCACTGGTTCGTTTCATATTTTCCCCTTGCATGATAGCCTTTATCCAGCTACAAAAATTTTCCACAATTGATGGAAATTCGTGACGGGAGAAATTTTTCTTATCCTTATTTCCACACAAAGGAATACAACAAGACATTTTCAAAAATGTTTTAACCAAACACAAGTTTTAAAATTTGAAACGTCAAATTGTGTCAACTAGCGCCAATGGGCAAAATGTGAACTATTGCAATAAATGTCAAAACAGGTTAGCTGGCAGGCTTTGTATATGTACATGTACGCAGGCGACGGCGCCAAGCCGTAATAGAGACGTTTAGTCTCGTATTAATCCAGGAAGCCGTGAGTGTAAGTGACGTATTTCAATTATCAATGTCAAAATTAAAATGACTATTTCCCGCATCTCTTATTCAAGAGATCCAAAAAAAAAACTGTTCCTCAGCGGGCTGTGGAAATTCAACGTATGAATAATATGTTGGTGACACTGTACGTCAATGTCAAATTCGAGGTTATCAGGTTAGGTTTCCGTCAGTTTTGACACAAAATGACGCAAATCCTAACCTGCTAACCTCGAATTTGACATTGACGTACAGTGTCACCAACATATTATTCATACGTTGAATTTCCACAGCCCGCTGAGGAACAGTTTTTTTTGGATCTCTCGATACAATCATATGCCATGATTTTTGAAAATTCAGCCAATCACGTTTTTTTATAGTGGCAAAAAATCTAAATTTTCCCTTGGGGTAATATCAGTTTTTTACCAGTTTTATCCGTGGCAACCACCAAATATGTTGTTTTAATCAAGGTGGTATTTCGGAAACGTCATTTAAACTGTTATTGTAAAATGTCACATTCATTGAATACCGATACAAAATGAACCGATATTTGGGAAATAGTCTACAATAGTTATTTGTTTCATTAGTACAAAAAATGCATGATTTCGGGACAAGTAAGACAGTCTTACGCGTCCCGAAAACGCATTTTTTGTGCGAATGAAACATACTATTTTTTCTCCAACTACTCATAAATTCTGTAATATGACTTATTATTTAGAATCAAACATTGTAGGTTATATTGTAGAACTCTCATGGCGCAAATAAACAATCACTATACCGGGAAATTAAACAACAACGACGGCGATTGCCGAATATTCACGAAGCGTTTGTGTTTTATTTAAAATTTACCATGTAAAACCCTATCTTGCGTCCATTTTTGTACTAGTGCAAATATGAATCGAAAAGTGTACAGTTGCCAAGGTAATTGGTGAACATCCCGAAATTACTTACTTTTTATACAAAATTATTCGACAATATAGCGTCTTATTCGTGTGGTTGGAGAAAAAATGTATTTCGGGCTCATGATTTTGCTCGGAAAACGTCTTACTCAAGATTTGTTGTTTTTTGGCAATGTCCCTCGACAAACTAACTTTGACAAATTCCCTCGCCTTCGGCTCGGGAATTTGATCAAGTTAGTTTGTCTTGTGACATTGCCAAAACAAAAAACTTTCGTAAAACATTTTTACCAGCAAAATCATTTGCCCTTAATACATTATTACTGAAAATCACCCTTTACAGCTGAAAAGATAGATACCTTCAGTACAACTTTATGTGACTAAAAAATTGCTAGTGTCAAAAATATGCTGAATATTGAAATAGATTTTAGGTTTTGGAATAGTTAAATCTTTCCACTCAGCGAATACTTGTAATACTGTAAGTTACATAAATTCTGCAATAATATTTAACAATAGCAGCTGTAATGAACATACTGCGGAAGAGATACTGGTCCCATAATAGTTTCGTGCTGTCATTCAAGGACTGAAAACCAACATTGTATTTTCACTTGATATTTATTCTGCAACCTACTACTATTGATGCACATCCACTTATGTTAACAAACATCTCTTTAATAATTCATTCATGCTTCAGCAAACCTTGTAACTGACAAATACAGTCGCGGGCAAAAAACGGGACACTTTTTTTGACCTAATTCGCAAAATGCGAAAACAATTGCTGAGACTAACAATTCTAATTAATAAATGTTATCAATAGTAATTTTTCAGAATTAATAAATGTCATCGAAAGTCATTGTTTGAACCCTTGGTCTTCCTTTTTTCAGCTGTTTAACACTGTAATTCACAATGTGACAACCCTATCGAACATTGAGAAATTTTAGTATTTAATTAGTTGCCTTTCTGGCGAACCGCTAAATTTAATAAAGTCGCTACAGTTATCAGAGGAAAATTATTCAATTGCGTATCAAATTTTAATAGATCGATATGACAATAAACGCAGATTAGCCACCCATTATTGGCACAAAGTTCATTCTTTAACATCATTAAAGGAAGAATCCCCCAAAGGCCCTCGGGAATTATTTGATAGTTCGCAATCTGAATGCATTGTTGAATCAGGAACAATTTCGCAACCGCAACTGCCATCTTGTTCAACCGAATCTAACGCAGTTAATAACCCTGAGATTTCCGTTGCAGCTTTAGTTAGCTCCACTTCCAATAAACTCGTGCTGTTATCAACAGTCCTTTTAGATATCCGGGATTCAATGAGACACCTCAACACAATACGGACAATCCTTGACGGTGGTAGTGAGGGTTGCTTCATAACTGCTAGTTGTGTTCAACGTTTAGGGCTAAGCGTTAAAAACAATAATAGAGTTCAAGTTTAGGACGATCTTCGGCTACTCTGACCTCATCTGGACTGTTGTATTTACCCAAGCTATGAAATTCAGCCATCTCATATTATTGAGGCTTACATAATTCTGTGCATTTCCCAAAATATTCCAGCTGCTCCAGTGGATGCGTCAACTTGGAGCCATATAAAAACACTTCGATTGGCAGATCCTCAATTTCATACGCCTAGTAAGGTAGAGTTGTTACTTATATTGGTGGGACAATCTCTGAAACTTCTTTGTGGCGTGAATTTATAATTCATATTCTTATTTGTGTATTTCGCCACTCTAAATATTAAAAACATTAAATAACGAAAGTTTCGAGGGTCAATCTGCCATCGTTATCAACGATTAACAATTAAAAAAGAACAAGAAACTTAGCTTTTTCTCTAGGAGGAAAAACGACCAACCTCCATTGTTTGATACTGACAGTGGCAGCTATAAATACCATTTTCTGTTGGGTTTTATCTGGCCAGGCGCATGTGGACAATTCAGGTCGCGTAAATTCTTTCTTAGTTTTGCTTTCCCAACAAAACTTAGATTCGACTTTATAAGAAAAATTTGGGAAATTGAAGAAATGTCTGGCCCAATTCCACCCTCGCAGGATGATATCTGTGAAAAAATATTTACTTCATCAGTAGATCGTGACCTACTGGACGATACACTGTTGCATTACCTTTTAAAACGCATAACCCTGAGCTTCCTAATTCTCGCTCAATGGCTCTTCGTCGTTTTCATTTATTAGAAAAACAATTTTTGCGTGATGAGTCTCTTTGCAAGGCATATCTTGAATTTATAAAGGATTACCTCGAAACTGGCCACACGTCTCTCGCAAACGATTCTGTACATTGAAATGAAACGTATTATATACCACATCATTGTGTGTTTAAGTTGGGGAATAATTCAACGAAAATTCGTGTTGTATTTGACGATACGCTAAAGCATCTAACGAAGAATCTCTTAATGATTAATTGTACTCTGGTCCCAAGTTATTGCCAAATATTGTAAACGTTCTATTAAAATTTAGGTTTTACTCGGTCGTCTTCGTTGCTGATGTGAAACAAATGTATCGTCAAATACTTACCCTCATGTAGAGACTACCAGAGAATCTTGTGGAGATTTTCAGAACACGATTCGATTCAAGAATATATCTAGAACACTGTGACTTACGGTGTCTTCACAAGTCCATTCTTAGCTATAAGAACGCTTCATCAGCTAGCCCAAAATGAACAATTAAATTTTCCCTTGGCGTCCGCTGTTCTTAAAGAAGACATGTATGTCGATGATGTCGTCTCCGGTTGTAGTTCTTTACTAGAAGCTCGTGCTGTGCAGGATCATCTGATTCAACTTTTGAAAAGGGGAGGTTTTTCATTGCGTAAGTGGTCAAGTAATTTCCCTGAATTACTTTCAAATTTGGACTCGAGTTTATATCAAAACGGCTTATCATTTGATGGTGAGTCGGAATCTACTGTTAAAATTCTAGCTCTACAATGGTTTCTATTACTAGATGTTTTTTCGTTCAAGGTCATTTAGAAAATTTGCACAAAACGCCATATTTTGTCTGAAATTGCCAGAATATTTGATCCTCTTGGATTTTTATTCCCGTTAACCTTTTTTAGCACACGATTGATTCAACATTTGTTTTGCTTAAGGATAGATTGGGACGCAACACCACAACACGATGTCGTTGATCGTTGGAACGAGTATCGTAACCAACTATCCTTAATTACTACCATCCGCATTGAGCGGCACCTGCTGACAAAAAGCTTTTCGATTGTCGAACTTTATGCGTTTTGTGATGCCTCGGCAGCCGAATATGCCGTAGTAGTTTATTTTCGAGTAGCAGACCATTCAAATAATGTATCTGTGAAATTCGTCACCACCAAAACCAACGTGGCACCCTTAAAAAGACGCTCACTTCCGCAGTTAGAACTCTGTGGGGGGTATCCAATGTTGTTTCATCGGTTATGGCCATTTATGCGAATCAGATTTCGCAAGTTGTTGCCTGGTCAGATTCCACCATTGTGCTTGTTTGGTTACACTCATCGCCACATCGCTGGAAAACCTTTGTCAGTAATAGGATTAGCCATATCCAAGAACGCGTGCCGCCTTCAGCCTGGCGTCATATTCTATCAGAGGATAATTCCGCTGATTGCGTTCCCCGTGGTCTATTAACGCGTGAATTACTTAACCATCCCTTATGGTGGACTGGTACCACGTGGATTACGCAATCACCTGAGTTATGGTCCACGCTAAAAATAAACTTCTGGGAAGTCCATGATGCAGTGAATAGGAAAGAAAAAAACAGTAGGATTCTAAGAGTAGTTTTCTATTACCTCCGCTTTATAAATAGTTTGAAGAACTGTGCAACCCGCGTGGTTGGTGCATCCCTTGGTACGTCATTTGAACTACACGAAGCCCTGCTTATCTTGGTAAAACAAGTGCAACGTCAAACTTTCCATGAGGCTATAGAAAACCTAACACTAAACAAGCCACTTACAAGGTCATTCCGAAAGCTAAGCCCATTTCTTGATAACCGAGGTATTCTCACGGTGGGCGGCAGGTTACGTAACTCTCTTCTATCATTTGAAGAAAAACACCCTTTTCTACTTCCGCAGTATCATCGACTAACGACACTTATCATAGAAGATGTTCACAATAAAAACCTTCATCCTGGTCTACGAACGCTTCACTATTTAATTAGGCAAAATTTCTGGATTCTGTTCTCTCAGCGCGCTATCCGCCGTTCCCTATCCAGATACTTTAAGTGCTTTCGAGTGAAGCCAAAATTCTTACAGCCACCAATAGGCGATCTACCAGTTTTGAGAGTACAGCAGTAAAGGAATTTTATTCAGTGGGAGTTGATTTTGGGAGGTTATATACCATAACTATGGGTAGAGTCCGAGCTGCCAAAACACATAAGGCATACATCTGTCTATTTGTTTGTTTGGCTACTAAAGCACTCCATTTAGAGCTAGTTTCCGACCTCTCCACAGACGCCTTTCTCGCGCCATTGCGCCGTTTTATTGCTCGTCGCGGTCGATGTGGACTCATTATGAGCAATTGTGGCACCAATTTCATCGGAGCCGCACGTACCCTCTTGCCCTATTTTAAGGCAGCTGTCAACTATAAAGGTAAAACCTACACATTTAATCCCCCGTCCGCTCCACATTTTGGAGGTATCTTGGAGGCGGGGATCAAGTCTGTGAAAATGCACCTAATGCGTGTGGTTGAGGAGCAGATCCTTACATTTAAAGATTTTTCGACGGTTCTCGCACAAATCGAAGCCATATTAAACTCACGCCCGCTATGCCCCTTAAGTTCCGATCTCAAGGACCTGGAAGTATTAACTTCAGGTCATTATTCGACATTAGCGCCACTGACATGCATCCCTGATCCAAATTACATTGAAATAAACTCTAATAGAGTTACTCGCTGGCAGCTGCTACTAAAGATGCACCAACATTTTTGAAAAAGGTAGCATCACGAGTATCTGTATACTCTCCAAGAACGAGCTAAATGGACATCAGTGTTTACCCAGGTCGTTCAGTGAAAACCCGCGCTGTCTCATGTCGGATTGCGTTTCATCATCAGCCATCGCCGAACACCAACGCGATACTGGTCATAAGAACCTTTCCTTCATCTGCAAATCCCCATTCTTCTTTAGCAGAAAGATTCGCGAAGCCATCGAGATTTACAAACACCCTAACAATCTTAATCGAGACGAAGGCTTTCCCCTTCCTTCTATGTGGAAAGTGTTAATTTCTAAGCCTCGCCCACCGCCACTGAACCGCGACGGCATTTGCTGAACCGCGACGGCGCTTGCCTATAAATTCTCGCCTTTCTCCTTCCGTTAGTTAGTCGAGTTTCACCTCTGACGTGGTTCACACCTTGAGTTACCGTGCTCTTCTATCCCTTCTCTTGCAAAGAGTTTCGCCTCTGGCGTGGTTAACACGTTGGGTTACCGTGCTCTTTTGTTTTTTTCTCCTGATGAAGCCCCTTACGAAAGTGGGCGAAACGTTGAGTTCTTCGATCTCAATCATGACACGGTCCAATCCCGGAAGTCGTTTGTTACTTAATGACAATATCCGTGAAAGCCTCAGAAATCAACATGTTTTTGTTCATTGGTTTGTGTGTGAATAGAAGATCTTAAAAATGAAAAGAAGTTTGACGTTCAAACTTCATATATAAGTTTTGTATACTGTCTACTTGCGATTTTTCAGTTTTTTTATTTTATCAAAAACGGCTCTAATATTTTTTTTCAAACTTAACATTTTATTAGATTTTTAATGTGTGTTGATGTGAGACACGTGATTTTCCAGTTGAATACCTTTAAAATGTACCGCGTGGCGCAGTGGCAAGGGCGTCAGGTTTGCAATAAGCGAGTCCTCGGTTCGAATCCATGGGCAGGCGGAATTTTTCCGCAATTCATTGGATCGGTATCGGGTCCGGTCACCATTCGCCGTTGGGATAGAATTAACGGCGCTCTTCCCGGAAGACTGGTCTATGGGAAAGAGTAACCTGACCACACACAACGCATGCTACATACAATATATACATGATGTGACCTGTAGTTGGTTTCATGTAACTGTGGCTTGCAGCTTAAATACATTTTTTTTAAATAAAAAATAAAAATGGGTTTCTTTTGTTTTTTTATTAACTCCTATTTTAAATAGAACATCCGGTAAATTAGTACATTTTTGAATTCAGCTTAAAATTTTAGAGAAAATTTGTCTTTTTAACTAACTCTATTTTGTACGGTTTCAGTAGAATTTGTAATTTAAAATTTTTGACAAATGCTTAAAAATTTAAAATTAAAATTTTGGCTAATTATAAGATCATTGTAAAAGGAAGTTGTGTGCGTGTATTGCACTAGATTTTTTTAATTGATGACAATATTGCGTTGGTGGTTTTCTAAAGTGTTTTCTTGTTTTCATTAATAATTGAAGTTCTTCTGAATAATATTCCTGGCCTAGGCAGGGAATATTCGAGTACTATTTCCTTTTTTTTTTAATTCCTCGTATCGATCGGCGGTAAAATAGTATGTGCATCTTGGACAAAAAGCAACATTCCCATACTCCTAAGTTGTTGGGCTCGGCATTCGCCTCGTCCCACAATATTTACAGTCGTCCTAGATACACAATGTACTATTTACAAATGAAAACTATTACATAATTTATTTGTCAAACTGACAAATTTATTAAAATTGTAACAAGGAAGGTAAATAATTTGATAATTATTTTTGTTTTTTATCACCGCTCTGATAGCATGTTTTGATTGGGTCATTTATGATCATGTGATGCATGAATTATATTGTCTATTGTTAAGACATAAATAACTATTACTGAATACTGTAATATCATATTTCAGGTGAGGAAATACGTTAGTATTTCTTTAAGAAATGGTGCCATAAATATACAATAGCAATATGTCTAAATCAATGCTGCAACATAACAGAAGAAAATAATTAAATTTAAGACGAATCGGGCGTCTTCATGTAAAGGAGTACAGATAAATCTTATAGCGGGTAGGTACCTACTAAAGCTGATTCCACAAAATGGAAGTATGAAAAAATCAGTACAAGAGCAAATCAATCGAAATAGAAAGGAATCACATTGGAAGCAGAAATGAAGGAAAAGAATTTGTTGCAAAAACAGCAGCAAAGGAAGTTGGGTTTAGAGATAGCACTGAAATTGGCAAAAATAAACGAAGAAAGAAAAGACATCCAGCTGGAGTCCAGGTTGATAAATGATGAGATTGCAGATCAAGGTTGTAATAATGGTCAACGGGAAGATGGGCATTCTCAACCGATTACATCATCTGATCGTGCACTACCATCAAGAAGAACAACTAACATGGTAGATTTAATGGTTAAAACAAAATAATTTTTCTCATAGTCAGTTTTGAAGGTTTTACCAGTACCTACTTACTGATGACAACTTTAATAAATTACATATTATAAACTAGAAACTAAATTATTATATTTAATTGAAAGGATAATTAGGAATGTAGGCTATCTAAAATATGCAGAAATGTGTGTCCAAAAATAATTTTATTTTCTATAAATACTTTTTAATTTGAAAAAATCTGAGAGGTGCACCGGCATTATTCGGTTTGAATAGCACTAGTTTTAATATTACAAACATTATTGATATCCCTAATGCACGAACTACATTGATATAAATATATTGAGAGTGGATACACGTTCTATTATTGTCACTATATTTCCCTATACAAAATTTTATCAAAATTGATATAGTAGCTCTTACAAGGATAAAACACTTTGACAGCTCGCTCCATACACACGAAAACTAGGTTTTTTAATGGTTAAAAAAAGTCGAGTGACATTGCCATATATTTCACATTACATTACTAATTCAATTGCAGTAAGATCAGATTAACATTACATTCTTACCTGTCCTACTTCATTCGTCCATCTGACCGCCTCATCACTTTCATTTAGTATCGATTCGATTGTACTTTAAATGTTCCATTGTCTCTTCCGGGATTCTACATTATCTGTACATCTTCCTCTTGCATTGTGCATATTTTTCTTCCAATTTCCCCACTCCTGCTTCTAAATATTACTGTTACTTTTTGGTGACTTTTATCATAATGTTTCTGTAAGTGCTTACTTTGGTATTTCTTCTGAGAATATGTGTCTGTATTTTTTATTAATGATACTTTCCAATATTTTACTACACTGTTCTTGTCTTTGCATGTAATTTTCTATTATTCTCAAAATTTTTATAACTTTAATTTTCGTGTTATTTGTGTTTTAACCTTGGTATTGAGAATTCGTTTTAACGATAATAATTTCTTCCTTTTCTTATGCCATCTTGGCATGTATCTTCTTCTTTCTGCACTTTTTTCTTATTGCAATCCAACATTTTCTTCTTTATAGCTTTCTGCTTGTACATTTTTTCTTTGTTTCCTCTACTACGATGTTTATAAGCTTATTTAACTCTAGTAATCATTTTACATACCGATTGCACCCGTAGTTGTTGTATTTCTTATTTTTCTTTTCATCCTTATTTCCGTCGTATACATCACTACATTTGTTATTTGTGAAACGTCATTATCTTCTTTAAATTTTTCTCCTTCTTCCTTCTTGTTTTACTTTATATCTATTCCATTGCGTTAATTTGCTTTCTTCTAATATCTCTTAAATGCGCCTTTTATCCATTTTTTTTTAAATTTATATTCTAGATATTTAATTTCTTTTACTTCTTCTATTTTCCTGATGTTTTCAATTCATTTCTCTTCTGTTTCTGCTTCATCACTTTTCTGCAAATGTTCAAATTTATGAAATCACACTCACGTCTATAAAAGGTAAACAGAAGGCTTAGTAAATATTGAAAATGTGTATTTTTTCAGATGCCTGTGGATTACAATAGTAATTTTTTGCATAGTGATCATGAAAGTCGTATTTTTTTAACAAAAAATCGTATTGAAAGTACCACTTTTTTTAACGCAAAATCGTGAAAAAAGTACACTTTTTTTAACTATTTATCGAAATGTCAATTTGATAGTTGTAAATTCCGGAGTCCTTTTCGACTAAATTTCGATTTACAAGAGATCACTATACAAAAAAACTATGTGTACAACACGTTTTGAAAGTCTCTTTTTTCTTCACTCTCGTTAATCAAACTGCAAATTCACGAAAAAAGTATGACTTTCATGAATTTGCAAATGAATGAAGAAATGGACTTTCAAACCGTGTTGTACACGTAGTTTTTTTGCATAGTGATCTCTTGTAACTCGAAATTTAGTCGACAAGGACTTTACATCTTTACAACTGTCAAATTGACAATTCACAATTTTAATAAAATAGTTAAAAAAAGTGTACCTTTTTCACGAGTTTTCGTTAAAAAAAGACGACTTTCATGATCACTATGCAAAAAAATATAAGATTGCTAGCTGTTACCCGCGACTTCGTACGCGCGAGTTTGGTTATTTGTGTATTAAATAATGACTAATTATTTCCTGTCATCCCATCCCATCCCATCCCATCCCCGTCTCCGTTCTCGTCCCCGTTCCGTCCCGTCCCGTTCCCACCCCGAACTGTCAAACGCGCGAAGGTTAAATAGTCGTTAAGTTTTCTGAAATTTTCCAATTTTCTGAGCAATTTTATTAATTTTTCTTTCCGTAGGAACCTTCTGCAGAGTATTAGAAAACTTAAAAAAAAAGATGAATAAAATCGGTAAAGTCGTTCTCGAGTTATGGCCTGACCAAGGGAAATAGGGATTATTTTTTATATACAGTGAGGTCATAAAGTTTGGAATAAATTCAGTATTTCCTAAGATGTACGTTTTCGGCTAAAACGCTCGGACCCGTCGATTTTTATTTTTATTTAAGCATTTTTTGAAATAAAATGCATACATACAGGGTGTCCCGTGTATGAGGTATAGCGTTATCTATGTTTTTTTTTAAAATAGAAACCCCCTTTTTTTATTACGGAATCTGAAAGAACGTATCTTTTTACTTACGGTAAGGTAATTTTTGGGTATACGTCACATTACCAAAAATTAAGAAAAAAATTTAAATTTGCAAAATACTAAATTTGATTTTAAGAAGTGTGATTTTACTCTTTTATTAATGACAGCAATCAACAAAAAACATATCGGTCGTCTTAGTTATTGTCAGGCAGACAACGGTGCACAATTTGTACATTTAATTTAGTTGTTTTAGAAATTACTAAACTTAGTATTTTGGAATTTTAAATTTTTTTCTAAATTTTTGATCATCTGATATATACCGATATGTTTTTCAGTGGCGTAGCCAGAGTTGGCCCTTGGGGGGGGGGGGGGGGGATATACAATAATAAAATTATATAGTAACTGTTTACTTACGTTTTTTATAGATTGCATGGAAAAAAGTGCAAATATTAAAGAATATTTTTAGAATGGTAGTCGTTATTCAACAAAAACCATTACAAAACAAAATCTAAGTGCCGTGTTTTTTTGGTCAGTTCGTCAAATATTTCATCTACTTCAACTAGTATTTCCCGGTGTATCGCCAACATTGCTAAACCGTTACGATTTTTCGACGCATACTATACGCATAAGTGTTCCCGCCCCACTTCTTTCAAAACATCTGACGTGCCAGTACGCAAAGTGACAATTGGTATAAAATCGCGGTTTTTCCATCGATCGACATGCAACCGTGGATGGTTTATGTTATACTTATACTAGTATTTATTTTTGTAGAAGATACAGGTCGATGTGGTTTCTTATATTTTGTTACAAAACATGCAGATGAGTTTATATTGCAAGATTTTAAATGGAAATATGGTCAAATTTGAAAAAATTGGATTTCGACAAGCAATAGTAACTAATGTAAATTGCTTGATCCTAAAACATTCTAACAGCCGTATTCATAGTCGTTCGCCAGCGGCTCGCCGGCGAGTCGCCGGAGTTTCGTTATGAATAGTATGTTGGCGGCACTGTACGTCTATGTCAAATTCGAGGTTAGCAGGTTAGATTTTGTGTCAATTTCTGTCAAAACTGACGGAAAACCTAACCTGATAACCTCGAATTCGACATAGACGTACAGTGCCGCCAACATACTATTCATAACGAAACTCCGGCGACTCGCCGGCGAGCCGCTGGCGAACGACTATGCATACGGGTGTAAGATTTCTAATTTTGTCAGCTTCTGAATTTTTATAGTTGGAGCCATTTTTTTAAGTTTTTGACTGTTGGGGGGGGATATATCCCCCATATCCCCCCCCGTGGCTACGCCACTGATGTTTTTTGTTGATTGCTGTTATTGATAAAAGCGTAAAATCACACTTCTTAAAATCAAATTTAGTATTTTGCAAATTTAAATTGTTTTTCTTAATTTTTGGTAATGTGACCTATACCCAAAAATTAGCTTACCGTAAGTAAAAAGATGCGTTCTTTCAGATTCCGTAATAAAAATAGGGGGTTTCCATTAAAAAAACATCGATAACGCCATACCTCATACACGGGACACCCTGTATGTATGCATTTTATTTAAAAAAATACTCAAATAAAAATAAAAATCGATGGGTCCGAGCGTTTTAGCCGGAAACGTACGTGTTAGGAAATACTGAATTTATTCCAAACTTTACGACCTCACTGTGTATATAGATTTGCAGGTGATGAAAAACTAAGTTATAAGTGAAGGGTAGCAGAAATGACATGTAAGAAGTCAAAACTAGAAAACAACATAGTCCATTTACTAAAGGAAAAAAGTTCTAACTTCGTTGACTCAAAACCGATTTTGAAAATCTTTTTTTTATTATTTCGGAAAAAGTTTATAGAAAAGTTCCCCATAGGTGAGAAGGTGTGCTTTTTATTTTTTCAATTGTTATTAGCAAAGAAGTGTTTTTTAATATATTCTCAATTAAAAAAATGTATAACTTCTTTATTTATTTAAATCATTGAATGATATTTGATAACATAAGTTTTTTGGGTTCACAGATTACGAATCTGGCTTCAAATTTGGTCTAAAACCAAAATGGCGTCTACAAAATGGCGTCAAAGGTCTAATTTTTTCTTACACTTTTTTTTAAATTTTTTTAGATGTCTAAGGGTTTTTGAGGTCGCTGATTACGAATTTGACATTAAAACTGAACTAAAATAAAAAATGGCGGATGCAAGATGGCAAAAAAATTAATTTTTTTCCTGACTTTATTTCTTACCTAAATAGGGTTTTTTGGGTCGCTGATCTCAAATTTTATGTTAAAATTTATCAAAAATGAAAAATAACGTCTTTAAAGTGGCAAAATAGCTTCCTTTTTGAATTCCGCGCGTTGCCTCATATCTAGGGGTTTTGGACACAGTAATTATAAATATAGCATTAAAAGGTAAATTTTTATTCTGTACGATTATTATTATTATTATTTAATAAACATTATATGCAAATAAAATTTTAAATTGTTAAACTAACTCAAATTTAAATAGATTAAATACATTTAAATATAACATACGATTACATATAATTTCCAACGCGTAAAAATGTGTTTTCTACGACCTCTTTGTACAATTTCCAAAAGATATTACTGAATTAAAAGATTTTTCTGTTTGTGACCGACGGAGGAATGTTATTACATAAAAACAAATCGCAACTTGTTCAACAGTATGGTGCAATTTTAGATATATATTAATTTTATTGTTCGTAATTATGGAAAAAAGCAATTGTTTTTGTCGATTATCAGAAACAGAATAAAATCTGATGAAAGAGACCGACGTCTAAAAGCGAAAACTGCACCAGATATTCGATTTAAAGAGACAGGTCTTTAAAGTTGCATCAAGAAAAATTTCTGGAAAATATCTTTCATGTCGTTTTATTAATTTTTTAAAATAAACTTTAGCTGCAAATAATATCCCCGCTCTCAAGATGAAAGTGATGCGGATCGGTTAATAGATACAACAGCTGTCAATGCATCAAATGGAAACATAGTCGTAGTATCAGAAAATATAGACGTATTACTTATATTAACAGCTTCAGTTTCTCCTGATAAAGATATACATATATTTCTTAAAACCAGCAAAAATAAAGAAAACAAAAACATATCTTCTTCTAAAAGCCTTCAAGTGTAGTGAGCATGTACTTTCTGTACATGCTTTAACTGGATGTGACACAACTTCAGCATGTTTTAACAGAGGAAAGAATCTTCTTCTTCTTGTTCAGGTGCTTATCCGATTTCGTATGTTTGCGTTCAACACGGTCATCTTCACTTTATTGGTTGCAATTCTAGATAACTCGTTGGATGATTTCCTATACCACGCCCTTAGGTTTTGCAACCAAGATAATATTCTTCTGCGTCCTGTTCCACGTTTGCCATATATCTTGCCTTGTATAATAGATTGTAGTAGAACGCACTTATTCTCATTCCTCATTATATGTCCGAGGTATTGGAGTTTGCGTACCTTGATGTTGTCCATGACCTCTTTATTTTTTTTTCATTCTCTACAGAACGTTAATATTTATTACACGGTCTTTCCATAATATCCACAATATTTTTCGGAATAATCACATTTCAAAGGATTCGATTTTTTTTGCGATTGTTTCGTTAAGTGTCCAGGACTCGACCCCATATAGCAAGATGGGAAAAATGTAGTATCTTAGCATGCGAGTTTTGGTGTCAAGGTGCAGATCATGGTTTTTGAATATAGTTTAATATATTGAAGATAAATTTATATAAGGATGAGGAAGACGAATAGGACCGGCACCTTATTAAAGATCCACATGCATAAGTCCTAGAAATGAAGCAATGGCTATGTTCACGAAAGAATAAATTTGCCAGAATATTTGAAAATAGCAGTGGTTTATAAGACTGCTAAAATTTATATAAAAAAATGCTGGTATAAAATATATGCTTGCAATGTATGCTGCGAAGAAAAGTAACTGCTTAAACTCTTACAGGAATGTTTAATTGATTGAAAGTTTTTTATTATTCATATACCGCAAGGTAAATGAGGTTACAGATAATACGACACATATAATTTTTAAATAAAAACATTTTGAATTTTAGGTTTGACTCTTTTATTAAGGCGTCTACTAAAAAAAGTATTAATTTAGCATAATTGTGCCCTACGATGCATTCAGCAGAACAACATTTAAGCGCGTGTATTTGCAAACACAGTTGTGCCTGGGAAACCAAGATATTTCAACGGAAGATTGGGGTTGGAAATATGATACAGGAAAGTGTTTTCCAATCCTAATGACACAAGAACCAGCTCCACAAAACATCTTAAAAATCATTTTTTTTGCAACTACAAAACTAGTTGCGGGCCAGCTTGAGGGTGTAGGAAAAGTGGCCTTTAGGCTCGGCGGCTTGCGATGAATGTAACGGAAATAGTTACCTTAATTCACGACCGGCAGTGTCAATGGAAGAAGTAGAGGAAGAAGAAACTAAAGCTAAATAATTTTTTCCTTCATATTAAATGTATCTTGGGTTAATTTTAATAAATCAACTAAAATATAATATCTTTAATACTCATTTTCCACCATTTTTCAGACACCGTTTTCCATTTTTGATAAATTTTAACATAAAATTTGGGATGAGCGACTCAACAAACCCCTAGGTATAAGTATCAGAAATAAAAAAAAAACCCCTTTCCGCCATTTTTGATCCGCCATTTTTTATTTTAGTTGAGTTTTAATGTCAAATTCGTAATCAGCGACCCCAACACCCCACAGACATCTAATAAAAATTTAAAAAAAATAAAATAGAAAATTAGACCTTCGACGCCATTTTGTTTTTAGACCCATTTGGAGGCCAGATTCGTAATCTGCGACCCCAAAAACCCTATGTTGTCAAATTTCAGGCAATTGTTTAAATAAATAAAATAGTTATACATTTTTTTAATTAAGGGTATATTAAAAACACTTATTTGTTAATAACAATTGAAAAAATAAAAAGCACACTTTCCCACCTATGGGGAACTTTTCTATAAACTTTTTCCGAAATAATAAAAAAAAAATTATCAAAATCGGTTTTGAGTCAACGAAGTTAGAACTTTGGCGAATTTTTAGCGTTTAGAAAATGGACTAACAGGGGAAGCAGTCTTTCGTGAAATGTTTAAGATTCGTATTAATGTTGTAGCTATAGCTACCTTTTTATTTGATTTTAAAACGTCAATTCTATGGCGGCGTATACTTTACAGAAGCTCTAAATACATAGATTTATTACCATTTATATACATACATTTATGTATCTTCGAATTCTTAATATCTGTGGAGCATCCTGTATACAATATT
Organism: Agriotes lineatus; assembly: GCA_940337035.1. Lineage (NCBI taxonomy): Eukaryota > Metazoa > Arthropoda > Insecta > Coleoptera > Elateridae > Agriotes > Agriotes lineatus. The sequence continues at coordinate 69,457,685 of OW679195.1, forward strand.
AGAAATATACCTATTGGCAACGCTGTAATAGTGTCTTTGCTTCAGTGTTGCCAACACGGCAAAAAGTAGCTAAATCTAGGGTATTTAACAAATGGTTTAGCTACAAAAAAATTGAATTTGCGATTAGCGACTTTTCTAGCGTTTTTGATATATTTTAGTTTGAAATTCTAGGGTATTATTATAGTACGGGAGCCAGTGAACTTTTTTGTTACGTCATTGGGCTCACGGCTAAATTAAACTTCATGAATTAGTTTTTGTACTGATGTAAACAAAAACCGATTTCTGCAATCCCGAATCCGGGGATAACATTAATAAAACACCCGTATACATAGTCGTTCGCCAGCGACTCGCCGAAGTTTCGTTATGAATAGTATGTTGGCGGCACTGAAAGTCTATGTCAAATTCGAGGTTAGCAGGTTAGGTTTTCCGTCAGTTTTGACAGAAACTAACACAAAATCTAACCTGCTAACCTCGAATTTGACATAGACGTACAGTGCCACCAACATACTATTCATAACGAAACTCCGGCGAGTCGCCGGCGAGCCGCTGGCGAACGACCATGCATACGGGTGTAAGGGTTGCACTGTGAAAGTTGTCGTAATTGACGACTATTTCACGTCATTTTTAAATGCAAAATACAAATTGCTTACAAAAGTTTAATTAACACATAGCAATAAAATATATTTCTGCAATGTGGAATTGGGGGATAACCCCTTCTGCAAAGAGGGTGAATATATAGGGTTGACGTTGTAAAAAATTTTGTAAGATAAATGAAAAATTCTTTTTGCATGCACTAGTGCGAACATTAAACATTACAAAAATGATATTCTGCATAACAAACTCCTGGGTCATGACTTTCTGCAAGCGCCTCAAAAGTAACTTGTCGAGCGCCGTCAAATGCTCGTGCCGAGTCAATTTCACGTTATTATATTCAACAAATCAATGCGATTTGTACAACAATAAATATACACGAAGTTTTCTTACTATTCTCAATTTTCTCAAGCATGTTGTTATCGTGTTTCTCAAGTGCTACCAGCATTACCTCTTTACACAAAATAGTACAATTTCCACAAATTAATGTAATAAACACGACCTTTAGAATGTTTACCAGATAAACTACAAAAAAGGCATGATCGAGGAGTCGTAGATGCTTCAGAAACCCTCGTCTCGATGTCTGTTTCGAGGTCTACTGGATCAGAAAAGAAACTTCTTCTAGAGCAACTAACGATGAAGTAGTACTCTCCTGTGTTGTATTGAGATGTTTTTCAGTGCTGCTCTGGGTTTCAGCAGCCTGACTGTGATCTTTGGAAAGATTTTTTGATGGAATGTACAAATCTTTTCACTCTAATTTTTTAGTTAAGTTGCCAGCAGATGATTTTTTGTGTAACCCTACATATTCACCCTCTTTGCAGAAGGGGTTATCCCCGGATTCCACATTGCAGAAACATATTTTATTGCTCTGTGTTAATCAAACTTTTGATGGGAACTTGTATTTTGCATTTAAAAATGACGTAAAATAGTTGTTAATTGCGACAACTTTCACATCACAACCCTAAATGTTATCCCCGGATTTGGGATTGCAGAAATGAGTTTTCGTTTACTTTAGCACAAAAACTAATTCATGAAGTATAATTTAGCCGTTTACCTTATGACGTAACAAAAAGTTCACTGGCTCCCGGACTATTAGCAATTTAAAAAAAATATGTAACAATTTATTAATTTCAATATTTCTAAAACTACACATACATTTATCCTCAACAATTTTCATATACGAAAGAATTTTAAAATATTTGCAAATTTGTTATACTGATATGATTAACGCCTAAAATTATATTATGTTTACCTGACATTTATTTGTATTTCGTACATGACCAGACGGTCATATTTGCGCTCATGACGCCGGAGATTTGAAATTAAAAACTGAAGGAGCTTTATCTTTACTCTTTGCAACGTTTGCACATTGCACAATTTGTCATTCTCAATTGTAATCACTTGGTACGAAGAATTAGAACGTTAAATTGTTTTTCCTTAAATAAATAGGTAAGTTTTTATTTTTATATTCAGAAGTAGTTTACTTATTTCTTTATTCTGTGGAAAAAAATAAATACTTGATTTTCTAATGTGCGTATTTCGTATTTGGCGACTTTTGATCTGAAAATGGAGACTTTTAGTACCAATTTAGGGAATACAACTTGCGAAGAGTTGGCAACACTGCTTTGCTTTTGTTCTTGACGTTTTCAATATTTCAATGCCACTGTTACACTGTTTGTAATGACAGTTATGGTTTTGGCGGTATTACGCCGCTTCTAGTTAAAATAAAATCGCAAGGTAAAACTTTATTTCAAATTAATCGTGAGTATTGAGCCATTTCTTAGCTATATGTCGTAATAGTTCAGATAAATAAATATTTTCGTCAACGGAAAAACATAACCTGCCAAACATTCGTTTTCAAAAATGTTATAGTTTTAACTATTTTCAGATGCAACGTAAACGAAAACCTTTGTCACAGTTAACATTAGACGATCAAATTGTTCGAGAGAAACGGCCTAAGAATGGCATTGACGATTCGTCTAGTTCCGAACGACCAACTGTGGTAAGAAGACTGTATTTAATCATATAGATACTACAGGATCTTTTTAGGCAAGAGCTGGAACTGTCTCACGGATGGTACTTAAGAATTTCATGTGTCATTCCCACCTAGAAGTGACGTTTAATAACAACATTAACTATGTAATTGGTCGGAACGGCAGTGGTAAAAGTGCCATTTTAACTGCTTTAGTTGTTGGTCTCGGAGGGAAGGCATCACTTACAAATCGAGGAAATAGTATTAAAGGTGTGATACGTATGATTATAGTAGTACGAGTAAATTGTAACGTACTATATTTGACAGGTTTTATAAAGGCAGGAAAGAATGGTGGCACGGTTGAAGTTACACTACGTAACGAAGGACCTTTGGCATACAGGTCAAATGCATATGGTAATGAAATCACAATTGTTAGAAATTTTACTGCTGCTGGTAGCAGTGCTTATAAAATAAAATCTTCTTCAGGTTAGTGTTAGAAATGTTAAAATCATATATTCTTTTAAGTCGATCGTTTTAAATGCAGGTGTAGTGGTGTCGACTCAAAGCAAAGAAGTTCAAAGGATCTGCAACAATCTTAATATTCAAATTGATAATCCTGTATGTCTTTTGAATCAGGACACGTCGCGCAACTTCCTTAACACCAAAGATCCCCGCCAAAAATTTATACTGTTTATGCGAGCTACACGTCTTGAAACTTTATACGAAGAATATAGGAAAGTTTTAAATAATAAGAAAAGTGCAACAAGAATGCTTAAGGAAAAGGAAGTTGTATGTATTGTATATATTTTTATTATAAGTATGATTAATGAAATTTGTCTTCTATAGTTGTATACTGAATTACGTAACCAACTGAATGACCTTAAGAGAAAAATGGAAAATCATAAATCTATTATTAATCTACGACAAAAGGTGGCACTTCTACAGAGAGAAGTTGTTTGGGCCAAGGTAAATTTAATTATAAAAATGTGTATACCTTGTCCGTTAAATGTTTATCTTACGAGGATTCAAATATCTCTTGGCACCCCAAATAGCCATTTTGCAACTTAGATATACAAATAACTGCCTTTAGAACATGAATAATCTAGAAATATCTATAAATTAACATTGGAAGGATATAATATTTTTACATAATAGACCAAAAGCAAGAAATTACTCTTACGTGTGCTTTTACACAGGTGAGAGATTCTGAAGAAGACTTGCAGAGGCAACAAGGAGTGGTAAATCAATTGGAGGAAGAAGCAGAGGAAACACAGAGGCAGATGACAACTGAACAGCAAAATAACTCTGGAATTGAAAGAACTGTTCAGTAAGTTTTGTGTTTATTATATTGTTACGCTAATTACTAAACATTTTATAAATTTAGGCAATTAGAACAACAGATAAGGGATCTAGAAAATTCAATCATGGAACAAAATCAACCACAAAATAACTTAGTACGCGCTTTGGGGGAATTGAAAGAGGGTGTTAATGAAAAGCGTAGAGAAAAGCAGGTTGTGCTAAAGGATGTTGCTGCTAAAACAGGAAATTGTGCCATTCTAGAGCAAGAAATTAAAAGAATCACTGAAAAGTAAGTTACAATATTTAATTATTGTCTTTTTTTGTCATAATTGTGCTGTAAGGTGTTTATACATGAAGTGTGATTATAGATAATACTTGTTTTTAATGCTGCAAGTTGTTGAAGCTCTTTATTATTAGTAAAAGTAGAAACAATCAAACCACAGGCTCCAGCAGTGTCTTAGTTATAAACTTGTATCCACAATTGTGCCCTTTCGGTTCAAGAGCTCTTGTGAGTAGATTTGATGTTGGTGGGTTAGATCTTTTTGTTTTTAAATTGGATTGCGCCTGTACAGCTTTACAATTATGTGTGCTATCTATGTGATAGCATTACAAGAGACGAAACAAAAAGATAATTGGATAACAGATGTAGGAAGTTACAGCTTCTTCAATAGCGGGGGGGAGGATAGAATGCTAGGAGTTGGTTTTCTGGTGGGGGAAAGGCTAAAACAACTAGTTATTAGATTTGAGCCAATATCAGAAAGAATGTGTAGTATTAGAATAAGAGGGAAAACCAGAAATGTAAGCTTTGTGAATGTGCATGCTCATACCGAAGTGATGGAGGAGGAGGAAAAAGAAAAGTTGTACGAGGTACTCGAAACAGAATTCCAAAAGATACCAAAATATGATGTAAAGGTAATGCTAGGTGACTATAACGCCAAAATTGGACAAGAGGAGATGTATATGCCAACCATAGGAAGACATAGTAAGCACAAGAGAAGCAATGAAAATGGGAGGCGGTTGATAGAGTTTGCAATGGAGAAACGGATGGTAATCAGTAGTACGTATTTCGAGCATAAAGAAATTTATAAAGCCACCTGGGTGTCACCCGACGGTAGAACAACTAACCAAATCGACCATGTTTTGATAGAGGAAAAGGACGCAAGACTCATCACAAATATTAGAAGCTACAGGGGAGCGGACATGGGCAGTGACCACTTGCTAGTTATAGCAAAACTGAGGAGTAATATACCGCATAAAAACAAGAGTAATAAGTATAGCAAAGAGAAAAAGTATGAGTATGAAAAACTGCAGAATGAAGGAATACAGAGAAGCTATGAGAAAGAAGTGCGTAAAGAGCTAAGGCCAATGAATCGGAAAAGCGAAGTTGGGCAGGAATGGAAGCAAGTAGAGGAGGCGCTGAAGAAAGCGAGGGAGAAAGTTATCCCAGAAAAGAAAAAGAATAAGATTAAGGACTGGTTCGACTCGGAATGTAAGGAAAAAATAGAAAAAAGGAGGAAGGCAAGAGAAGAAATGATAAAAAACAATACAGCACCGAATAGGGAAGAATATAAACGGCAAAGGAATGAAGTAAAGGCAACATGCAGAAAGAAAAAGAAAGAGCACTACGAAGATAAAATAAGACTAATAGAGGAAAGGTATAAAAATAAAGAGATAAGAAGTTTCTACCAAGAAATAAGAAAGGCAAGAAGTAGTGTACAGTCCAGGCAGAAGTATTATAAAGATAAAGACGGGAATTTAGTAGGAGAGGAGGGGAAGATTACTGAAATATGGAAGGGATATTTCAATGAGCTACTGAACAAGACGAGGGAGGAGACAGAGCAAATAACTGAGATGGAATCAGAAGAACAGGAAGTAGAGGTCCCTCCCCCAACAGAAGATGAATTTAACAAGCTGGTCAAAAGACAAAAAAACAACAGAAGCCCAGGAGAGAATAGTTTAGCTGCAGAATTAGTCAAATATGGAGGTGATGAGTTGCAAAAGAGGTTATTCGAATTGGTGGTGGAGGTCTGGAGAAGGGAAGAAATGCCACAAGAATGGGCAAAGGGAATTATTATACCCCTACATAAAAAAGGCGACAAATCCGAATGCGAAAACTATAGAGGGATAACATTACTGGACGCAGTTTACAAATTACTAGCCCAATGTATTAAAAACAAGCTACAACCATATGCGGAAAGGGCAATGGGCGAGTATCAATGCGGCTTTCGAAGCGGTAGATCGGTGAATGACCAGATATTTTCCCTAAGGCAAATACAAAACAACTGTTATGAACATAAGGTGGTACTCTATGCTGTTTTCATAGATTTTAAGCAGGCTTACGATTCCATTGTAAGAAAAGAACTATTTAAAGCTATGAAGGAATTGGAAATACCGAATAAACTAATAAAACTGGTAAACATGACAATGGCTCAGACGCAGTGTAAGGTGAGAATTAATGGGAACATGTCACAAGAGTTCAAGATAGAAAATGGATTGAGACAAGGAGACCCACTCTCGACAGTTTTGTTCAACGTAGCCTTGGAAAAAGCTGTAAGAATGAGTGGAGTGAACAGGCAAGGGACAATATATAGCAACGAATACCAAGTGTTAGCATATGCAGACGATGTAGCGGTGGTAGCCAAAACCAGGAAATGTCTGAGGAAGATAGTAACGAAAATAGAGAAAGCAGCAGGCACATTGGGATTACAAATAAACGAACAAAAATCGAAGTACATGATTATGGGAGGAATAGGCAACAAAGAAGAAGAACAGGAACAACTTAAAATAAAAACGGAGAGCGGAAAGGAAATGCAGTTTGAACAAGTTAAAGAATTCACGTATCTGGGGGTGCTTATAACAAACGACAACAAAAATGAAAAAGAGATACACGCAAGAATAGCAAAAGGGAATAAAGCAATCGGATCAATAAGTGAGGTTTTAAATTCCAAATGTGTAACGTGCCAAGCGAAAACGCGAGTGTATAAAACAGTCATAAGACCGACGGTGACATACGCCTGTGAAACGTGGACTTTGAACAAAAGTGAGCAACAACAACTTGAACGATGGGAGAGAAAAGTTTTGAGAAAGATTTACGGGGGTAAGAAAGTTGGGGAGGTGTGGTTTAGAAGGCCAAATGAAGAGGTATATAACTTGTATGGGGAAGCCAGTATACTGAAAATAGTGAAACAACAACAGTTACGCTGGCTGGGGCACGTGGAGAGGCTACCAAGGGAGAGGGTGTCTAAAGTGATGTTAAGGGGAGGACTGATAGGAGTTAAACGAAGAGGTAGACCGAGGAAGAGATGGTTAGAATCACTGGAAGAAGACATGAGAAAATTAGGTGTAAGAAACTGGAGGACAACTGCCAAAGACAGATCGGAGTGGAGAAAGACAATAAAACAAGCCCTAGGCCTTTAAGGCCTGTTGCGCTAAATTATATATATATATATATATATCTATGTTTTCCGATGTCTGTAGTACAGGATCTGAATTTTTGTTTATCGGTACGGACAGTGACATGAACTTACCTTTTGTTCCCAGCATCCTTTTCCGTTTGATGCTGTGACGCCGAACAGTTTTAGCGCCTTTTAAATTGTCTAGTGGTCTTGCGGGCATGCAGTCCAATTCTGGCGGATTAAAGCGTTTTGCTGACCCATTTCTACACGTGGCTCAAATTGATCTAGAGTAAGCCGATTGAAGCTTTTCGTGCCGTTATTTAAGGCACCCGTGTTTCTATTTTGGGATTTTTTTTCTTGATAGCTGCAGGTTTGGAGCTCCCTTTAATCACTATTTTCATATCGAGGGCGTCGATCTTGACCGGGTTTTAAAAAGCACCTGTCGTTCTCGACCTTTGTATGGGCTATTTGGGGTTTTTCCTCCCACGATTCTGTGCCAGCTACGCGACCTCCGTAGTGGAGGAATGGAGTAACATGTTTTGATTTCCCTTTGTGCATCATTTGATTGCTACAGTTATCTGTCGAATTTGATCAGAATTCTGGGGGCTTTAGTTGGGGCTCTCGCTGTTATGTACAGTTTGCTTCACGAACTAAGTACCTGAAGGCACTTGTTTTTCTCCATGGAGCCTACATTAAACTCTGTTACACCATTTTAAACTGTTGTCATTGTATTCTTACGTAAAAAGGATTTTAGTATTAATAAATATATGCTAACAAAATATTATTAACGCAAGTTAATAACTGTAACTTAATGTAAAATTATTGAAAAAATTTAAGACTTACGATTTGAGGTTATAAAACCCAGTTGCCCAAAATTTAACAATGAATGGGTAAACAATAACAAAAATAACTATCAAAAAGGAGCAATACTAGCAATAATAGCAGTCGTTAATAAAGAACAAGAAAACTGATTAACAACAGCACTCGAAAATCTGGAAATTAGACATTTCTATCCGGCATGATAGCAGCAATAGCGAAGTGATGTTTGTGTTTTTTCGTTTGAATGTACCTCGACGCCAAATTTTCTTTTTATTGGTTCTTTGGTTCCCTTTTAGATTTACTTCACATATTTTCCGGGGTTTTTGTGTGTTCAGTGATACTGTATACAATGTTTGTTCAAAATGTCGGCGTTTTACAAAATTAGACATTTTGTAAAAAGACGGATTATACGAAACGCCTGCGACTTGCACATTTCCTAGAAAATGTAACACTAGTCCTTTAAAGAACTAAATAACACCATAAGCAGTAGAGTTTTAATTCTTTAGTATTAGTACTACTATAGCAACAATATTGTTGTTTAAAGTAGTAATTTAGCTAAATTGTTTTAGCTTTGCACAATTGGAGGAAGAAAAAAACAACCGTTTACAAGAAATGGCCACTTTGGAAGAGAAGATTAAGGGCATAGAAGGCTTATTGGCAACGTCCAAGAATGACCAGTTTCAAATGCGAAATTCTCTAACTCGCATGCAGGAGGAAGAGCAGAGTTTATTGTCCGAAATTAATCAGACAAATGCCCAAATTAGTAGGTGTTATGAGTTAAAACTGTATTTTATTTATTTATAATTTTTAGATAATACAAATTCGAGGCTTAACTCACTAAAGGGAGAATCGAATAATGCATTGTCTTTATATGGACGAGACATGATACGAGTAGTTGAAGCAATTAAAGCAGCAAAGAATAAATTTACCCATCTGCCAAGAGGGCCTTTAGGTGCTGTTTTAATTTTATATTTGTATTATTATTAACTAATATAATTGATAGGTGCATACATCACTTTAAAAGATAAAAAGTGGACAGTGGCGATTGAAGGATTTCTAACACCTGGTTTATTGCGTGCTTTTGCTGTGGATAATAAAAAAGACAATCAGCTGCTTATGCAAATTTTCAACCAAGTATGGACCAGTGGTAATAAGCCTACAGTGATTACTAGCAAATTTTTCTTTGAGGTAAGTTACATATTAAATATAAATCGTAATTATATATTAAATAAAATAAATTCGTTGTAGAAACATGATGTTAGAGCAAATTTAGTTGAGTCTGTCGGTGATTGCATGAGCATCTACAATGCATTGGATATCACCGACCCAGTAGTGGCCAACTGCCTTGTCGATCAGACAAGTCTAGAAAGTATACTGTTAATCCCAAACACTAACAAAGCCATTGAATTAATGTCAGACCGGAGACGTGTGCCCAGAAACTGCCGTCAAGGTATTACCATGGCCGGCGATAGGTACTATCCCGATCCCAATTATAAGACTTACGGCTCACGCTACCACAATGCACAGTTTTTGCAAGTCAGCGCAGCTGACATGATCGAGTAAGTCAGTTTGTTTGGGTAGCATTCGCTGTAAAATTTATTATACATTTTAAAATAGGCAGTTAAACCAGAAGTTGCACGACCTAGCCGACAAGAAGCAGAAAGTCAACAATCAGTATAAATCCATAAAAACAGAGTTTCATGAACAAAATCAAAAGATGAAGGAGCTAGAAGTGAAAGTTACAAAACTAACAAGAGCGCAATTGCAGTTGCAGCGCAAATATGATGACTTGAAGAATGTCGTAGAGCCTGATGTTGCAAACGTTCATATGTTGGTAAGATCTTTCATGTTAATTTTTGTACTGTGATAAAATGTATAGAAAACCAAATGAATCGTATTAAGAAATGACATATAGTCCAAAAATATTACAATGACACTGCCGACATTATTGTATAAATTGGCAGATATGTTCTACCAATAACAAACTCGGTCGAATGCAGGCTTTAACGGCCGGTATTCATAATGGTAGGTTCTTCCAGGTTATGCCGTGGTCATCGATTTGAACTTGACGTTTCGCTGCTAAAGACTTTAGAAAACTTCTGAAGAAGCTGACAGCATGAGCAGCAAAACGTTAAGTTCAAATCGACGACCATGGCATAACCCGGAAGAACCTACCATTAATAGCAAACTTATTTATGAATTTTTTTTAGTTTTTACTTATGACTTTGAAGGATTAGAATTAGCAACTTATGAATTGAATACCTCTAGATTGTTTTTTTTTCATTCACTTTAACTCTATTTTGTACCGTTTTTGTAGAATTTGTAATTTTTGAAAATTTTTGACAGATGCTTAAAAATTCAAAATCAAAGTTTTGGCTAATTACAAGATCACTGAAAAAGAAGTTATGGGCGTGTATCATACCAGATTTTTGAGGTATTTGTAGAAATGTTCGGTTGTTTCTGTTATTTCCTTCATGTTTTTTGAGTCATTTGCCCATCCTCTTTTTGAAGTTTATTAATTATATTGTTACTACCATTTATTTTCCTTCGCAGAACCTTCATACTCTTATTTTCTGTATTAGGCTTTCGTTGAATTTTGTGATATTTTGTTACTTCAGCATATTCTAGCGTACCTTGTTTATTTTCTCTAGCCAGTTGGTATTGCGTCTTTTGTTTCTTTACTTATCTTTTTGTTTGTGCTTTTATTGCTTCTTTTTGACACAGATATTCCAACGGGTAATACAGCGTTAGTAATTTTTTTGTTTACATTATCTAATGCGTCTTCTTTTCTTATTTTGTTATACCATATGTTTCGTCTAAGTTCTTGTTGATATTCTTCTTTATACTCTACGATTGCTTCCCTATTTATTCTGTGGATTTTTGATCTTAGGAACCTAGTAGATTCTAGGATTTTGCGATATCACGTGAATATTGGGTTGAATTGATTTTATTAATTATTTTTGCAGGAAAACGAGTTGACAGAGCTTAAGAAAGTGGTGGAACAGAGAAAAATCGTAAGCGAGAAAATCGGATCAGATTATGAAGAGCTGAAACAGAAAATCACAGATAGAGAAAATCAGCTAGAAAGAATCAAGAATATTGTTCGAGGTTATGAAGATAGAATCGAACCACTCCGGGTATGTATATTATAGAAACCACGAAAGATGAGCCCTGCGTCATCAATGTTATCCGTATGATGTAAGATTTTATTTGCTAGTCAAATTAGCGTCAGTTGTATTCTCAAGCAATCATGAACCAGCTTTATCCGGGAAACAAACAGCTGTCAGTGTCATTATTTTCGTTTTGAATAAGAAATGTAAAACTCCATTTTTTTATTATACTGTTTCAGTTATTTGCGTTTATTTGCTTTTTGCTGACTAAGGTTATATGCAACTTATCATTTACCAATACACAATTTCAAATGATATAATAATCTAACCAATAAATATACAACTGTATTTCTTCCGCAACGCAATTCCGTCGAACATAGGAATTTAGATAACGACTAAAATAAAGTTAACATATTAATAATTACAATTCTTAATCGCTACCACTACTTAAACTAGAGTCACTTGAGTCGTTGCCAACATGAATGATTAGTTCATCAACAGTTACATCTAAAATCCTTTCACGCTCATACCAAGATCAAATTTTTTCTTCAGTGAGACGTACACAATTACTCCACACATCTTTGGTACATTGTTCTAATGCTTCCTTGCACATTGCAAGAACTCGATCATCACCATAACCATCCATGTCGATGTGATTATTGTAATATTGGTTTGCATGTGCCCATATTAATTCAATGGCATTGAATTCACAATGATATGGTGGTAGACGTAAAACATCATGACCATAACTTCTCAGTAATTCATCTACTTCATAGCACTTTTCTTTTCTGTGAGATTGGCTAGTACGAGTAATTCAGTTTTAAATGAAGTTGGAGCGTGATTAATGGAATTTGTATTCAACCATTCTATAATATCGGCTTTCTTCCAGGAAGTTGAGGGATTTCTTTCTACATTAACCATAATAAAACGTTTTCCTTCATAACCTTCGGGTTTTTTAACACTGCGAATATTTGAATCTTTCCAGAACGTTCCAGGATTTCCTTTAGAATAAATCCACGTTTCGTCCATAAAGACTACTTGCAGTGGATGAGGTGAATTTATATTCTACATGAAACATTTTAAAAACTGGAGCCGCATAATAGCAATATTTTCTTTTTCAGTTAGTGCTCTACGGTTATCGTCTTTCTTGAATTTAGAACTGATATCATGTAGAACTCAATTTAACACGTTAATCGCCGCAATACAAATTCAGAAATGGGTCTCAAGGGCCACTACGTAGAAGAAACAATAAAACATATCTAATATTGAAACGCCTATAAATAGGCAACCAAATACGCTATCCAAGGGGTAAATGTGTTGTTGGGTATAGGAGGCCACGTGCATTAGGCAAAGCATGTAAAGTTCGCACAATGAGAAGCTACCGTGAATCACACGGCCACGAAAACTTTTCAACGTGAGATGCAAGTTAGCATCACATGGCGCTGTAAATAAAAAGATAGAGATGCACGTTAGCTTCACGTGGCGATTAAAGTGTTAAGCTGGTGTTACTAAGTAAAATATGACTTTATTTTATTTCAGTATTCAGGGAATTGATGGTAACGTGCTTTTTTTCCGAATACATCGTGTATATGGTGTTATAACCATTTTCGAGGAATCCGGTAAATCAGTAGATTTTAACTTTTTACGTGGTATTTTCTTGCCGGGGCTACATAAAACTGGATTCATACTAGAACGACTCTTAACTCTTTTCACAGTAGAAACACTAATGCCTAGAGCTTCCGCTGCTCTCTACAAATAAACGATGGATGTGAAATATAATTAGGTGAATTATGTTTTATTTATCTCTTGTGCATATGACAATGGAATTAGATGACCCCCATTTTCTTTCTCTCGTTCGAAGTAATCCAATAAAATTAATAAGAGCTGCTGAGATTGCGAACGTAACGTTTTACCTTTCATAGACATAATTTATATCAAATCGTAAATAATAACCTGAAAACGTAGTTATAAAACGCCGAAATAACGAACGAGGCTTCACAAGTATTATTTGACAGTTGACGTTTTAGTGACGACGCGCGTATGTGAATTAAACTACTTTAATCAAATAAACACTTTAATCATAACACACGCTTATTATAATGCTATCACTGTTGTGCGCATGGAGTTTGTGAACAAATGTACACGCATGTTTGTCGTTACTAAATTCAGCGTGTGATGACGCAGGGCTCATCTTTGGTGGTTTCTATAATACATTACACAATTTTTCCATATTATTCAACACATTTTAAATATAAAATAGCGGCTACTTATTAGTGACCAATTAGGAAAAATGCTGTAGCAGGGCATATACTTTCTGGAAAACAGGGAAAACCTGGAAAAGTCAGGAAATTACATTCTAATTCTGGAATCAGGGAAAAGTCAGGGAATTTGCTTAATTTATAGAAAAAGTTAGGGAAAATTAAAACGACAAACTACTTTATCAAAAGTTTATTCGATTTAGGAGCCACTGTATAACCGGATTATCTTGACTGGTCTTGCTTGCAGAGCATCATATAAACGTAGTAAGTACGATGAAATTTACTGTTAGAGTATGTATGTATGTAAAAATCTTCTGGAATTTTTATTGAAAAATCCTGGAAAACCTGGAAAAGTCAGGAAATTTTCAAATTGTAAGTTAGTATGCACCCTGCCAGGGTGTATACTTTCTGGAAAACAGGGAAAACCTGGAAAAGTCAGGGAATTACATACTAATTCTGGAATCAGGAAAAAGTCAGAGAATTTGCTTAATTTATAAACAAAGTCAGGGAGAATTAATTAAAACGACAAACTACTTTATCAAAAGTTTATGCGATTCGAGAGCCACCATGTAACCGGATTATCTTGACTTGTCTTGCTTTCAGAGCATCATGTAAACGTAGTAAGTACGTTGAAATTGCTCAAAATCAGGCGCCGCGCGAGAAGCTTTTTGGCAGCAGTTGTACGTACGTTAGACATGCTTGTCTTCGTTTATCTAATAGCGTGTGTGTTTTCCTACTCTCTCGTAACAATTTACGTATGAGTATGTATGTAAAAATCTTCTTTAATTTTGGTTGAAAAATCCTGGAAAACCGGGAAAAGTCAGGGAATTTTCAAATTGTGAGTTAGTATACACCCTGCTTGTGAAAAGTTGTTTAGAACAGAATAGGGAAATTCTGTAAAAGCCAAGATTTTAAACTGGGAAAACACATTTTATCTTGTTTTACATTTAAATCATCCCCTTTTAGTTACTGTTTTGTTGGTGGCTTGCTCAATTTCCAAAATCAACATAAAACCAAATTAATTTTTGTTTTAATTTCAAAAATGTTACACATGTCCCATAACTGCTGTTTACATTTGCTATTTTTTCACTTTTTTGCTGTAGTAAGAAGTGTGATAATTATAAATTCACCTTAAACTAAATTACACTATTTTCTACACTTGTAATTATGTTGCTTAATAAATTTTTGTTGCATATAGAGGCAAATACTTGAACATCGAGGAAAGCGTAAGGAATATGATGTTAATAAACGATTTGCCACCAAGAGATTGCAAGAGTGCAAAAATCGGATCAAACTTGCCCGCAGTGAGCTGCTTGAAAAAACAAATTTTGTGCAGCAAAAAACCCAAGAGGCATCTACAACTGGTGAAAGATTAGAACATCTTAGGTAAGATTTTAAATGATTCCACTCTAAAAACTGAAGATATATAAATTTTAGGCAAGTCAATGTTATTATGGAAGAACTGAAATCCAACCAGCGAGCAATACGGCAAATAGAGTCAGATATGGAGAGCGCAGAGGAAATATCCAAGAAGTACCAGGACTGCAACGAAAGATACAAGCAAGCATCGGAATTTATGAAGGCCATGAGTTCAGATGTAACAGAACTGCAGATAGCTGCCGATAAGTGTAATAAATACTACGATCATACCGAAGAATACTTTGTTACTTATGTACGGCACTCATTTAAGAAAGTGTTGGAATTACGGCAATTTCGAGTAAGATTTTGTTAATTAATTTTTTAAACATGAAGAGGTGTTGCAGCTGGGTATTAAATTTTTCCTATACCTAAGGTTGTAATTCATTTTAAGCAATATTTTTTATGTTTAACATACCTAATCGATACCTGTTGTTGTAGTTAATATTAATTATTTACTTTTAATTCAGGGAAACATTGATATTAATATGGAAGATAAGAAACTAGATTTAATTGTGATACCTCAACAAGGTTCCCAAGGGGTCACGACGACTTCAAATTTGTCAGGCGGTGAAAGATCCTTTTCAACAGTTGCTTTCTTGTATGCATTATGGCAGTGTATGGAGTTCCCATTTTACTTTTTGGATGAATTCGATGTCTTCATGGTAACAGTATAAAGTTTTGGGAATAATCGAAATAAGTATGTTGTATTCTAGGATAAAGTTAACAGAACGAAAGTGATGGAAATTTTGCTATATCATGCCAAGAGCTGTCCAGACCTGCAATTTGTGTTTTTGACGCCCCAAGATGTGTCGTTCGTAAACGATAAGGCTGTTGCGATTCATAGGTATGGTTATACAGGTTTTCTGAAAAGAATTGGACACTATCCAGGGAGATATTAATCTCATCACAATAGGCATGTAGAGCCAAATACCGGGTGTCTATAAATGGTTGTGATTTTTTTTCTTAGGTTGGCACTGATAATGTTGGTGGTACTGTAAGTCTATGTCAAATTCAATGTTCGCAGGTTAAGTTTTGCGTCATTTTGTGTCAAAACTGACGCAAAACCTAACCTGCTAACCTCGAATTTGACATAGACTTACAGTGCTACCAACATAAACAGTGCCAACCTAAGAAAAAAAATCACAATCATTTATAGTCACCCGGTATCTTCACAACCACAAATCACTAGTAACAAATGACTTCTGGTATTATAATTATGAACATCAGAGATCTATGGAAATATAGATTTATTATTAAATACAGACATCTTCCGTATAGGTACAAATAATCTAAAAACTGTCACAATTTTTTCTCTTTTAAACATAGGCCTGCAACTGTTGCGTGTTCTTGGAGCTCTTTTTCAGTTTTAGTATTGTTTGTAATGGGTGTTCAAAAGTCTTTATGTCCTGGGCAGCGCTGAAGAGTTCATTGTGAACATATCACAAAACATACCAAACCCTACTTTTATAAACATATTTAACAACAACAAAAGGTGCGTTTGTTAAGTACATCGTGGAGCGGAACCTGAGCAGATGTTTTAGTCACATGACTAACGAGCATTGAATATCAGAAAGTATTTACCGAACGCTCAACTATCACCTGTCATGAAATGTGCAGATGTCAAATTAAAACGTAAATTTCATTGATTCATTCATTCATAATCTTTAGCCTTTTTTACTTTCGGTGTCGAGGATCATTCATATTCAAAGATTAAATGGTACCGTCGCCATTCATTTGTCACTGTTAATACTTGTCATGCGCTCATCCGCTGTTTACTCGGTTAAAATACATGGAGCGTATCGCAACGCTCGCATGGGTACTTACCGAACGCCGACAGATCTTTTCGCTCCGTATTTAACTAACGATTTCGAGGAAACAGCTGTCAGAGGTACCTTTCCGAATGCAGTTAAGTAAATGCAAACGTTTCAAACCAACTTTAAAACACTACATTTTTATCAAATTGTAATAACGTAACTGTAATTACTGCAATAAAAAAAGGAGTCATAACAAATGATCAGTTCATCGCCTTCACCCAGGCACGCTTGGCATTTGGCATTAACATACAGAGTAATTTTTTAAAAACTCAATTGCAGCAGGCCCTGGATAGCCTGAATCAGTTGGCAGTACTGAAGTGCATTGTCAGTCTATGTCAAATTCGAGGTTAGTAGGTTAGGTTTTGCTTGTTGTTTGACGCAGACTGACGCAAAACTTAACCTGCAAATCTCAAATTTGACATAGACTGACAATACACTTCAGTACTGCCAACTGATTCAGACTATCCAGGGCCTGCTGCAATTGAGTTTTAAAAAAATCACTCTGTATTTGGATTGTTAGTAATTTCACTAATTTTCTCCTATACTCTGTGCTGAACTTGTTGAGACAAAAGGCATACAGAAGTTCGAGGGGCATCTTCCATAATCTGTCTTACATTTTCAATTACTTCTGTCGTTCTTCTCAGAGGATGACCGTTGCATTCTTTGCGTGAAATTGATACGACACGAAAAACTTCAACACAGTTATTCAAAGAACATCGAAAAGTGTTATAATGCAACACAAGGTTTGGAAATTCCTGCCAAAACTTAAAAACAATCATGGATTGAGTACTGCCATATTCCATCAACTCTACTGTTGTTACGAAAATAGGATTCGATCATTGAAATGTTATGTTCTTGTAGCAAAACCATTTTAATTGAAGAGGTTACATTACCAAATACAAATAACTGACAGGTAGAAATGGCCGCCTGCCTAGAGAAGTTGATATTCTGTAAAGATTCTGTTTAGTTAAAATTATTAAAACAAACTGTACTGTACTTATGATATTTCACCAAGGGAATGCACAATTTGCTAAAAATGAACAAAAAGTGACATTTTGTTGAAACAGCTGATGTGGTATGTTCACAATGAACTCTTCAGCGCCGCCCAGGACGTAAAGACTTTTTGAACACCCCTTACATTTGTGGAATTGCCTCATAAACTAAACCATATCTTATAGTAGGAGAGCTGGTGACATTTTTTGGTGATCATTTAGTTAAGGCCTATTTTTTGAGAGAATGTTGCTGGAGGCATGTATAAGTGTCATCTGTAAGGATTCTCCTAGATAGCGGTATCGGAGGGAGGCAGAACACCTCCAATTTGCACTGTCAGTATATGTCAAATTCGAGGTGAGCCGGTTAGGTTTTGTGTCAGTTTGTGTCAAAACTGACGGAAAACCTAACCTGCTAAGCTCGAATTTGACATAACTTACACTAAAAGAGTCCATAAGGGGCGGTTGTGGAAATTAAAACGTATGAATAATAGGTTGGTGGCATTGTAAGTCTATGTCAAATTCGAGTTTAGCAGGTTAGGTTTTCCGTCAGTTTTGACACAAAGTGACACAAAACCTAACCGGCTCACCTCGAATTTGACATATACTGACAGTGCAAATTGGGGGTGTTCTGCCTCCCTCCAATACCGCTATCTAGGAGAATCCTTACAGATGACACTTATACATGCCTCCAGCAACATTTTCTGAAAAAATAGGCCTTAACTAAATGATCACCAAAAATTGTCACCAGCTCTTAGACTATTATTATAGATCCAAAATATGCAAAATAGACATTACAAAGTTTTGAAATATTGCAAATAGTTTTTTTTCTACGTAAACAAAAAATAACTGTTAAGTATTAAAATAACATCGTTAGCACAGAATAAACATCTAGCGGACTCAGGAGAGACACTCGCGGCGGCACCGAGTAGCCGATTTTAGCTATGGCAGCCATATTGAAAGTGAGTAGATCAAGAATAATATGTTGGTGGCACTGTAAGTCTCGTGTCAAAACTGACGCAAAACCTAACCTGCTAACTTCGAATTTGACATAAACTTAACAGTGCCACCAACATATTATTCTTGATCTACTTGCTTTCAATATGGCCGCCATAGCTGAAATTGGCTACTCGAACACAAAGGCACCCCCGCGAGTGTCGCTTCTGAGTCCGTTAGGTGTTTATTCTGTGTCGTTAGCATGACATTTCCACTGAAAGTTGTTATTGACAGTTATGCCCATGAATTTAACTGAATTTACAGCAACTAAATTAATATTACTATTGTGTACATTTGTGAAAAATCTTTATTTTTGCTATTTAGATATGACTTGAGACATGTTATCATGCACATTTATGCTGGTCACTAATATACATTGTGACATCGTGACATTAAAGATGCTATTTTTGTATCTCCTTATTTTTGATACCGCAGGTATTTTCAAATAAAAAAGTTTACTTGATTTGTGCTGGTTCGTGGGATCAAAATATTAGAAGTTATTTTTAATCTAACAATTTGTGGGCAATTTTTTAAGTAGGCGTGTGTTATTTAAGACATTGACTGTAATTTGCTTATTTGCCTAAAATTACTGTTTACGAATACAATAATAGATACAGATACAGTTTGTATTTACGGGGCCAGAGCAATTTTGAGAATGTAGTAATAATTTAAATTACCTTTATCTTGCAAACTATTGAATTTTTTCAAATCATATGCCTTTTTTATGTGAAACTATCTATATATTTAAAATGTGAAGCGTTTTCTTTCAACATCTATTTTGAGACTTCCACCGGGCCGATTTCGATAATTCATTTTTAAATGAAAGCCGTCACCGTGTGGATGTACACAATAGTCCTAAATTGCAAATAACTGCATACATTTTAGAGAAAAAGCAAAAGATTGTAGCGCGCAAGTGACGTAGTTTGCGGCCCAGGAGCAGTAAACTTCCGAAGTCGACCTGCGGTGTCCTGCTGATTTTTGCAATGGACCACTGTACTGGCTTGAATTTGTTTGTGTAAAATACGGCCTGCGCTCTCACGTCGCTTATTTAAACTATTTTCTAGCCATTCCTCCCAGCGGCTCTCAAAATTCTCAACTTTAGCCCCAAAAAATAAACATTGCTATGAAATCAACAACAAAATTATATGTCTCTTGTCTGAATATGAAAAGCAATATTTGAGTGTGAATACAATAACCGTATCACATAATGACGTTTTATAATTTTCTATGGAATTTCTAGCTTCATTAAATGTCAGTGAAATATATTCACATTGCTTAAAACTAAAAATAGGATCAATACATATTCCCTTGAACATTTTAAATGTGTCTATTGGTTTAATAGATGAGATAAGATTAATAGTACGCCATTTATTTGAGAACTGCTTAGATGTGGTATTAAATGGACACGCCACAAGCCAGGCAGAAGAGTATTATTACCACGTATAGATTAACACATTCTAATATTGCACTACCGTTTTGCCTTCGGAAAAGAAATTTTCTGTGCACCTATCGTTTCCGCTGACAATTTATAAATTACAAGAACAAACTGTGGATAAAGTGGGAATATATCATATTTGCCACAACCCCAGTATTTAACCATGGTCAAGTATATGTAGCAGTATCACGTGTGAGTAGCTTTGAAAACTTAGAAATGTAAATTTGATCTAATGGATCCTACTACACGTTACAAAGAAGTTTTGTAACTTGCAAAACATTTTGCAACGGGTTCACTAGTTATACTTTAATTCTTGCAGTACCAAAAATATGGAAGTAAAATTGTATCGCTCAAGGAGAAGTAAGGTAGCTAGCGCCTCCTACACATACATATCATTTCAACTACATCAGACTTGAATGAAACAATTCAGCTCTCTCCTAGACAGTGTCCTTTTATTTTCAGAATACCCTGTATAACTGAGCTAATATGCAATTAAAACTATTAATGTTTACAGATTGGAAGATCCTGAGCGAAGCGCTGTGAGGTCTGACTGATGTCCAGTATTATTTATATTTCCCTTTTATTCCATATTCAATTCTTTATACAGTGAATGTAGATGGATAGTATTGTTGAAGATCAATCAGTAAATAATGTAGAGATTATTTAATAATACAATCTAGGGAGTGTTCTTGTTCTTTTTGTATTGAAATATTTAAATTTTTATACAAAACTATTACACGGACGCTATCATTTTTTTAATTTTTGTGAAATTGTCTGTTTTAGTATAATGCAAGCTGTTGCATTCATACAGTGTAGAAATTAAGCAGCGCATAAGCTCAGTAACTTTAATGTCCGTTGTCGAGAACAAATCTCAAAGGGGTGTTGTGATTCAAATTACATAGTGGAGATAAAGGCCTGTTTTCTGATAGTATATAAAGAATAAAAAACATAAATTCGGTGTAAAACTTTATATTTTATTGAAACCTAATGACATTGTTTTAAAAATGATAATATAGGAGACACTCTTTGTACATGGACAACCTATACAACAGTTTTACTTTATCTAAAGAGACACTTCTACATAAATTACATTACTGGAACCTTAAGATAAAACTGGATATAGAATACGTTTGAAATTACCTCTGAAAAATTGAAAAAAGGTGAAATAATAAAATATTCTAGTGAAGTTGCAACTGGAAAATGTCGGGAGGTTTTATTCATCTCCACAGAGTTTGATGGTAAAGTACTAAAAGAAGAAAATAAACGAGGAGAAAAAAAGCAAACCGAAAGCTATTGTTAGGTATAATAGCTGTATGTCAGAAGTTGATAGGCAAGACAAGATGCTTGGTTATCATGCGAGTGAGAGAAAAATTATTAGTTGGTTAAAAAAATGACATTTGCATTATATTAATGATGCTTCTCAACAGTTATTACCTCTATAATAAACATTCCACCAAGAAGAAGCCCTTGTCAGAAGTATAGGACATTAACTGTGGAACATATGAAAAACAAACCAAAAATCTTACTTGATCATTTGCATTTATGTAGTTTTATCTTTTGGAAAGAGTTTTTCAGTTATATACTAATAAATTTTATGCTGTTTTATTCAAATAGAAATGTTTTTCTGAATAGTTTGTTAAGTTATTGATATGTTTTTTATAAATAAACGTTCTGATTATTGTTCCTTGTTTATTTCACATCAAAAATTATATGGCTCAAGAGTTGAATCATCAGGACAGTGACTAAACAGTTGAGTCATAATGTCTTTGAGCCCAAAAACTTGCTAAAGGGGCAATGAAAACCCTTTTTGTATATATTTTTTTTAAATATAATAGTTATTTATTGTATAAGTGTTTTAGATGGTGTTTTATCCACGCAAGAATGTTTAAACGCAAGAACGCAGTTCGAGCGTTTAATTTTCTTAAGTGGATAAAACGCAACTAAAACACGAATGCAATACAACGTTTTATCAAAGAGCATATACTGACATCCAACAACTCAATAAATATCTAAAAAAACATACGTTTTGTATTGACAGCCATGAAAAGTCATAGTGACAATTTGGAAAGTACCGAAAGATCAAATGTTATACGTTTGGCAGTACTGAACTGTATTGTCAGTCTATGTCAAATTCGAGAGGTTAATAGGTTAAGTTTTGTTTGTTACTTAACGCAAAACTTAACCTACAAATTTCGAATTTGGCATAGCTTGACAGTGCTACCAACAATGCAGTAGTAAGTGACATGGTTTTATCCTACTAGTGGAATAAAGTAATTTCATTATTCCACTAGTGGATAAAGTGGTACTTTAGACGGTTCATAAGTGTGGATAAAACTTCAATTATAAGGTGATTGTGGATAAAATTAATTTTATCCCCCTCTCAACCCACTTTATTTTCCTTCAGGCCAGTGCTAGCTAAGTAAACCAGTGTAGCGGAGCAATAAATCAGAGAGATCGTCGCCGATAGTTACCATAAAATAAACAGTGCGTGTTATAAATGGGGACCGTTCACATCGGCCAATGATCATATCGGCCAAAAGCAAATGTTGTTCATATCGGCAAAAATTTGCCTTGTTCATATCAGCAAACTCTGTGTTCACAACGGCCAATTTCATTTTTGTTCACAACGGCAAAAGACGCGAAAATGGGTCTTGTTCACTTCGGCCAATGATCATATCGGCCAAAAGCAAATGTTGTTCATTTCGGCAAAAAATCTACCATGTTCATATCGGCCAATTTCATTTTTGTTCACAACGGCAAAATTAAGAATTTCCGAAACGAGCCGAACGTAATAAATGCTGTTCATATCGGCAAAATTGTGCCTTGTTCATATCGGCAAACTTCTTGTTCACAACGGCCAATTTCATTTTTGTTCACAACGGCAAACTTAAGAATTTCCGGAACGAGCCGAACGTAATAACTAACGATGCTTTATTACATCGCCAACTAGCTTGATCACATCGGCAAAAAGAAAGTAGTTTTGCTTATTTAACGCCATTTCTTGTTTATAATAGTTTGTGTAAGGAGTGCTATATAATGTTTTTTTTATAACGGCCAAACATTGATCACAACGGCAAAAAATAAGTTTTGACATTTTTAACCCACTCGTTCACTAATAAATACTATATATTGAGATGGTCTTAAGCCCTGAATCGCACATCTAGAGCACAGCAAACTAATGAATAGGTCATAAAAGCTCAGAATGGGAGATAGGATTTAATGGCAACAAATAAAATAAAATCAAATTTGAATTAGCAATCATATTGACAAAGCAATGCCTGTAATAAGTATTAAAATCGTAACATAAAAGGAAAGGCAGAGTTCTATACCTAATAGGAATGGGACCACAATATTTAATTAGTTTAGAATATTAAAAGGGGATGGTAAATGCAAAAGCCAATCCATGTATTAGTAATTCGATTATGAATAGAATGGTCACATGCTTGTCGAGGTAAATTGCAAGTCAGAAATCGTATAAATTTCTCTTTGAGCATATTCTTAAAAGGTAAAAAAATGCAGAAGGCAAAACAGAGTGCAAAGAGCACATAGGAATAGATCTGAAGGCAAATAAAGGGAAGAAAATGAATAATTAACATGCAAGATTAATTGAAATCCGAACATAATATTGATGCAGAAGTGGAAAAATGAAATGGACTTTTATTTGAACTTAAGGTGTTTTTTGTGGAAGTTCACGAAAGGAAGAATTGATCAGTGCGAACATTGTGAAAAAGGACTGTTAATAAGTGCGGGACACAGTTATGTGAAAGACAAAATTGACTAAATTAATGGAACAATTTATTGTATGAGTAAAAGTTTGTAAAAATGTTAGATTTAAGGTTTTTAATTG
Source organism: Agriotes lineatus (assembly GCA_940337035.1). Classification (NCBI taxonomy): domain Eukaryota; kingdom Metazoa; phylum Arthropoda; class Insecta; order Coleoptera; family Elateridae; genus Agriotes; species Agriotes lineatus. Next base: position 69,481,629 of record OW679195.1, read on the forward strand.
TTATAAGTAATTGATTTAACTTATTTAATATTGTTATGCAATTGTTTTTAATAACTTTCTTGGCAGACAATCGAATAAAATTCTTGAATTAGCATCAGTTTTATTTGCTCCCGAAAATTTACAATTTTATACGTTTAAAGTTATTATTTCATAACAAAACTTCGGCAGGGTGCATATAACTTACCCCTGCACCTGTGTAAGTGAATTAAAAGAAATCCGTGCCGTGAAAATTATTTTCCATTATCGGCCCGAGTGAGTGCTAACGACCAGCTCCGGAGAAGACAAGGCGTGCTTCGCACAGCATCTGCAGCCATCAGAGGGGTTCCAGAGAACGAGAGGACGTCAACCGCCAGCCCATCCAGCTTCTGCGAGGACAGCACGGCGATCCAAGCACCGGCAAAGAAGATCTGGGCACATTCTTGCTGCGGCCGAGCTTCGAAACGGGCATGCAGGAAAAGTTTCACAGGTTAGTTGTGAAGCCAATTTAATTTATACCATTGTGTACCTATTGGGAGGCTGTTTAAACGTCGCTGCATAACAAAGCCCAGGCGAATTATTTCCTTGTGTAAATTAAAGTTGAAAAATCCAAGCCCAGAAGTGAGGTTAGGATCCTTGGCTTGAGTCGAAACAATCAAGTTACGGTTTTTTGCCTAAAAAAACAAAAGAAAGCTACTGACGCTACTAGAAAGCGGGAAATTATGAATTTACCTGTGAGATTTGCTCATTGAGTTGCATTTAATTATCTGAAAACACCAAAACGACAACCACTTGATAAACTTTCATAAACGTAATTTGTCAGTTAGATCTGTTGTAGCACATTAGCGTGTATTTGAACTACGCACATGGGAGTACGGTAAAATTTTCAATAAAGTAATTGTGGACCCACACCTTTTGATAAGATCTCTGCTTACCTGAGCTAGTCAACATTAATATAATTTGCAATTAGATTCTATCTAAAAAGTAGGGGCATACGAACATCAAGTCAAGTAAGACATAAAACAACTCACAATAATTATCCCTGAGCGTTTCATAAATTTGTAATAATATTTGCTGAACCCAAAATAAAATATTAGCATTGGAGGCTCTTGCTAATTTTATTTTAAATACTAATCTTAATTATATTAAAGCTATATAACCATTGCAATATTTTTCAAATTTTAATGGATTGATCATGTCGGCAAAGGTTTACATGTCTTTAGCGTTAATATAAAATAAACATTTATCGAATTTAAAATATTGTCTAGAAAACTGATTATTGTATTAATGGTTCCTCTGTACAAGCAATTATGTATGTACTGTATTATATTTATATGGTGAGTGAAAAAAAATTAAGTCGTAGCGAGAAAATGTCACCGGAAAAAGATACTCCGAAGGAAATATTAATTTTGCTGTTCATTTTGATCAACAAGCAAATTTGAAAATAGTAGACAGTAGTTAGGTAAACCCTAAATAATCAGGAAATCTGACACAATTAGACTATATTAATCCACGAGGCCCTGACTTGTGTTATTTTATCACACAGAAAAAAAGGCAAGAAAAATTTTGATTACTCGTACGAACCTAAACTAGTTTTATTATTGTTATTTTTTATCACTTTTTACTACAATTAGCCCCTTTCAATCAGACAACGAGCTGTACGGGAATACCCACCCGCACGTAAAAGAAATCAAAGTATGGTTATTGATTTTAAACATTTATTACAAAAACAACAAATTATGCCATTATAATTCGTACAAATTCTTGTATATTCGTTTTACACAGTGGACAGACCGTGTAGTCGACGATATATCCCAGTTCTTCGTCTGGCCTCTGGTCTGCCTACATCCGAAATTGTTAAACAAAGACTATTTTTTTCTGATACCGCATTTCTTTTACAGAAAAACTCTTTACCGTTGCTTAGAATACCTAGTAGTAATAAACATGTTACGGATGGTAGTATAATTCAATTCACAAACAGCTAAAATTTCGCATTCGGTTTGTTTAAAAATCGTGATTTGGAGCTTGCTATTGACCTGTGGAATGTTACCTGCACCTTACTGCCCGCTACCTAATGGTTCACCTAATTTACTCTTAATGTAATACATTGTACTACATTGTAGTTTATGAAATTAGAACATAAAACAATTAAAAGCAATAATTAGAATTGTTTCAAGTTCCAAATTGACTAACTCAGGTTTAAATGCTTATAAAGCTATATGAAATAAATACATAATGTAACAATATAATATAAAAAAAGACATACAAAACTCAGACTTGGGAAGATACTTTTATAAAAGTATCTGAAGATAAGATAAGATACATTGATCAAAAAAGTATCTTTTTTAAGATACCGATTTTTAAAAAGTATTTAGATAAGATACAAGACACCTTTTTTATATATTAAAATAATACAATTACTGTAAAAACTAAAAATTTTATTTATCAGGCCATACGCCATAAATGCAGTTACAAAAAAAAACAATTTATATAATAAATTTATTTATATTTCTGAACCTTTTAATAAAATAAAATTTTCAAGGTGGGCATCTGACAGACCTGGGCAGTAATTAATTACTTTTTAATTAAATTACTAATTAAATTCCTTTTTGTTTATTTGCGTTGTAATTGAATTACTTTTCAAAATGCGGTAATTGTAATTGGGAATTGCTATCTTTGTTAGAAAGTACTTGAAAATTACTTTTTAAAAGTAATTAATTACTGCATTCAATTACTCAATTACTTTCGTGTAATTAAATTACTCCAAAGTATTTAAATTACTTTATAGGTATTTGAATTACTTGTGGTAATTAAAATTACTCGAGGTAATTGAATTACTATGTGGTATTTCAATTTCTGAATTACTGACCCCGATAAGGTGCAAAATCTCCAGAACGCATAAATAAGATAAGATATTATTAAGTTACATATTAAGCAAATCGCAGGGTTTCCCCGCTCAATATTAGCCTAATTTATTATTTCCTCTGACGAGCCGAATAACAGCAACTTCTGCATTTTGTATGACGCGTCCACGAATATTAGTGCGTGTATCTGTAGCTTGTAGTAACAGTGACACTAAAATTTATTGTGAGAGTCGCTATGTGTAAGACGCTTTAAGAATATTTGCGGTAAGTACATTACAGATTACAATACCTACGGTAAAATAATAATTTTTCCCGCTGCTGATCATGTAAGTCAGTGATACAGCCTTAGTAACAAAACGTGTAGGTCGGTGATATTTGATTGCTGCTTTTTCTTGACTACGGAACTTAATATTATTATTAAATTCCTAGGATAATAAAATTAGCAAAGCAAGATGCAGATTTACACGTTTTGTTTACAAATTGCAAGCGTTTATGTGACATGTAACACTCACAGGTAACACGACTCACGAAAACTAATCCTGGTGACAGGTGACAGACCAAACGATTTTTTCAAAAATCTAGGAAAGTTTCGATAAGCAGCGGGAAAAATATAATAAGATAACTCGGAATGTATCGCCTATTAACATTTTCGGCAGGCAACAAGTCGCGACTTCGTCTTGGCTTGTACTTGCCTACCTCAAATGTTAATAGGTCCTTACATTCCTTGTTACTTAAATAGCTATTAAATAGCTTCATTAGACGATATTGGTTCATAATGATTATTTATTCATTTCAATTTGCTTGTTTTAAACTATCTGTGCAAGTGTAACAGACGTTAAGTCCAGAAAATTACGTTTTTGAGTGAGGAATTGAATTAAACGGACAAAATCCGATAACAACATTTAAACAGCGGAAAACACATATATAAAATGTACCTAATTGCAAAATCCCATGTCTGGTTGACTAAAAAATGCATTATGGCTTATGGTAATTTTAAAACGCCGCCGCATAAGTTTACCGCATTCTTGTATTGAACATTTTGTAAATTATCCATTCTTTGTCGCTTTCTTGCCTTGTAATGCTCATATGCTGCTTTGTATACTGGCACTAGTGTCAGTTAGCTTGCCCCCTTGCTAATTACGAGACATTCAAATATTGGCTTCTTAATGATTTTACGCAAAATTCCATTTAGTTTTTTAAAAGAACAGTGTATAGTGACCCAATTTACGTAATTTCAGATATTTTACTACCCTAAACTTAAAATCAATAGGTATTATTAAAGATGTTAATAACATTTTGAAAATTGAAGTAAAAATATGAAAGCAACCTGAGCAATTTAATTGTCGAGCGTTCACAGTAATTTTCTTATTGGGTGTGTTCAAAAAGAAATTACTTAAGGGCTGGCCATGGAATATAAAAGTATTGGCAACAGCAAGCTTTAGAATTCATTAACATAATCACTGTTGTTGCTGTCATAAGTTTATATTATACGCTGATATCGCGATTGAAAATTCTAAAAATTGCCATATTCAACCCTTATGTAATTTCTTTTTGAACACATAGTGCTTGAGCAAATGTCTTTTATTTTTGTATCTAAAGTACGAATTCTTATTTAAATCAGCCGTTTTCAACTAGGTTTATCAGTCATCTGTCAACTTTCAACGGTCCCTGATCAACACCAAATTGATATTTTGTATTAAAATTTCAGAAGTTACCCAATACATTTTTAATAACCATTTGTATTACTAGGGAGGAAAATGTATCATTCCCTCCCGCAGATGTAGTTTAGTTCTTCAGAGTTTGCGAGAACAGTACCTAATCCATTTATTGTAATCATGCAAGGGATGAAATGACGTTTTAGTCCAGAGTTATACATACAGCACGTTTACATTTTATGATGAGACTATCTCTTGTAATCAGCTGCATTCAAAAATATTTAAATATGAAAACCAGGAGGCTAGTTGATTTATTATTAATAATAATCGCATTGTCTCCAGTCTCTAATGGCAACGGTAGTTAATGTATTATATTCCCTACCACTGCCATTGGAAACCAACCAGGGACCCAAAAGTATATTTTCCCTATACCCCTAACAGGCGACAGAAAATGTCACTTTCGTATAAAGAGCTAAAAAAAGTATTTTCGAACAGAGCCAACAAAAAATGCTCAAGTTGCGCCAATTGGATCGTTCTTCTACAAAATCTAAATAGAAATTTGCTGTCAAACACTTAAGAAATCCAATGCTCCACCCTGTATACTTAGGTAAGTTACATATTTTCGTCATTCATCCTCATGTTAAGCGTATTTAATAATAGATTGTTCTACAAGTTAAGAAAAGTGAAAGTTTTTCAACGTTTAATTTAGGAGCAAGTGATGCAAAGGGAGTGGATTAATTTATCACGAACATGGAAAAATCTCTTTTATAACGTATTCAGCGTGCTATTTTTTCTAATATCATTACAAAATCTAGCCAAAATTAAATTCGACATTTCTTCATATTCAATTTTTTTTAAATTTGCAGTGAAGAACGTCGAAATCGGCAGTGAAGTAATCCATTGTTTTACAACTTTTTGTAGGCGGCTGGGCGATAGGTAAACGTCAACGTAACCTATAAAAGTTGGTTAAAATGTTGTAACTTCGCGATTTCTCGATTTAAAAAAAACAATGTACCCCTGTGCACTGGAAGTTCCATTTCAATCCTTGTGTGGTTTATTTGCTTTGGCCCTTCGGGCCTCGGCAATTAAATACACAATCGTGATAAAAAGCTCAACTTTAGTGATAACTTATATGGAAACTAATATAAAAAAATATATAGATTTGAACTTCCAAGTCCCTATACCTTCTTACTGAAGGGACTTTGTACTATAGTATATTAGGTTTAATCGGTTTATTATAACCTAAGGAATCTATGCCAAATCGGTGTCCCATTTTTTTTGGGACACCTTGTATAATTGTTATCTTTGAATTTATTTATTTACTTACATCTTACATCAAAACAAACTAAAAACGTTTGGTTTTGGTGAACGGTGCATGTAGCTAGAAGATTTAATTATCAAAAAACCTTCAAGAGTGATAAAGTATTAGGTTACTATAGTTAACAAAATATAAAAATTAAGCATTTTTAGATAACGATTACGAATCGGCACGACACTAATTATAGTTGCAACTTGCAAGAAAATTCTACTAAATACAGCTATATGACAATAATTTTTATTGAAAGTAATTGATGTTGTACAATTACAATTACTAAGTAATTGGTAATTGAATTACTATTTCCTGTGAGTAATTGAATCTCTGGTAATTAAGTTACTACATTGGGCGGTAATTGGTAATTAGTAATTAATTACTTTTTACAAGTAATTTGCCCAGCTCTGGCATCTGACAAACGTGCTCTTTTTTTACTTAGCACAAGGCCAGCGCAACTGAATATCGCACTAATGCTGTTAATGCAATGAACAAAGCTGCGCGTTTAGTTAACAAGTTTAGTAAACAATAAACATTGATATAACTGTTGCTATTCTAAGAAGTGCTTGCTCAGCATAATGACTGAGAGGATTAAAGCATAAGCAAAATGACTAATGGGTAAATAGTTCTCTAAAATCTAAATACCCACAATTTTCCAACTACAACGTCATAAAACAAAAGACCCTTGCTTAGTATAATGAGGGGATTAAAGCTTAAGCAAAATGAGTCAATACACAAAATTTGAAACTTTCTAAAGTAGAAAGTTTCAGAAAGTTTTAATTTGACTTGCTAGAAAAATACTGAAAGTATCTTAAAAAGTATCTTTTGAAATAAGATAAGATACCTAAAAAAAGTATCTAACATAAGATACCGATACTATGTATAAAAAAGTATCTTATATAATGCAAGATACCGTAAAAAGTATCTCGATACTAGTATCTCGATACTTTAAGATAAGATACTACCCAAGTTTCACAAAACTACAACAATTACGTTTTTTAGCATTAGTTTTATTTTTATTATGGGTGTATGGCGTACAAACGTTTTGAAAAAGGAGTGGCGTGAATAAATAAATAAGTCGAGCATAAGAATTTAAAGAGAAACAATTTTTTTAAATACGAAGGAAATAGACAGTTAATTGTTTTGGTATTTGTATAATTTAATTTAGTGTGTTTTATCTTGTATTTGTGTTCCTTTTCATATTTAAAAAAAAAATAAAAAAAGTTTGCATGTGCAAACGGACTAAATGCCATGACAATCAGTGGCGTATATTGATACTAATTTTATTAGAGACAGGAATGCAAACAAAAAGGGCGCCAAGTTCATTTTAAAAAATACGCCGCCCGTTTGCTGTTTTCCAAGAAAAATAATTTAAACAATTTCTCTCCAACCAATCCTGTAACCCTTTAGTCTTTGTTTAACAATTTCGGATGTAGGCAGACCGTTGGAATGTTAAAATTTGAAATATCTGGAAATTTCCAAGTTTAACAGGGATTATGAGGTTGCTATTGACCTGTGGTATGTTACCTGCACCTTACTGCCCGCTACCTAATGGTAAATGGAAAATTGCGTGGGGGGTAGGTGTCGGGTATATAATTAGAGGGTTCAGTGATTTGGTACAACACTTCTGGTAGCAATTTTATTGTGGATAGTTATTGTGTACAGTGTTATAAAATTTAAATCTAAAATGGAAGTGCAAAAGATTCCCGGCAGCAGAAGCGGCTCTACCTATTACACCTGTGTCGCTAACCAAGGCTACTTTTTTCGTCGTAAAGCGTACGGAAAAAATGAAATCATCTACTTAGTTTGCGTGGAAAATAACTGCATGGCTAAAGCTAAATGCAACGAGGAAATTTTGTAACGGTTGCCGGCGATGATGAACACAGCCATCTCCCAGACGTAGCAAAAAATGATGCACATTTCTCAAACAATCACATCCGGCTCACATAATGGAGGTCATTGACCCACCCTCATTAGCCGCATTCGACAGATGTCCAGACAATAACATCCGGTCAGACGCCTACATCTGTTTAAACATCTGGCGACACGCAAATATAGCCTCTATAAGCACCTGCAACAAAGGTGATGATAGGATAACTTATTCGAAGTTATGAGTGTTCGAATGTTTGTAAGAGTGGAACAGGTTGAAATAAATAACTATCGGCTCAATTTTCAAACTGTGTATTTAATAAAGTTCTGGAAAATCACGTAATATTTACATTCGATGCTTACAAACAGTGTTGTGGATTTCCTAATGTCTGTAAATTTTTTAGTCAATTTTAAGCAAATTTCTTAACCAATACATTTATTTTTAGCAACCTTGCGAATTCCCACACGCTCACATCCGCGGGTCTGGACAGATATTTTCTATAGTCTGCAAATTCTATTGATGTACCTTCTTCAAGCATTCTAATTTTAGCTTTATTTACACTATTACAGTTTCTACTGTGATTGTTTAGTTACAAAAAAATGATTTAAACAAGTTGAGATTTTCTCTTATGTATTTGATTTCCAACCAGTCTAGATAAGTTTTTTTTATATGGGGAAAAAATGAAACTGGTATAATTATATAAATTTTTGTTCCCGTCATATTGGCACATGCCTGCTTGTCAGCCTGTCTGCCTGCTTGTCCTCCTGTCTACTTGTCTATCTGTCTAGCTGTCTACCGGTCTACCTGTCTACCTGTCTAGCTGTCTACTTGTCTAGCTGTCTACCTGTGTAGCTGTCTACCTGTCTAGCTGTCTACCTGTCTAGCTGTCTAGTTGTCTAGCTGTCCACCTGTCTACCTGCCTGTATGCGCCAACCCCCCCCTTCCTCCCGGCAGACCCTCGCGCAGACCTGTGCAAAAACCCCCGCGCTTCCCAGCGATCCAGGTTGTTTCCACATCGCGGACATCATCATCACCCCGCACAACTGGAATAGGTATCACCACTATCCCCGTCGCCACCTCAAATTTTGTCTCATTAAAATAGAAATTAAGTTAGGTAATAAACTTATACATGTAATTTTTAAGATTAAAATAAAAGACTTTTTATTTTAATATGTGTTTTATTTCATTAATATATACATCACATTTATCCATAAGTGAAGCAAAACTTGACAAGGAGAGTGGGAGAATAAATATACGCTTAAATATATGCTTTATTTAATTATTATACATATCTTATTTATACATAAGTGAAGACAGAACTTAACAAAGTGTAAATATCGATATAGTCTTGAGGTGTTGTTGGAGGCCAGGGACTGGAACAAGGGCCGCTTCTCCAACCAACGGCTTCACCATTTTGCGCTTTTCTGATATTTTCCTCAAGCCATTTAAAAATATCTGTGTGGTGGTGGTGTACAACGCTAGGCTAAAAGATATAAGTTATATGGTTAGTATTTAAATACTCGAACATGTTTATAATGTGCTTGGTGGACAGTAGCCCCAAGGTAAAGTGTCAGTATACATAGAGTTTACTATTCGTTTGTTATCATGTGGGTCTAAAGCCTTTTTTCGTTGTTTTAAAGAAAATACATTGTGAGTTTTTGATCTAATTGTTCTCTGATCGCAAAATACTGTTTCGTTATTAAACAGGCAGTCTTTGTAATCGTCAAATGTAATTCTATTCAAAGCAGCTCTGGTAATACCTTTAGCTTTCTTTGAAATTTTAAATTCTCCATTCTCAGCATCCTGTAATATTTTGAAAGCATACAATTTTGCACGTAGACCAACAAATTCGGTAATTATTTTACCACTCATTTCGTCTTTCATTAGACCTATTACTTTTTTATTAACTTGTGGAAGGTTATATGGATTGTTCGGAGGATAATCGCTTGTATCAAATTTGTGAATATTTTCTCGTATAAAATCGTATACACTGTGGTCCATTAAGTGTGCAACAAATGGGAAATTTTTTTATTAGTTGTACAATCGAAATTTAAATATTGCCAAAAGTTAGTGCATGTTCGATAACCATATCAGATGCCCTTAGAATAGCTTCAAGTCAAACAATATACAGGGCAGGACAAAAAATATGAAATTTGTTCAAGAACAAAGTTACCTTATTTAAAAAAATATAGCAAAATTTTATTGAGAAAAGTTGTTTAGAATTAAAAGTTATGCTTCGAATTTTGATTATTTTTTGGAAAATTTTGTATTACCCCCGTATGATACATATTATTATTATTTTGATTTTATATGTATTTAAAGTATCCACAACCACATCCCTTTTAAATAACTTTTAGCAACTTTAAGCGTATTTGTAAAATTTACTTGGATTTATATTTTTTAGGTAAGCGTCCACTTCATGTTTGTTGCAACGATATTTAACAGAACTTTAGAATTTCGCAAATATTCTTTTTAACAAGGCAAATGTTTTACTAATAATAATTTACATATGAAAAACTCTCAATAAAATCAGAATAATAAAAATATGTGTCATACGGGGATAATGCAAAATTTTACAAAAAAAGAATCAAAATTCGAATAGGAGGCCGTGACTTTGTATTTCAGCATAACTTTTGATTCTAAACAACTTTTCTCAATAAAATTTTGCTATATTTTTTTAAATAAGGTAACTTTGTTCTTGAACGAATTTCATATTTTTTGTCCTGCCCTGTATATTGTTTGACTTGAAGCCATTCTAAGGGCATCTGATATGGTTATAGAACATGCACTAACTTTTGGCGGTATTTAAATTTCGGTTTCACAACTAATAAAAAAATGTCCCATTTGTTGCACACTTAATGGACCACACTGTATATTTGGAAGGGTAAAGTGATATATGAGACTATCAGTGTCCGTGTACAGCAGTTTTGCTTGATTACCCATCTTCTGTTTAATATAATTATAATGAAAATCGTATATTAAAATTTTTGAAATATCTAGGATTGAAAATCCAACGTATATTGGCTTATTAAAAACTATTTCCAACTGATTTAATTCTATAAGTTGTTACCTAACTCTGACTATAAAATAAGGAGTAGCAAAGGCTACCGGATTCTCAGCCGGAGCTGGTCGTGGGTCGAACAAAAGACTTAAAGCGTAAGCTGAAACGATGAGTAAATTATGGGCGCCAACTAGCAGGTGACCCAGCACTTTGCTAATCATCAAACAAGACACTACGGAAGGTGCTACTAAGCGATCCTGAAAATTAGAGATAGCGACAAGGACACACAAATCAAATTCGCAGGCATAAGTAACGAGTATATATAATTTAATAAAATATTAACAATGCTCGGTAGTATATCACAACAACAACAGATATCACAAACCAGATTTAATATACCAAGATAGTAAAATTTATCACAGATTGAACTCACCAGTTTAAATAAATACAGTAGTCGAAGATCGTAGCAATTCGCATGTATGACCAAACGCATCTCAAATTTACTAAGCAGTAGTTAAGGTTTTGTTTTGTTTGTCAAGTTGAAATCAACGCTGAACCCTCAGTTGCAAAAATACATAATTATACTAGTAATCAATTGTACACAAATCCCATTATTACCCAAGATCTTGGTTTATAGGGGCGCAAAATTACCCGAAACACGCTAATTAAATCTAGCCCTAAAGGGACATAATTGCTTAAACAACGATCGGACTGATTTCGCTAATTTCTTGCAAAATGGGGCCGCACTAAGCCAAGTTCAACTGAACTGACAGATCTCTCCACTGAGATCGAGTCTAAAATAAGCCGTATGCAAGAATTGCTTTACAAAATTTACATAAGGGAAACCTTATCGTCCCTATGCATCTACATTAGACACAGCCACTCTAATGGAGGCTTGAAATGTCAAAGTTGCAAATATTAAGATGTTAAACTACAAAATAGGTTTACTTTAAACTGCAGGTGAGTTATCACAACATTAAAGTAAGTAAATTAATTGAATTATCAAAATCTGGCCGTAGCCCAAGCTCTACAATGAATAATAATTAAACACACATTAAAATGAGGCCTATAACACAGGTTAAGTTGGTCGAGCTCAAAACTGCACAAGAAAGCTTAAGGAATTGCAAAGACAACAGACCTTGACGGCACCAGGTGACGAACGTGCTAAATCGGAGGCCTGCTGCACGATGTCGAGGAAGCCAGGTGATCCAACGGGCTTTACTGCAGGTAACGTAGAGATCTCGGGCCAGTAAATCTGCTAGCCTGTTTTAGGGACTGGAAATCTCCCAAACTCACAGCCAGCCGACTGCAGCAACTGCCTGGAGAAAGTGCTCTCCAAGAGGGGCCAAATCCATCAACCAAACTCCTCGAAAAGCTCTGCGCCACCATGTACAAAGCTCGCAGCACACCAACAGAGATGCGTTAGTTCATACTAAAGGACTGCTTCCTAATCTGAGTGCGTTCACCGCCCGTACCAAAAGGGAATTGAGTGCGTTCACCGCCCGTACCAAAGGGGAGCTGAGTGCGTTCACCGCCCGTACCAAAAGGGAGCTAAAAGGGACAACATTCCGCCTTAGAAATATAACCAATAATTGTCAAAATAGCATACCGTTAGGTGTTTTGCTCCGAATCGCCCAAGTAATTACATGTGCTTGTCAGATGAATTCCGGACAAAAGTCCGTGCTTGAAATGTATCACAACAAAAACGTCGGGGACGTCTCTCGGACAAAATTCACACCAAAATATACATTTTCATGCTAGGATGAGCGTGACAAAACCAAATTACAAATATTCGTGCATCGATTAACCAAAGATGCTTTTCACCACATCCATCTTCTGACAAGTCAAAATGGCTAATGATAATTGACAGCTAGGCCCAGAATTCCAAATTTGCAGAAAAATCGCATCTGCAACCAACATAGCACGCGTACAACGTGAGGCCTAACCTGCAGTGACTTTACTTGAGGAAATGGGTAACTGAAATTAAGCTATTTAAAGTAAGTTAGATCTAGGATTAGTCCGATATAGGGTAAATAGTTAGAGCGAAATGTGCAAAGTGCCTTGAATTAGGCAAGGATAAGGAAAATCGTTAAATTAATACGAAAAGTGACTTTTGGCCCATAACAAAGTACCAAGTCTTTATCTAAAATAGTACAGCTGTGAAAATTTGGTTTTGGTATGTATGCACTGGCTCCGTACCTACCTTCCCATTTAGAAACTAATTTTATTATTTTGTATTTTCTAACATTTTCCATAGTTTTTCCAAATACAGCATTATTCATAAGTTTATAAAAATCTTTTTCAAAATTATTTTTGGCGGCTTGTCTTAATTTTGTATTTAAATCTATGTATGGTTTAAGCCAATCTGATTGCTTACATTTTAATATTCTGTGAATTTTTACAATTTTTAGCCCTAAACTTACAGCTTGCGGTAATGTATTACGTAGCTTTCTTTTTTACTTTCTCGCATAGAGAAAGTATTGTAATCGTCAAAAAAATCGACTTCGAGATTTTGACGAATCTTGACGTTTTAGACCTCCTAGAGTCCGAAAAATCCATTTTTCGAATTATGTCTGTGTGTGTATGTGCGTGTGTGTGTGTGTGTGTGAACACGATAACTTAAAAACGAAATAAGCTAGACCCTTGAAATTATGTACATAGTCATTATTCAAAATTTGTAGATTCCAGACCAATTTTGAGTAAAATCGGTTAACCGGAAGTGGCACTTTACCTAAACAGGTAGCGGTACCTTTTCAAGTAAAGTACCAGTTTGCTTCGAGATATTTGAACAAAATTTTGTACATACATTTCTTATGTAGAAAAACTACCAGATATTACATTTCAGCATGATCGGTTAACCGAAAGTGGCACTTTACCTAAACAGGTAGCGGTACCTATTCAAGTAAAGTACCAGTTTGCTTCAAGGTATTTGCACGAAATTTTGCACATACATTTATTATTGAGAAAAACTCCCAGATATAAAATTTCACTATGATAGGTTAACCTAAAGCGGCACTTTACCTAAACAGGTAGTGGTTACCTGAAAATGTAATTTTATCGCTGTATGTATATACGTTGCAATAAACTTTTCAAATTTGCTAGAAAACAATTAATTGGTAAAATCTTCTGTGAAAACACCAATAGTTATCAGTACCAAGGCGAATGCGAGAAAGTCTAGGGGAGCACACTCCCGATTTTTAAATAATGTGGTTGTCAATTTTGATTGTTTGGATGTTGGTGGTGTATAATGGTCAGGACATAGAGGCAAATCTTTGTGAAGTACAAATAAATGTTGAGGATATTCTAAATATAACCTGTTTCAGAATTTTCCGGAGTATTTAAATGATCAATATTAGGAATATCTAAGTCATTTACCCATTCAAACCCTCCATACGGTAGATATTTAGACATGCCGGCTCCGTACATGTTATTAATATCTAAATACAGGATATATGATTCAAGATCGGCTTCTACATATTTTTCACCCATATATCGATTATTAGCTTTAGCGTATCGATTCGAACACTGTGCTAACCCTCCTCTAATACCCCTCTCTATGAACAACAGTTGATCTACGTCTGTCAACAGCTCAAGTTTAACTTTAGTAGTTTTTAACATTGCTTGAAATGCCAATCCTGGTACCGTGTAAAAATGTAGAGCATCTAATCCATACGTTTTCATACAATTTTCTCTAAAATTTTCAAACACATCAGCTAAGAGTAGAACATCAACTGTAAGGTACATATCCGCATACTGGCGCATACTAGGTAGTCGTATGGAAAGATACCCTTACGTAGTAATAATTCAAATTCTTCTTCGCTCTTGCAAAATTTGCTTGTAATAGTTTTTAAATTTAATGGCAATTGTTCTAAACTACTAGCCATAAATAGAAATGAGTCTAAAAATCTAAAATCAATATTTGTACCATCCACATGCTTTGTAAATGATATAAATTTTTCCTTATTTATAGGCAACAAATTAATATCTCCCATAATCAGTTTTGCCAATGGTTTTATAATGAAATGTGCATCATAACCGGTGAGATTATGAAAGAGAACGGGAATATAATGTGCATCTTTATAGTTAAGATTACAGTGTTGATGAGCACTACCTCTATACTCACCTGTCTGATGATTGTGATCACGTACACGCACGTCTTTATCGGTGAAAGGTTGTTTACAAATGTAACAGCATACCGATTTTTGAAACGATTTATTTTCCTGCTGGCTAATATCCATAGGCTGTATATTTAGTAATATATTATTTACTTGATACGGTATAGATTGTAATTGTTTTACAAACCATTCCATACAGTCGGTACCAATATATATATTAAATCGAGATAAACTATCGTCATATGAACATTTTAAATAATATGCAATGCTAAATGGAACATGTTTTTGATAAATCCCTACATTTTCGGAAACAACATTCTGTTCTTTCTCTAAAACACACTCCACGTCCGCGTATATTGAAAATGGTACTTTTTCCTGATATTTAAAGTCTTTAAAGTCTATTGTCGTACCTTCTTCGGGCATTTTGATTTTAGTTTCATTTGCACTATTACAATTTCTAATATGTCTTAAAAAATATGATTCTTTAGTTACGAAATGATTTAAACACGTATCACATAATAAAGTTTGAGATTTTGCCTTATGCAGTTGAGTTGTAACCAATCTAGATAAGTTTCTTATCCAACAGAAATGGAACTGCCCCTCATCGTTGGATATCATTAATAAGTGTATAGCATCTTTATTAATTTGAGTATTTTTACTAATATATATGGGCAATACTGAATTTTTACAAAAATTGTGTTTTTTCTTTCTAGCGTATATACATTTATACGTAAATCATTCATTGTCTCAAATTTTGATATATCTTTTAATTTCATTGGAAATTCTAGTCCCGAGTACTTTAAAACTTTACTGAAATGTGGATATGAAGATATTCTATCAGAACTCTTATTTGCAGGATATAATGCTGACACTACCGACCACAAAAAACAATATTCATCATCATTTTTTACGTTAATCACGGCCTTTTTATTTTTAATATCTTTAGGTAACTCAATATATTTACCTACCGTTAATGGCGTGTAATGATTTAAATTTACTTTTAAATGTAATATCTCAAGCAAACTCCAACCTGAATCACGTTCTTGAAAATCTTCTAATTTCGTCAACAGCTTATTCTCAACATTAGTCTCATACCACTGTTTTACATTAGTACCAGAATCAATTTTTTCATTTTTAGTAGCAAACATGTTTAAATCTATCTCGCCACTACTAGGTTTTATAAAATATGCACTAAATATTACATTAGCTTTAAGCATTAAGTTATTTTTAATAATTTGTTTTACTTTTATTGAGAAACTTCTGTATGCTTTTGCAAGAAATTCTTGAGGTTCCTTGTAGCCTAAATTTACAATCATACCTGTTCTTATTCTACTGTTAAAACAAGATTCTACATCTTCCCATACCAACTTGTTCTTTTGCTGCTGCTGACCACTCCCTACACCCGCCCCCTTCTTTGCTAATTTTGCTTTTAAATTTCTCAATAATTGCCGTTGACCCTTTAATAAACTTAAATTTGCCTCTAGCTTGAATGGATTTTCATTTTTAAAACTATGCTTACGGATAAATCGACTAACAATTAAAATGGTTTTATTTACATGTTTAATCCATTTGTCAGCCTCATCACTATATTTTACAATTCCTATCGTGTCTTTGATTGTTTTTATTGAATTCGAACTTAATTCGGTAACGCTGTCTGTCGCAGACATGTTCGCGTGCGTGCAGTTGTAATACTAACTCTTGCAAACAGCCGAGCCGGTCTATTTATTCATCGTCGCAGCTGATAATGGAGGTCTGCGTCAGCAAAAAAAATCCAAACAAAGACAGCATTCAATTTAGCGGTTGTGCAGATTTTTCTCAGACAATGGGTTTCTTTGTTCAATTTTTACCAGTCTTGCACATTTCTCAAATATGTCTGGACAGGTCTAAAGCTTCAGACAATAACATCCTGTTTATCTGATAATGGAGGTCAGCAAAAATTCCCCCAGACAACAAAGACCTCATTGTTCAATTATTTTTGAAATCGTGCAGATTTCTCAAACAATGGCTTTATTGTTCAATTTTTAACAGCTTTTCACATTTCTCAAACATGTCTGGACAAGTCTAAAGCTTCAGACAATAACATCCTGTTTATATAATAATGGAGGTCAGCAAAAATTGCCCCCAGACAACAAAGACCTCATTGTTCAATTATCTTTGCAATCGTACAGATTTCTCAAACAATGGCTTTATTGTTCAATAACATCCTGCAAGAATGGACATGTTTGCATTGTCAGACGATGAGTCACATCCGCCTGGATATGAGAAAATTTTGATAAGCGTAGAAATCTTGTAAAATTTCAAAATTAGACTTTTAACCCAAAAATTCATCGTGGGAACCGGAAGTGGCGTAGGTGAGGTCAATAACCTTGACGTCCGGCTAGATTAACGAGCTTGACCCGGCTAGGCTCGTGACCTCGGGTGACATGCAAAATGCGCCAGAACCCGTGTAGGTACACTACTAACCATTAATACAATAATCAGTTTTCTAGACAATATTTTAAATTCTGTATATCTCATTTTAATTTAAATACGTATAATAGCAAAGTTTCCAGTAAATGTTTATTTTATATTAACGCTAAAGACATGTAAACCTTTGCCGACATGATCAATCCATTAAAATTTGAATAATATATAGTATTTATTAGTGAACGAGTGGGTTAAAAATGTCAAAACTTATTTTTTGCCGTTGTGATCAATGTTTGGCCGTTATAAAAAAACATTATATAGCACTCCTTACACAAACTATTATAAACAAGAAATGGCGTTAAATAAGCAAAACTACTTTCTTTTTGCCGATGTGATCAAGCTAGTTGGCGATGTAATAAAGCGTCGTTAGTTATTACGTTCGGCTCGTTCCGGAAATTCTTAAGTTTGCCGTTGTGAACAAAAATGAAATTGGCCGTTGTGAACAAGAAGTTTGCCGATATGAACAAGGCACAATTTTGCCGATATGAACAGCATTTATTACGTTCGGCTCGTTCCGGAAATTCTGAAGCTTGCCGTTGTGAACAAAAATGAAATTGGCCGATGTGAACAAGAAGTTTGCCGATATGAACAAGGCACAATTTTGCCGATATGAACAGCATTTATTACGTTCGGCTCGTTCCGGAAATTCTTAAGTTTGCCGTTGTGAACAAAAATGAAATTGGCCGTTGTGAACAAGAAGTTTGCCGATATGAACATGGTAGATTTTTTGCCGATATGAACAACATTTGCTTTTGGCCGATATGATCATTGGCCGAAGTGAACAAGACCCATTTTCGCGTCTTTTGCCGTTGTGAACAAAAATGAAATTGGCCGTTGTGAACACAGAGTTTGCCGATATGAACAAGGCAAATTTTTGCCGATATGAACAACATTTGCTTTTGGCCGATATGATCATTGGCCGATGTGAACTAGACCCTAAAACTGCAGCTGTTAAAATCGAGAGTGAATTTCGAGTGGGTCATAAACGTCGAACCCTTTTGGCAAGTGAAAGTGATCCGGCTCTTTGTTTTATAAATACAATACCATTGTTACGACTAGAATAGAAAATCCTTTTGTAAATTGTACAACCAGGGTATATATACGGAAGCGATGGAGCTTAAAGATCATAGCGTACTAGGTCTTACAGCTGAACGACCACTTTGGTTGTTCGGAACACAAAGAGTCAGATTCTCAATGTGTAGCAGTATCAAATCTCAATACTTACTGAAGCATTCGCTTTGAATGTTTCAGGAGCTAAGTGTCAGGTTCACAAACGCTCATATGTATTCCGATTAACTCGACCTATTCGCTCCGCACTTGTAATAGTATAGTAGCTAATCTGCACATTTAATTTATGTCTGCAATCTGTTGCGTTTAATAAAGAATATTAGGAGTGATATAGTTATTCGTGTGTGTAATTTCTAACTAACACTATAACATAATCACACTAAACCAGCTACAACATCAAATAGATTTAAAATACTAAAAAATCAGAAGAGAAGCAGGATGATCACGTACATGAAAAAGAAGCAGATAGACCCAGATAGACCTCCACCTATTTTTGTTGAAGGGGTTCAACTCGTTCAACCCATAACTACATTATTAAATTCGATGGCGCCAAACTCTTACTCACTTAAATGTATGAACAACGACCGAGTCGAAATTGAGCTCAATTCTTCTGAATATTACACAGCAATAATCAAGGCACTATCCGATAAAGGCACTAAATTTCATACATCTATCTTTTCGTGTGGTAATACGTAACATCCATCCTTCGACTGAACTGCAGGAACTTAAAGAGGCTATTGAAAAATTGGGACATAAAGTTGTAAATGTCTCAAATATTCGCCAAAGTACTGACAAAAAGAAAAATCTTCCGTTAGTTATTTCGTACTTAGCCAACAGCCGTTAGGCCAATTATAGGCGTCGCTGTACATTTATGGGGACTTCCAACCCCACTAACGACTGTCATGATGTTATTATGACATCCGGGACCAACTATTTCCGTGGCAGTCGTACCACGAGGCGCCGAGAGAAGCAGCCATGGAACTCCCATCCAAGTTCTGACCAGAAAGAGCGTTGCGCGTACGTGTACGCTTGTTCAAACTACACCACCCGGAACCTTTTTTGAACTAGCTCCAAATCACAACAGTAAAAATATTTATAACTTGAATAACCTGTTAAATTGCATTGTCAAAATAGAACCTATGCACCCCAAGCACATAATCCCACAGTGCCAAAAATGCCAACATTATGGCCACACGAAAACATATTGCTATCACAACCAAAGATGTGTGAAATATCCCGGAAACCATGAGACACAACAGTGTCCCCGGAAACAAAAAAACGATAAAGTAAAATGCGTAATTTGCGGGGAAAACGCGAACATCAAATATCATCCCATCCAAATAAAATAGTAAACCGTCAGTTATATCTCCCCGAGACTTATTTATAGAAAGTTACGGGAAATTACCAAACAAAGCAGTTTCTTGTCCCAAATAGTCGATCAAATAATACTCTTGAAATAATTCTAACCAATATGATGGAAAAAATGGATAAGATGCTAGACCTGACCTATCTGATTACTAAAATGATATAATGGAAGATGTCAGACTCAAATTATGTACCAGGAATGCTAATGGCCTAGTCAAACATGCCTTCAAATTAAAAGCGTTTATTACTCTGGATGGTCTAGGTCTACTTCTAATTTCAGAAACTCATATGACTGACAGGAGTTATATCAAAATACCACACTACACTACTTGTCACACCGCACACCCTCAAGATAAAGCCAGGGGAAGAACAGCTATTATTATTAGAAATAAACTTTGAATTAAACAAACTCTGTCAAAAAAACATACAAGCCACGACGCTTGAAATACAAAACCGCATAGGAAAACTAGTACTGCCCTTCAAGTGAAACTATTAGCAAAGAACAATATAAAGCATTCTTTACAACACTTGGCAATCGCTTCATTGTAGGTGGCGACTACAACTCAAAGTATATTTCCTGGGGTTCTAGGGTGTTAACTCAAAGAGGAAGACAATTATTTCAAGCAGTTCAGGACAAAAAACTGAAGTACTTCTCAACAGGTAAACCGGCTTATTGGCAACGAGATCCCAGACCTACTGGACTTTTATTTAACAAAAGGAATTTTACAAAAATATTTTGTCACCACTTCAAATCTTGATTTATCTTCTGACCGCACCCCTGTCTTGGCCAGCCTACACTCCCAGGTTTTTCTCAGAACTAAACCATCCACATTAACAAACAAAAATACAAATTGCGATATCTTTAGCATCGATATTACCGACTTGTTAAATCTACCTCTGTCATTAAATACGAATGAGGATATTGAAGCGGCAACGGAACACTTCAGAAAGGTAATTCAGAAAGCCACGTGGAAAGCTATACTGGAGATGGCAGAAAATGCCATCAAAGCAAAAACCTCAGAGAAAAGAAAACTAAAAAAACGTTGGCAAGTTACTAGGGCACCTGAAAATAAGAGAATTCTTAATAACACAATTAACCAAATAAAAGAACTTAAAAGAAAACAAAAACCGCTGCACCAAAGAATTACTTGAAAACCTATCCCCATCCAAAGCTACCGATTATTCACTATGGAAGATCACTAAAAGAGTAAACAACGCCCAAAGTAGCAACCCACCTGTAAGGAAAAGTAATGGCGAATGGGCTACATATGACCACGAAAAAGTTCAAGTGTTCACTGAGCACCTAAGCAAGTTTTTAAACCTTTTCCGAGTAAATTAGCAAAGGAGGATGAAGAATCCATTCAACAAATTTTGGAAAGCCCTTATCAAATGGATATTCCAATTAAGAAATTCAAAACTCATGAGATTATAAGTAATAATATGTACCACGAGACGACTGTGAATTATCATAAATACTTTTGTTTTCTTACGAAATGGGTTGCTTAGAAACAACATGAACCGAAGGCAAGTGGTGTTTTTCCTCAAAGCAACTGTGAATATCAATAAGGGAATCTCTAAAAATGTATTGAATGCGTATCCTTAAAAACTTGTAATATGATAAAACAGGTCTATAAGCTCCACGTTTTGGACCAATAAATGTAATAATTGCTCGTTTGTGAATTTTAAACAAAAATTCAATAAGTTAAATTGTGGCTGATGAAAAGCGAAATGTAATAAATGATTACACAAATAAATGGTTGTATGCCCCTTTTATATTTTATCTAATCTGCAAAACTGATTTGGCTAACTACAAGGCAAGCATGAAACTCAAATCTCATTGGGTTGGGATCATAAACGGACTTTATTTTATTCGTGAACTCAGTAGTTTGAATGCGCGGTTCTTGGTAGATCAAAAAATCCTTGATTTGACAAATGACACAATATGTCGCTAGTGGTGACAGCGTATTTGAATGTTTTAAAAGTGAAATTGCTGTGAGAAAGCGTCAGGTAATTATTCAAATTTTCGCGCTTGCAACAATTAGCATTGTTTTGTTTCAGTGATGACGTAGGAACACCTCACCTTGCTTGTTTCGTGACGTACAAGAGATGCCAAAACGTGCATTTGTTTTTGTTCGCTTGGGTTCTCAGCCGAATTCGCACATTCCACCGACGCTACTCGATTTTTTAAAAAACCGAAGCAAATGGGGCCTCGGGAAAATGCTAATCTACTTCGGAAAGGTTTGACCTCAGATTTCAATACACTTCAATTTGCAGGCTTTACCCTACCTCGTTTGCAGACTTCCAAGCTGCCCGTTATGAATGCTGCTCGGATATTCTGCTGGAGACGGTGTCCGTGACATTCTTGCAGTCCTCCCCGACGTAATGCAGTGCAGGCTTCTGGCTCTGGATTTTTACTTTTGCCGGGAACGATTAGCGGAAACCCCAGCTGAACAGCAGCCGATGTCCTCCGAGAAGCAATTTGAGAATTTTATATTTTAGTGCTGCGGAAACCTTCACAAACACTGTCACATGTACTCTCAGATGGACACAATAAAAGGCCATTCTTTTTTACTCGTAATATGCTCATTTAATGGTATAAAAATGTGTTTAAAAGTGGAGCACAAATCTAACAAACTTCACATTAAAATTAATTCAATTGTTCTCTCGTTTTTTTAACAAAACAGCATCAGGTTGCTAGGTTACTATGATTCTCTTATGTTAAAGGAAATTAATTTTGATAAAGAAAGGTTACAAATGGAAGTAAATTTGAGTACTTAAATTATATTTACAATTTTCTTAAAAATAAGTTATTGTCTTTAATCTTATAACTAAATCGTTCGGTAGCGCTGCGCATACAAACGTTTTTATTTTTATTATGTCATTGCTCTGTTTTGCACTATTATATTTTATTTTATAAATGCACTGATTTTTTGAGTTTACCATGTTCGCGTCATTATGTTTTCTCTTCTGTTGCCTTCTAGGATTGCTCTTTTAAATATTTTTATTATATTATCCTGCTTAATTTACCTTTCTGCTTTGCTTATTAATTTCACTATCTTTTGCTTTTTGACTTAACAAACTACGCTACTTTTATAATGCAGCCAACAACCTTTTGTGTCAAATACATTTTATAAATTGGTCTGGCTTTACATGTGCACAAACCTTATTCGAATTATATTAATTTAGTCACAAACCAATCTAAACCCTTTGAAATTTGCTTTGCTTTTACGTACCTTTCTCCAACTAATTTAATCTTTCTCACATCTCATCAATGCATTTACTGTTTTACTTTAGTTTTAAAATTTGCAATTAGATAAAACATCCCAACTATGTGCTTATTGAATCGGTTAATTATCTTGCACTGCAAACAGAGCCAAATCGTGGGCCTCATACCATCTCAGTAAATGGCATGACACTGACAACTCAAAATTGAAAACATCAAAACGATAACACCACGGGGTTTTCAATTACTAATACCTAGCCTGAATAAGGATTTTTGTGTATTATGAATGGTATAAACAGAAAAACTTCCAAATTAAAATCCAAGAAATTGCCTGGTTTCGACTTAGTTACGAGCAGAAGATTAGAAGAATTGCCGCCTATAGCTTGTAAGATGATCCAATACATTTTCAACGCTATACCAAGATCTGGATATTACCTAAACCAATGGAAAGTAGTGACGGTTATACTAATCCCAAAGCCTGGAAAAGATCTCTCCGATGCTGCTTCATACTGCCTAATTAGTTTTTTCCCTACACTATCAAAACTATTCGAAAAGTTCTTTCTAGACCGTTTAACTCCAATTATTGAAAAGATGAAGCTTATACCCAACTACCAATTTGGCTTTCAGCACCATCATGCTGTCATAGAACAAACTCACCGTATAGTCAGACAAATAAAAAACAATTTTGAAAAAAAAAGACATTGCACAGCAGCCTTTACCGACATCACGCAGGCCTTTGATAAAGTCTGGCATGATGGGTTGGTTTGCAAGATCAAATCAAATCTACACCACCCATACTGTAAAGTGCTACTATCATACTTGAGGAACAGAAAATTTCTAGTGAAGCACAAAGAAGCCTACTCTTTTCTAGTAGACATACAATCTGGCGTACCGCAGGGCAGTGTCCTGGGCCATTGCTGTATACTCTGTATACAGCTGACATGCCAACATCAGATACACAAACAGCCACCTTTGCAGATGACACTGTGATTATAGCATCCCATGAAAACTCCAACCTTGCTTCTAATTTCCTTCAATCACACCTTAACAAAATTGAAACAGGGCTTAGGGAGGAATACTTTTCAATTTTGCTTTAGCTAAAGTAGTAAAAAGTCTATCGATTAACTTCGACACTCGCCATCACTCCGTTTCGCTAATACAATGAAATATTATGAGCCAGTTATTTATTAAAAAAAAACCAAAAAAACATTTTTTTTGCCGACGACCATACCTCAACAGTTGATGTTTCATTCATTTTCGGAGGACCTATCGTATGAAAACAATCCAAGACTTCAGAAAGGTTCCTGGCGACCGGAATCGTGTACACATACGAACATACATACCCCGCACAGCATGTTTAGGCACCCCACAATACGAGAGAGGGATCTAGTGGACTGGGGTCTTCACCAAAAGATCCGCACAGCCGAGACGGAGATTTGGTATAGTGGGTTCATTAGTCGGTTGGCACGAATTTTAGAGATATTTGACTCAGAGTGGTTTTCGATATGAGGGAATTTCAATACTTCGTACACTTCGTGTCGAAGTAATATTGACAATGATATGGAACAGATCAGAGCAAGAATACTTTAGGGAAACAAAAGCTTTTATGCCCTGCGACATCTGTTTAAATCCAAACTTCTCTCCAGAGAATTCAAAGTTCGTGTATATTAGCGAGTAGTGCACTCAGTAGTACTGTACGGAAGTGAGACCTGGACAATAACACTAAACAGGAAAACACGCTAAGAAATATAGTGCGCCCAGTGTGGGAGCAGAACAACTGGAGAAGAACACAAATTTTGGAAAATAGAACTATTATATCGATGATCAAGGTAGGTAGAATAAGGTGGGCAGGACAAGTCATAAAAATGGACAGCGGTAGATATTCAAAGAAGGCAATGGAAGGCAACATGCAAGGATCAAGAACAAGGGGAAGACTCAGAAAAAGATGGAAGGAGGGGGTAGAGGATGATATTCGCAAATTTAATATTAACAACTGGAAGAGAGTAGTGCAGGATAGAACTGCTTGGAGAGTTGTTGATTGATAATTGATTGATAATTGTGATTATGCACGTGCTACATACGTTTTATTTCATTTTGGTTCCCAAAGTGGACAAAATTCAAGGATTCGGTATTTTGGCTACAGACTACTGTATCATTGTTGTGCCGGAACTGTGAATTTTAGTTGTGTTACGGTTTATGTGTATTTGTATCAGATTGTTGGTGTTTTTTGTGCTGCTTAGCAACTTTATACAGGGTGTCCCAGACTTCACTCCCCAGGCCTATAACTTCGTTATTTTTAAAAATAGCTATATTAAACTATACATATTCTTAAATGGGAGCAAATTGTCTATAAGACAGCCAAAGAAATTTTACGAAATCTGCACTTGTGTAACGGTAGCGATATTCAACTTTTTTTTTTCAAATGAGACGCTATACTTTTTCTCAATTTTTCTAATAATACTTTTTATTCTCTTTACAACCATGTAAACATATATGGGTGTTATATGAGAACATTTTTGAGAAAAATATAATTCAAAGTTTAAGCATGGTTTGCCATGGAAATCACTGATTTTTGTAAATTATATCTAGTCGGCAATGAAAACAATAGCGTAGGTTAGACAAATATTAGTTTATGCATTTGTTTATTAACGCAAATCTGTCAATTTATGTTGTCAAGTTAATTTAAGCAATTATCATTCTGTTTGTTTTGATAATTATGAATTATTCTAATTCCGAAAAATGTGACATGATACTAATGTACGGTTTGTGTGGGCGTAATTCAAGAGAGGCAGCTAGAAGATACAGAGAGCAATATCCAGATAGAAGGCATCCTGATCATAAGACGTTTAGAGGTTTGGAACATAATCTCCGAGAACATGGATCGTTTTCAGTAAACAGAAGAATACCGCTTAATGCGAACAGACGTGTTGCTGATGAAGAACATACAGTAGCTGTTCTTGGGTATATGGAAGTCAATCCTACATCTTCCTTAAGGCAAGTAGCCTCAGAATGTGGCATTTCGAAATCGTCAGTACAGCGCATTTTAAAACAAAACAGGTACAGACCATACAAATGTATTCGCGTACATAAACTTTACCCTGAAGATCCGGACAGGAGACTTACGTTTATTGCTTGGATCCTTGTGCAGTGTACTCAAGAACATAATTTCTTGAGACAAATATTGTGGTCTGATGAAAGTCGATTCCATAATAATGGATTGGTTTCGACACAAAATACTAGATACTGGTGCACGGAACAGCCACGCTGGCTGAGAGAAAGGAATAATCAACGTGTTTTCGGAATTAATGTCTGGTGTGGGATACTTGATGGTTATCTAGTAGGACCGTATTTTTACGAAGGAACTTTAACTGGCAATCGCTACTTGCACTTTCTGGACAACGTATTGCCGGAGCTAATGGAAGATGTACCTCTTCGTACAAGACTGAACATGTTTTATCAACATGATGGTGCTCCAGCACATAACAGCGCTATTGTACGGAATTACTTAGATGCTAATTTTCAACAGCAGTGGATGGGAACATACGGTCCAGTAGAATGGCCAGCTCGTTCTCCTGACCTCACACCCTTGGACTTTTTCCTGTGGGGCAATTTAAAGGAACGCGTTTATAAATTGCCTCTCTTAAATGTGGATGACTTAAAAAACCGAATAAGAGCAGAATGTGCAAACATTACCAGAGAAACTGTATTGGAAACGACAACCAGACATCTTCTGCATCGTTTAGAGCTTTGCTCAAATAACAACGGAGGCAATTTTGAACAATTTTTGTAGTTATGTATAACTAATTAGTTGTTAGCATAAAGTTAATTAATGTTATATGAACATAAATAATGTTTTTTTAAATTACGCTATTGTTTTCATCGCCAACTAGATAAAATTTACAAAAAAACAGTGAGTTCTATGGCAATTCATTCTTAAACCTTGAATTGTCTTTTTATCAAAAATTTTCTGATGTAACACCCATATATGTTTACATGGTTGTAAAGAGAATAAAAAGTATTATTAGAGAAATTGAGAAAAAGTATAGCGTCTCATTTGAAAAAAAAAAGTTGAATATCGCTACCGTTACACAAGTGCAGATTTCGTAAAATTTCTTTGGCTGTCTTATAGACAATTTGCTCCCATTTAAGAATATACATAGTTTAATACAGCTATTTTTAAAAATAACAAAGTTATAGGCCTGGGGAGTGAAGTCTGGGACACCCTGTATACCCTATGGCCATAAAAGCCATATTACGCCCGCTATTGAGAGCCAATAAACAAGATTATGGTTAAGGCGAATTTAAAAGCACTTTTTAGTAGATACCTAGCATTTACTTTGTATAAAACCCAGGTACGTGAACTAACTAATTTATTTACAAAATTTTACATTTAACGTGTTGCAAAAGTTACAGGAGTATTTTCGTTAAGGCACGCGTGACGACCAGTAGCTTCGCCCGTTGGTGGTCGACTCCCACGCTTGAGCCCTTGGTGGTAAGGGTAGCCGATCTGTTTTCTTTCACGTCGTTTGGGGGCTAACCAGTGGCGTAACTATCATATGTGCAGGGGGTGCAAAGAACCTCCGCGCCGATTGTATATAGGCGCCGCGGTAGCGGAGTTTTTTGTGAAAATAAAAGTTTTCCTAGAATAGAGGTTCAAAGCGTCTTTACTCCTTTTGAGTAGATTAGAAGTTCCAGCTCTAGTGTGTGTTTGTGATTCTTAGATTGCATAGTGCATAGTGCATAGTAACATATTATAAATTCAAAGTTTTAAACAGCAAATTTCTGACGATTGCCTCAGATGCAGAGGTCATAGAGAGTGCCAAATTACTTCAAACTACGTATGAAACTGATCTCGATGACGGCTTACTAAAGCAAATTGTACAACTTCGATCTTCGTACACAACTAGTATTAAATATTGCTTATCACTGAAGGAAGTGGGAGAAAAATGTCTGTCTAATCACACATCATTGGCTAGCTTTCCATATTTGTATACAGCTTATATCCTACTTTTTACATCCCGTCACTACAGCCTCCACTAAGAGATCTTTTTCTAAATTAAAAATTATTAAAACCTTTTTGCTAAGTACCAAATACACCTCAAGAGTTTTGCATTACTGAGTATCGGGAAAGTAAGAGCCAGTACTCTAGGTTTTAATTCACTGATAGATATGTTAGCTTTAGCAAAGTGTCGCAAAAGAGAGTTTAATTAAAGTGCTATACCTACCTACATATTTATATATCTAATAGCTGGCCCGGCAACCGGCCCCCCAAAAATAATTTGTCTCTGAAACCCCGCTTCACCACTATAGAGCACGGCCTTCTGGATTAGCGTGCCTGCCGGCTCTCCGGAGAGCCGGCAGGCACGCTAATCCAGAAGGCCGTGCTATAGAGTTTTAATTTTATGTCATGTCCATCGTCTTGGACTTAAAAATAAATGCCATTTTCGCAATCAACGTCGCAAAAAACCGCAATAACGACACCCATATCGATTTTTAGGCTTATTTGCCCCATTTCACGCCCTAAGGGGTAGCGGACCCGACAGACGTTGTCCTGCCCGAACGTTGGTTTGCCTGCTATTGGCGGGTTTAGCAAACGTTTTTTCGATATTTGAATTTTCGATCTTTTTCATTTTAAAAAATATTGGAGGGTGGTGGGAGGGGGGTGAAATTTTGGAGTTATATGTTCTGATATGCGAGAAATTTTTAAAAAATTAAAAAAAGAAAATCGTCAAAAAAAAATTTAAAAAATTCCTAGAACCCGATTGCATCAACCACCTACCGGATCCAATTGTGAATCTAAACCATCCAGGGACCTTATCAAACACACACAAAAAAATTTCATCAAAATCGCTCCAGCCGTTTAGGAGGAGTTCAGTCACGTACACACGTACAGAAGAATTATATGTATAAAGATATACGGATGGGGCCATAATTACATATAACAGCAATAAGATAACATGAACTACAAAATAGAATGATTGAGTAAGAAAGAGATAACCATACAACAAAATTACTTTAGTAGGCACAATTAGTTGACATGTCATAATTAAAGTGAGCGTCAAGCCTACTCGTATATTTGCTAGTATGTTTATCTCTTTCTTACTCAAGCAATATGTGTTATTTTCTTGTTCATGTTATCTCATTGCTGTTATATAACGGGTGTTCATAAACAGTCGTCATCCCAGTAGGTTTTGACTTCAGAAACGTATGTCTATTAAAATTGAGAAAAAATGCGCTATGACAGTACTCAATGACGTTTCATTGTGTTGCACGAATTAATCAAAGACATAACATTTTGTTTTTCAAAGCAACTGGGATGACGACTGTTTATGAACACCCGTTATAATATTAGTACAGTAAAATTGTCGTTTTACCTTAAAAAAATTGGCCGCGGCGATTCCTCTTACCCAGTGGTTTAGGGTCATTAGACAAGTGTAAAACCCAAAAAGGCGTCATCCCACCCCTTGCCAAACAGTCGCCATCTTGATAAGAATTGAATTTGTTTTTTCTCGTGATCCATTGGTCGCACAGAAAAAGTTATTGAACAAAAAATATTGGAAATAAAATTCTACACATTTTTTATCCTTGCCGTGATATCGAGAAGTTGGTATTTAAAACGGTAGAGGGGAACAAAGTTACCAACAATCTGTTTCCGCCATTCTAGGGCGGTGGGTGCGATTTTTCCGAAAATTGCCAATGTGAAAGTTGTAGTGCTTGAAGAAATATACACGAATCTCTTTTAATAATGTGATTGATTTAAATAGTCTCCGAGTGACAGCCCTTCAAAGTCCGCGCAGCGCGGAGAAGTGGAGAGATGTAAATTATTTATATCCCGCACTTATTATAACTAACGAGATGCCATGTCTGCCATTTGGTTAACATAAAGAAAACCATTATCGCTCGTACTATTATCAATTTTTAATCAGAATACAATCACGAAACAGCACTCGCAATCGTATTCACGAATTTTGTCCAAGAATTTTTCACATTGCGTTTATAACAAGTTGTGAGCTCTTTTTTCAATAAAAGTTTTAGCAACATTTCTATCATAGTCGATAATGACTCGGTTGTGTCTGAGGATCCGAACCAAGACGAAGAAAAAGCTCCAAAAAAAAAACGTGTCTGAGTAGACTACAATATATCTTAAGGTTTATGCAAAAATAAATTACTTTCAATATAGGAGCCCAGAATCAAACCATTTGGCACAGTTAAGATTTTTCCGGTATCTTTATTTTGTACCCACAAAAGAAAATCTTCTTGGTCAATATTCTTACATCGTAATTGAAGACGTTTTTAGCAGTATTATAACAGCTTTAACAATAACAAATTACAAAAAGTAGTGGGGAAACACTAACTTTAATAAATATTATACACCAAGTGAATTAAACATATGTTTATTCACGAAAAGATGCTGAGCTTACGAGCACGTAGTGCGAGTGAGATCATATCTTTGAGTTAATAAATGTTTAATTCACGTGGCGTATATATGTTTTTAATAAATTTTGACGAAATTTTGAATAAAACAATTAAAAAATATTCAAACTAAGATATAAATTTGCCCATTCATCGTCGATTTGATCTAAATTTTAGTAATTATATATTACACACTACAAAGAAAATGAATACTTTTTTTTATTTGTATTACCAAACCAATTACTTAATGTTCATGCTAGAACAGATTGTAATGTTACCTACAAATAAAAAAAAATGAATACTTGAATGTAAATATTTGTAGATAATAAAAATATGTTGTTTGTCATTGAAACTTTTTTAATTCTCTAGTGAATTAAACTTTTTAATTCTCTACTGAATTAAAACACTTTTATTTCACTTGTGAATCATAGACTGTTTATGAAGGTTATGGAGTTAATAATGTCACTTTAAGCTGTCAAAATTGAGTAAAATAAATTACCGATTCATTTCATTTGGCCCAAACAATCAAAATATAATTTCGTTCACCGTAGCATGTTTTAGTTGAAGTGAAACAAGCTGTTTGTTGTTTAATAACATATAGACAGCCGGGTGTCTGTATTATTTTTGCAGAAATGGCACGTGGTAACGCAATTGTCAATTTGTTGAATTTTGGTCATTTCTGTGGCAAAATTTACAAACAAGTGCAATTATCATATTATATAATAAATATTACACCAGCAAATTTAAGATCTTTACGGATCTGAGCCAAATGATATCATTCTGGGCTCATATACTCCTTTCCCATCATTTTCATTTCTTTTACCTATACCAATTTCTCGGTATAGCGGCAATGACCAAAAATGTGTAGAATTTCTGTAGGTTGTGAAAACCTATTCACATTGAAACTACTTGAGTGACGTGACTATTTTATCTCGCAAAAGAGAAATGGTTACTTCGCTGCGCTGGAATATATCGTACATTTCCCACGCTGCGCGGACTTTGAAGGGCTGTCACTCGGAGACTATTTAAATCAATCCCATTATTAAAAGAGATTCGTGCATATTTTGTCAAGCACTACAACTTTCACGTTCGCAATTTTCGGAAAAAACCACCCCCACAGCGCTAAAATGGCGGAAACAGATTTTTGGTAACTTTGTTGTCCCCTACCGTTTGAAATACCAACTTCTCGGTATCGCTGCGCGGATAAAAAATGTTTAGAATTTTATTTCCAACATGTTTTGATCAATAACTTTTTCTGTACGACCAATGGATCGCGAGAAAAAACAAATTCAATTCTTATCAAAATGGCGGCTGTTTGGCATGGGGTGGCGTGACGCCTTTTTGGTTTTACACTTGTCTAATGACCCTAAACCACTGGGCAAGAGGAATCGCCGCGGCCAATTTTTTTTAAGGTGACGGGGTATTTTCCGACAATTTTATGTTCCTATTTGACATTTCGTGTGTCGTTGAACTTTAGAGCGCTGATACGCAATGCACGTGCGAACCCAGGTAGTCACGTATTTGTTAATAGATGGCCACACATACCTGCTACTAATTAAACGTAGTGTTGCACGTTTTCCCGGATGTGCTAGCCCATGGAGTGCATTATAAATCCGTTGACGTAGTGGCTTTGGCACGTAGGGACGTATTCGGCCTGTTGATGTATCGCAGTGCAATGGAAGGTTGCTGTCTGCAGGTATAAGCTGCTGTAATTGGAGCGACGACCTGTTTTGTAATAGCTCTTGTAATTCGTCGTCCTTTTCTTTCTCAAGGACTAGTTCTTCTGTGTCTACTGCAGTGTTCAGGTTAATGGTTTCTAGGTGGGATAGAGCGTCGGCTACGGTGTTGTCACTACCGGCAATATAAACAATTTCAGTCGTAAACTGACTGATGAAGTCGAGCTACCGTTGTTGTCGCGGCGAGGCTTTGTCAGTCTTTTGCCGGAACGCGTATGTAAGCGGCTTATGGTCTGTTTGCACGATCACACTTCTGCCTTCAATCATGTACCGAAAATGTTTAACCACAGCATAAATTCCTAATAGTTCGCGATCGTATGCACTATATATACATTGCGCACTGCTTAGCTTCTGGGAAAAAATGATAGTGGTTTCCACTCATTCTCTTGGAATTATTCCAGAACGGCACCAACAGCATAGTCCGATGCATCTACCGTGATGGAGAGCGGGTCGTTGTCAGATGGATGCGCGAGTAAAGCCGCGTTCGCGAGATCGCTCTTGCACGCTTCAAATGCTTCCTCTGCTTCCGGTGTCCATGCGATTGGCCTCTTGTCGTTGCGTTTGCCATCTTTACATTAGCTGTTAAGGATGGCTTGCGTTTTTGCGGCGTTTTTAACGAATCGTCGATAAAAATTGATGACGCCTAAAAAATGACGGAGTTCGACAATTGTTTGCGGCTTCTTCATTGACCTGACGGCTTCAACTTTGGCAGGTAGCGGGGTGGATCCAGCTTCCGAAATTAGGTAGCCTAGATATTCTAGCTGTGTAGCACCTAGGATGCACTTTGAATGATTTACTGCAACACCGTAGTCGTCGAGTCGCTGAAAAACTTGCCGTAGGTGGTCCATGTGTTCCTGCTCATTGCTTGACGCTACCAGGATATCGTCTATGTAGCAGTAGCAGAAGCTTAATCCTTGCAAGACGCTGTCCATAAATCGTTGAAAAGATTGGGCAGAATTACAGAGACCAAAAGTCATATATGGGAACTCAAAGAGTCCAAAGGGTGTAATGACAGCTGTCTTGGGGATGTCCTCTTCGGCGACTGGGATCTGATGATATGCCCGTACTAGATCGAACTTCGAGAAAAATTTCTTACCATATAATTTATAAGAAAAATTCAGGATGTGGGCGATCGGGTAGCGGTCCGGGACAGTAATTGCGTTCAGACGTCGATAATTTCCGCAGAATCGCCATTCTCCAGATTTTTTGGAAACGAGATAAAGTGGACTCGCCCAAGGGCTGCTAGATGGCCTACAAATACCTTGCTCCATCATATAATCGAATTCGGCTTTCGCTGCCTTCTGCTTATCTGGGGGCAAGCGGCGAACTCGTTCGGCTATAGGTGATCCCGTTGTGTTGATGTGGTGCACTATTGAGTGTTTTTGAACAGGTGTGAGCACTGTACTACGAATAATGTTGGGGAATTCCGCTAATAGTTCGGGAAACACGGAGTTTTTAGCAACAGTTGACACTTTGGTGTTTCACAACAAACGATTTCCGCTACCGTTGACATTTGGGTAGTGCTGTCGATCAACCGGCGATTTTTTAAATCGACGAACAGGCCGTGGTAACGTAGAAAATCCGCGCCAATGATAGGTCGAGCGACGTCGGCTTCTAGAAACTTCCACCGGAATGACCTGCGTAACCCTAAATTGAGGCACAGTGGACGTTCCCCAAAGGTGTCGATTGCAGATCCATTTGCGGCAAATAATTTGTACGGCGTCGGCTTTTTTTGTCGGTTCTTTTTGCTCGGAGGAATTACAGATACATCGGCGACGGTGTCGATCAGAAAGCGGGTGCCAGTTTCTTTGTTGCTTATGAACAGGCGGGTTTGGGGTGGACCGTCGCTGACCGCCTCCACTAACGACGGCTGGTCTCGTTTCCCGTCTGCGATGGCATATTCACTCGATAGCTACAGGTCTGCTTGCATTTTCTGGTATTTACGCCGAACCTGCGGTGATAAAAACATTCGGGATCGCATACGCCAAGGTCGTCGACCTCGTGAAAGTTGTTCGACCTTTTCGGTGAGTTCAGCGATCTGCTGTTGTAGTGAGGCGACGGAGCTGCCAGATATTACGTCACCAGATTGCGGTTGCGCCATGGGTGTACAACTGACAGCTGCTATACTGGCGCTGCTAATTTCTGTTATTTTATTTGCCATTTATGCTAATTTTTATAGTTTTTCGTCCTTACTAACACACAAAACGACCTGCACTTGGAAAGACATTCTCTGCAGCCATAACGTGCGCAAGACGCTTTCGTCGATTTGGACTGTTTCTCTTGCGAGTCTGTGAACTTTGCGATTAGCTGCTTTTTGAGGGTCTCGTACCTATTTTGCTCAGGCGGGTGCTGTATTATGTCTGCAACTTGTTGTAGCATGGCCGAATCCAACGTGGCGATGACAGTGTAATACTTAGTAGTATCCGATTTGATTTTAAATTGAAAAAACTGTGCATCTACCTGCGCAAACCATAACGCTGAGTTGTTTAGGAAAAATGGCGGCAACTTCACGTAGCGGACCTCGTTGATGTCTGCGCCGATTATCGTGGTCATCCGCGCTGTGGGACTGGGGGTCGGTCGACATCTTGCAACTGGAGCACTTAACGATTCACTTGAATGTTTATTTATCAAATTTTGTTTGGAACTTGCAATCCGCACAACACGGGATTAAGTCGATTGTTCTTTGCCCTCGTTTCGCGTTTAAAATCGTCGCGGGTCACCAATTTTAGTAGATATCTATCATTTACTTTATATAAAAACCAGGCACATGAACTAACTAATTTATTTACAAAATTTTACATTTAACGTGTTGCAAAAGTTACAGGAGTATTTTCGTTAAAGCACGCGTGACGACTGGTAGCTTCGCCCGTTGGTGGTCGACTCCCACGCTTGAGCCCTTAGCGGTAAGGGTAGCCGATCTGTTTTCTTTCACGTCGTTTGGGGGCTAACGTCCGGTGCGTCCTGGGCGCCAAATATGAAAATGCTTTGGTCGCCACGACTTCAATGAAAAACGTAGCCAGTTGGGGTAATATACGTGAAAAAATGATTCCCAATGGATCTAATAATACCAAGATGCAAATAGAAATAGATATTTATGCATTAAGGGAGATATGAATATGTTTTTTCCCTGAGGTTGACATGTGTTAGACCGAGGGCCTCTGGCCCGAGGTCTGTAAGGCAACCGAAGGTAAAGAACATGACTACCTCCCGTGATGTATACAATATTTTATCTACTAGCATATTCGTAAAATTAGTATGAAATTTCAAAATGTCATAATGACATTTAAAATTAGAATGTGTAAGTAACATCAAGGATTGCCTCATTGTATGGTTGCTAAGACGTTAATTCTAGTTGCATTGTTACCATGAGTTTTAGGGAGAAATAATTTGACAAGTCCCTTGGGAGTTATGAGTAGCTTTTCATATTTTGTTTCTATAACGAAAATGTACAGTATCATGTTGCTAGTAGATAAACAAATTTAAATATCTGAAAGATAGATACGTTAGACATAAAGATAATTCAGGGGCCAAAGGAACAGGAAAGTCTCCGCTAAGTTTGAATATTTAGAAGAATTCGACGAAATATTTGGGGACGAGCCTAACATTAAGCCAGTAGCTATTGTTTTTTCCTCTCGAAACAACGAAGAAGATGTAGTAAAAGAAGATGATATATCAGAGGGGCATATGAGAAAGAAAACCAAACTGGAACAGGAAATTGAAGGGTTTCTTGCTACTGTAACGGAAAGAGAAGAAGCTGTAGAGCGACGCCACAAAGAAAACCAAGACTCCATAAGTAGGTATGGGGTCACCTGAGCGTGGAAAAACTTTGATAAGCGTGGGAACCGAAAGTGAAACCGCAAAGGTGTCATCTTCATTACCTTGTCATCGTGGGAACCGGAAGTGTGGGTGTTACCTTCAAGGTCTCCGGAAGTGAAACCGCAAACCTCAAGGTCAAGAGCGTGGGAACATTTTGCTGGCCGTGGGAAACAGACGCGGTTAGCATAGACGCAAACCTACTCCACTCGGGGGTGTTGTCATTTGACCTAATGTATCAAACGAAAGCTCATTAAAGGGCACTCCAAAAATATACAGGGTGTTCCATAAGAAAGTACATGTAACTAGATAAAAGCCGCTAGATTTAAAAGTCACTAGATGTGAATCACATCCCTTAAATCTGAAAAATCGCACAGCAGTGTTACCAACTTAAGAGGCCCTCGGTACTCCGCCCCTCTCCAAGGGGATCTTAGGGCCCCGCCCCTCTCCAAGGAGATCTTAGGGCCCCGCCCCTCTTCAAGGGGGCCCTCGGGGCTCCACCCCTCTCCAAGGAGGCTCTCGGGATGGAAGGGGGCTCCGCAGTGATGAGACCACCCCCACCACTCCACAGCGTGTACGGTGTACACACAGTGCATGAAACAAAAAATCAGGGGGTTGTATCTCGTAAACGGGTGGGAAAAATGGAAAATGGTTGAAAAAATGGCACCCCCACAGTATCTGGAAATGAAGCCATCTATAACATATTAAAAATTGGAAGTTCCCTTATGACAATTTTCGAATATTATATTTTGGTGGTCCCGTACCGGCATGCCGATTCTGGACCACCTAAGCATACGTAGCGGATTCTAGACCACTGAAGTATAGGGAGCGGGTTCTGGGGCACTTACCGATACTTAGCGCACATGCCTCGAGTACCTCCACCGCCCGCATTCGATACACTGTGACTGGTCAAATAAGAGGATACAGACAACGAAAGAGTGGGGATTCGTAACGCATCTGCTGATAAGAAACCGCAAGAGCCTCGATTCACATGTATTGTACAGGAGCTACTAAATGGTCAATTTAACATTGGTTTTTATGCAAAACTAACACAAATCAGTGGGTTTCTCCGGATTATTAGGGGCCCCCGGAAGTAATAGTTCAATTAGCGGTACATGCAAACCACCAGCTGCGATATAAATACAGCTCCCGCGGACGACTCATCACTATCAGTCAGGACGGTGACAAAAAGAGATAAAATGAACCAACATAAAATTTCAAGTCTTATCAGCGAAGTGATTGCTCAAGAATTTATAAGCAAGAAAATGTACGCGGTAAAATTTAAAAACATGAATCCGAGATTGATATTTGGCCTAATGGTGTATGATAATATTCTACCTGTTTTTCACGTGTGGATCCAAGTTGATAATAAAATCTACGGTTCGACCCCAAAAATAATTAATGCTATTAACGGAGGCGAGGAAATGAATGCTAATAATCTGGAGAATTATCCTAGAAAAATAGTGTTTCCTGATTACGATACCTACAAAATACTACAAGAATGTGTACGTGTAACGAAGACAGGGCAGGTCGATGAATATTTTGAAGAAGCACCGCCACATCTAAAATCTATTAGAAACACTGTTAATGATAGAGTAAGTCGAATTTTTGTACGAGATCTACAAATTAAATAATTTAAACAAAATGTTAGTGTTTTATTTACCTGCTGGTACGCATCTTCGGATGTAAGCGAGATATAAGAGTGTCAGCTAACCACAACTCATACAGGATGTGCCAGATGATAAACCAAGCACGCTATCGGCGACAGCAATTCGACTCCTATGCCTCGATTTACACGTATTCTTATGAGATAATGTGACTTCAGCTACTACATGATCAATTTAACATTGGTTCTTATGGAAAACTAGCACAAATCAGCTACGAACAGGGGGCCCTTGGAAGTTGTCACCACCAGTTCTCGCGGCACTAAACTGTCGTGAACTTACACTGTACACTGTTTGCGCAAGAGTTAATTAAGAGTCTCAGAGTTTATATAAAATGAATGTGTTAATTACGAGTGAGCACATAAACAAAACAAACACATGTAGGATGTAGAACGGTTCAATCGTAACAAATATGAATACATAGTAATACACAACATATATGAATTCACAGTAAAACATAACACACAGAAAGTTCAGGCGTGCTTCGTGCGTGACTACACTTGTTGGCGTTCATCGGACGTCTCCGCGCTCTCCCCATCTTCCGCATGGCGGTAGCGCTGACTACTACAGCTCGGCCATCCTGATGTCTCGGACGTGTCGGACGGGATTGAGTCGCTGTCCGAGTCAGTTTTGTCGCTAGTAGAGGCGCTGGTGTAGTCATCAGGAAGATAGCGACGAAGACGATCGCTGGATTGCGTCCCGTGTCTTTGGGTGTGCTGTCCTCCCGGGATATCTTCGATGATATATCTGTCACGTTCCAAGACTTTGGAAACGGTATAAGGGCCATGGAACTTCGGTTGAAGCTTCTTTCTGTGGCCAGGTTGAGGTGTGCCCTTCATCATAACATAATCACCAACCACATATCGTGTCGGTGGCCGATGTCGGAGGTTATAGCGTTTCTGGTTTACTTCTTGGACAGTCACTTGTTGCTCCTCCGCAGCTCGTCGTAAAACTTCGCGTCTTTGCGACCAGTCGGGTTCGCCGTCTTCTTGCAAGCAAACGGATATCAGATCACGGAACGCTTGATCGAATTGTATACGAAGATTGTATCCAAGTAGAATCCTCGAAGGCGTTTTACAAAGGCTTCTTTGGATAGTAGTATTGAGAACTTGCTGAACGCGCACTAATACTTGGGACCAGTTGCGTTCTGTTTTACTCACTTTCGCAAGTAGATTAGTTATAGTTCTGTTATACCGCTCACACTGTCCGTTCGCGCGCGGGGTGGCGGTAGAATTTTGCACATGAGTCACACTAAAATCTCTCAGAAACTGCGAGAAGTCCTCGGCTGTAAACGCGGTTCCACGGCCACTAATAATTGTCTCAGGAGGACCGAAAACACCGAATATGTCTTTAAAAACTGCGATCACTTCCTTAGTCTCTGTCGTTTTCGTAGGTTTCAGAAACACGAATTTACTGTACGCGTCAATCATTATTAACACGTGACGATGACCGGTTAGCGACTTGTCTAAGGGACCAAGGTGGTCACATTGGAGTGTTTGGAATGGGATATGACCTTTAAGAATACTGTGAAGACGACCCTGAGGTTTGCCGAAAGTCGGATTGTAGGTGAGAGGCATTTTAGACAATTTTGGATGTGCTTTCGAACGTAACGTCTCATCATAGGAAACCAATACGTTCGACAAATTACTTCCATCGTTTTATCGGTACCAATGTGGACGTTGTCGTCATGAGCTGCTTGAAAAACACTTCTACGCATGCTCCTCGGTACAACAAAGAAAGCGTTTTTGTTGGGCTGTTGGTAGCAAACAATTCCATTTCTCATTTTGAAGCGATCGTCTGGCGGTTCACCTCCGGATTCCAGAATTTCAATTACGGTTTTCAACTCGGGGTCTTTCCCCTGGTTAACTTTCAGCAATCTGAAACCGTCGTCGAATTTGGTTACAACCAGTACGTTTACTCTGCTTAACGCATCTATATGCTGCATAGAACTGGAGGGGCAGTGATCTAGTTCATAATCGAATTCTTTTAATGGACTGCACCAACGAAATATTCGTGCATTAATTTCTTTTTTGGCTAATGCGAGTTTCAAGGCAGTGCAATCCGTTACTAGTCTGAATCGTATGCCCAAGAGATAAACTCGGAAATATTCTAAGCTTCGGATTACGGCTAACATTTCCAATTCAAAAGAATCATATCGCGATTCAGTATCGCTTGTAGTTTTAGACATGTAATAGATGGGATGAAGTTTGTTGACGTTGAAGAAGTACTGGCCCATATCCACTGGCGCTGGCGTCTGTGTGTAGTCGAGTCTCCTTTTCTGGATCATATATTTTCAAAACAGGTTCGTTCGTTAGCAGCTGCTTTAGGTTTTCAAAAGCCATCATCTGTTGTGGACCGAATTCGAACTTTTGATTTTTCTTTAGTAGTTTTGTTAAGGTTCGTGAAATAGTTGCATACGAAGGCATGAACCTCCGGAAATATCCTGCCCATCCGAGAAACCTTTGTACCTGTTTGGTAGTCGTAGGTACAGGGAACTTGGCAACTGCTTCCGTTTTAAGTTTTTGCGGACGTATGTCATTATGTCTGATCCTGAACCCGAGATATTCCACTTCCGTGTACATGCAGGTGCATTTGTCGATTCTCAAGGATAATCCATAGTCTTTGCTACTTTAAGTACCTCCTCAGGCAGCTTAATTCCGTCTGTAACGTTTTGAGATATAATCATTATATCGTCCATATAAACAAGGATTTTTCGTTCGCGTATCAGCTGTTCGAATACTTTATGTGTGTATAGCATGAAGTTAGCGAGTCCGAACGACATAAAATTATATTCATAGAGACCATTATACGTGACGAACCCGGTGTATCTTTTTGATGCTTCGGCAACGGGCACGTGGAAAAATCCATTTTTTAGATCGAGCGTCGTTAAATAGACATGTGCATTAAGTGCGTCTATTTGGTCATTAATAAGACGCAACGGATACCTGTCCTTAAGCGTGATCTTATTGACCGCTCGGTAGTCGACGCATAGTCTCTTTTCCCCGTTCTTTTTATCTACAAGAACAACTGGGCTCGCGTAATTAGATTTACTTGGTCTGATTATTCTCTTGGACAATAGCTCATTCACAGTGGTTTCAATGCATTTTTGTCCATTTCGAAGCCGGGAACATTTAATGGTTCTCGTTTTTCTTCAACTGCCTCCAGAACTAGTTTTTCAATTTGGCGGCGGTCGTTTTCACTCAAGTCGGGGTTAATTTGCAACTCTTGGGAAGAAATTGTGACCTGTCGTGGCTCTTCACTTTCGATTTCGATGTTTGCGATACCTCGTTCGACCCTAAGCACCACAGAAGGTTGATTCAGCAGGTCTTTTCCGAGAATAATAGGAACTGGTATAGCGACGTTAGTTATTATATAAAATTTCGCAGTGAGCAATTGATTGTTGATAGTCACAAGAATTATCGCTAGTCCGATATTTTTACAAGTGACACCCTTTAATCAGGTTAAATTTACGGGTTTAATTTCGTTTTGGTCTGTCTCTACATACAGCACATTTAGTTCTTCGGCCTTTTGTTGCGTCATCAGATTTAAGGAAGATCCCGTGTCTACGAGTGCTTTTTCATTTATGTTGTTAATTTTAATGCAACTGTCATCGCAAGACGTTTCGATAAGTAACGGTCGGTTCGTCGCGTCCGTGTGTATCTTATCTTTTTCGCAATCTCGTGCGAGATGACCTTTCGCATAGCATTTTACGCATTCGACCTTAGGGCAGTCTTTCATACGATGCACGCCATCTGTGCTTTGAATGAAACATTTGCAGTTGTTTGATTTTTCGCAGGCTGACTAACGCCTATTTTCGATTCCGGTTTTTCCCTTATTAGCAATAAAGGGGTATTTCTCAAAAGGATTGTACGCTTCGGCTTTATGGAGAAATTCTGTTGTAGTAAGCGGTGAATTTGTATAAAATTGCTTCGCTAACTCGTGGTCCCGTAATCCTTGTACAATGTAATTTACTAGACTATACTCGTTAATATTTTGAGCAGCTTTCATCGTAAACACGTACCTACGTTCGAAGGGATTTATTGAGATTTTGTTTGCAGTCTCATAATCTGCGATGCACGTCTATGAAATGAACATGAGTAGCAAAGTTATTTAAATACCGTTGTTTAAAATACTGCCAGTCGTAGATATTTGGCTCGGATTCTTTCCACAGTTTCGCTGCGCCTCGAAGTTTTGCTTTCGCATAAATGATTAAACTGCGATCATCTAAACCGTAAAGCGATTTAACGTTTTCAACGGATTCCATAAACCGCTCAGAGGTAATATTGTTAGAATCGGGGTCGAATTCTAATATCTCATTTTAATCCCAAGTAGTAACTGCATTCTGAGTCGATTACTGCCAAGAAGTGACTTTCTGTAGAAAAGCCGCGTATATTTATACGGTGGTGGCCAGGCGGCCGAGGCTCCTATTGGTGGCCTGGAAAAGCCTTGTACTCGTAGGCTCCACCCTGTTGCAAAACTCGGCGGCTTCCCTGGTAACATCCCCCCCCCCCCATCAAGACGATCACCTGGGACGGGAGAGGTTGGTCGACAGCTCGGGCCTGGATCCTGCGTAGGTTCTCAGGGTCGCTGGTCTGGACGTGGGGGTGGATTGTCATCCACCGGAGGGGGTTTCGCTGCTGCTCGTTGGGCGGAAGCTCGGCGGAGATCGTTCAAGTGTATCTTCGTAGATTCCCTGTTTCTCATTCGGACAAAATAAGTGTTCGGGCCCATCTCCTCAATAACTTGATGGGGTCCTGTCCACTTCGGGTCGAAGTGCAACCGGGTTAGTGGTCGGGCTCGGTCCATTACTTGGTCTCCTAGTAGGTAGCGGTCTGGCTTGGGATCGTTAAACGCGTACTGAGAGCGGTACCGGTGCTGGTTCCGGTGTACCTGCTGAATGCGTTGTCCGCGGGCCTCATGGTTGGTGTTGGCAGCTGGCTGGGGTTCCTTGCCATTCGGCTGGTCGTGGCAACTCGTAGCCCAGTAGCGCTTTGGATGGGGTGGTCCCCGTGGTCGCATTAGTCCGCGTCCGCAGGTTATATAGCACCGTTGAGAGGAAGGTGTTCCATAGTGCTGGGTCCTTCCCATGGGTATGGATCCGTAGCCCATTCTTTATCTGGTTGCGCCTCTCAACGGGTTAGTCTGGGGATGGTAGATCGGGGTGGTCCAGTGGAGGCATCCCCATCTGCGTAACGCGGCGTCCCAGGTAATCGACACGAACTGCGCTTTGTTGTCCGACAGTATCGCCCTGGGGTATCCGTACCGGTGGAAGATCTCATTCTCCAGCAGCTGGATCACGACCAGTGCGGCAGCGCTAGGCAGGGGGAAAGCTTCCGTCCACCGGCTAAACATGTCGATGACCACGAGGATCTGACGGTTCCCTGTACGGCTGGTCACGTATGGGCCCATCATGTCCACGGAGATGGTCTCCCATGGTCGGCTAGGTTGGTGAGGCCGCAAGGTGCTTGCATAGGTCCCCTCTAGGTGACGGCGCACGTCCAACAAGCACGAACGTGGGTTCGGACGTCGTCTTCCAAGCGAGGCCAGAAATAACGCTTGGCGATCGCTCTTGCGGTCTCCTCGGCCCCTGGATGTCCGGTGGTAGGCGCGTCGTAATACGCATGTAAGATGCGCTCCTGGAGATCAGTGGATGCCACCAGTCTGTCTCCATCAGGGTGACGTCGCCATAGGCATCCGCCCTCCACGAGGTAGTCCCGGAGGATGTCGGTTTCGCCGGCGTTACGTGACCCTTGCCTGTGTATGTTGAGCCACGTCCGCAGTAGGTTGGCGGCGTGTTGGTTTGCTGGGCGTCCTTAAAACTTCGTCGACCAGGTTGACCAGTTGCGCGTGTGCTAGTACGGGTTGTCGAGCCGGCGGAGCTGTGGCCGTACCGTCGGGTGGTAGTAGGCGGTTGTAGTCGGTGGCTTCGTTCGGTACGTTCCCGTCGGCTGGGTTCCGTGATAGATCGTCGGGGAGCTCGTTCGACTTTCCGGGACAGTGAGCAACGTCGAACTGGTACTCTTGTAGCAGAAGAGACCAACGGGTGAGTTTGGACTTGTGGTCCTTCATAGAGTCCAGCCACAGTAGTGCCCGGTTGTCGGTCTTTTTTAATAACTGGGGCCACAGTTTGGCAAACGATAGTAAATTTTCCTTGATTTTTTTCCTTTTTAGAGGGCTGGAATAACTTCACAAATCATGTTGAAGGAGTTTATAGGCACACTTAGACTAATTTCAGGAAATCTGCGACGATCGAAGCATTCTAAATCACCAAGATAATCCTTGATTCACAAATCTGCCCTCTATACTGACTATAATTTGGTAGGACCAATGTGATCAAACGGAAGTGATCTTCCAATTTAATAAATTTAGTTTTTTAAGGAACAGACTATTATAGGAATAGTCCCAGGGCCCCAAGACTCAGGGCCTACCGGGAAGTGCCCGGTAGCCCGGCGGGCCAGCACGCGCCTGGC
The DNA here is from genome assembly GCA_940337035.1 of Agriotes lineatus. Lineage (NCBI taxonomy): Eukaryota > Metazoa > Arthropoda > Insecta > Coleoptera > Elateridae > Agriotes > Agriotes lineatus. The sequence goes on from OW679195.1 coordinate 69,525,637, forward strand.
GATGTGTCCTGTAACCTACCGCCGAGCTGGTTAAATTCCGCGTATTTTGATACAAAATTTGATATACCTCTGCCGAGTCTGCGGCGTTTTATATTAATGTAGGTGAATAATTTATATCCCCTGCCACACGTGCAATTGCTGGTTTCCCTGTCGTGCTTTATATGGAAGCGAACGCTTAATTCTTGCCTTTACCTGCTTAATCTTGAGTGCCGATTATCGACGGTTTGTTGATCATTTACTTTCTTAGTTCGCGCCACGCGTTCTTTGTTAGCCTTATTGCAGACATTCGGGCAGCTCGAGGGTTCGTTGTACGGCAGCCGCAAAACCTGCTTATGCACACTTTCATCCTGTTTAAGAAATGAAATTTGGCACTTCCTAGATTGCGGTTGTCTTAAGGGTACGTTTATGCTGCAGCCTCGCTACTGACACATGGATGCTCGCCCAAGCACCTCGCTGGTGGCATATAGCTGTGATGCTCGCCTGGACCATTTACCCTGCAGCTGCTCACATCTGTGTCACGCTGGCATGAGAAGACTAGTGGTGCTAGGTTATTGGTAGTTGAAGCCCTCGCTTTAAGCAAGCATCTGACAGTGATAGGAATTCATTTTTGACAAAAATGTGGTTTGCAATGTCGTTCCATAATTTATCCAATTAGAATCTGTTGTGGTTTTGGTCCCAAATAGCTTTGCGTTCGATAGCAGCTGATATAAGTGTTTGCTTGAAATCGTCACTCATATTTATATAAACACTATCTTGCTTATTAACACCGCACAGTTTGTAATGCAACAGAGTAATAAGTATTGCGGTTGACTGCGGTTAGGGTGAGGAGCTTTGAATGAAACAATCACAGGGCAAGTTCAGGGATGTCTGGCGATGGTCCAGACTCGAAAATCAAACTAGTTTGTCAGCATCGCTGTGGCGAGGGTAGCAGCATGCAGCGAGGCGAGCAGCGCTGCTGTAGGATAAATGCCACAATAAAGAATGCCAGTTTTGTTTCACCACCGCTAGGCATTCATGTGCACAGCTCGGCGATGTGCAAGCAGCGAGGCTGCAGCATAAACGTACCCTTAGAAATGCGCGAGGTGGCTCGTAATTTTTATTAGCGGCCCTTAATAAACACGTGCTGCGCCGAGGTGGGCTTTCCACTGCATTGGTATTACTAGATGTCAATACGAGTCCAGTGTTCCTGCAATAACAAAAAATTGCTATTTCAATTTGATTTAGGCTTTAAAACAATTGGGGTGCAAGTGCACCCCTCCTGATAGTTATTGTAAGAAAATAAGGTTGGGAAGATGAGGGATAAGTGTATCGTTGCAAAAACTAGTTTTTTTGCTAATAAAGTTGTTTGAGTTGATATTAGCAGAATTTTTGTTTGTGAAATATTTCCTAGTTTTTTCATTGTTTCGGTGTTAATTAAGTGGTATTTAGGCCTTCTCTTTTTTACCATCTGGCGTAATGCTTTATCATCTGGCGACAATTGCCCCTTGAGTTCTCTGGAGCACGCCCATCCGCGTTCTGAGCCAAGCACATTTCAGTTAATCTCAATCCAGGAATGTTGCAATTTGCATATCTTCGCATCTGTGGACTGCATATAAAGGAGAGCCATGGAGAGCATCTCATACATTCCGACCTGAGCAGCGAGCGAAGCACATCGAGCCGAGCCAACCAATCAGATAAGTGAAAGTTCAGCGCTTCAGCGGTCCGGGGAGTCCAGGACATTAGCCGGTTGGTTCTCCGGGCGCGCACATAAAAATATCTAACAGTCGTTCATCGAGTGCCATGTCCGCCGCCCAGGACCTCATCAGCATTGTACCCGCGACGGAGAAAGATCCACAGCGGGCAGTTCACTAGCAGCCCCGCTCCAAGCCGGATGCAGAGGCCAGAGCAACCGCTAGCTCTTCCCGAGGTGCCAAACGCCAGAAGACGGGCAGCTCCACCAGCAGCTTCAGCAGTGGCTCCAGTAGCGACGACAGCGACATGGAGGTCGACAATCCTGCAGCCCCGCTAAGTTATAGCGAGGCAGCAAAGCAACCGGCAACGGACGGCGCACCAGCTCCTCCCGTACCAAAAGCTAAACAGAAGGTGCCACCTATCATTGTGGACAGGATGGAAAACTTTCTGGAGCATGCCAGAGCCCTGAAAACCGCTCTCCAGAAGCCGGTCGACATCAGAGCGGCAGGACGAGGAGCTCGCATTTACGCAGAGAGACCCTCCGAATTCAGAATCATCCAGCACTACTTGAAACAATCGCAAGTAGAATTCCACACCTACACGCTCCGAACGGAAAGGGAAATCAAGGTGGCAATCAAAGGATTGGCATCCAGCATCAAGCCCGAGGATATAGCCGAGGAGCTGACTGACATGGGTCACACGGTACCTTACGTCAAAAAGTTACAAGGCAAAGGGCGGCAATATTCAAATACCTTCCTCGTGTGCCTGAAGAACATGCCCAACATCAGATCCTACGGCATCACCGAGCTTCTATTCTGCAGGAAAGTCAGAGTCGAAGCTTTCAAGTCAAAGAGCGTCATCCCACAGTGCTTCTCGTGCCAACGCTTTGGCCACTCGAGTCTCAACTGTGGCTTTGCACCGCGCTGTGTTCGATGCGCTAAAAGCCACTACGCCAAGGACTGCAAAAAAGGACTGGAAGAACAGCCAACGTGCGTAAACTGCACAGGCCCGCATCCTGCTAACTACCGGAAGTGCCCAGCCTACCAAGCAGAGCTGAGGAAAAAGGAACCCGCCAGGGGCCCACTACTAGAAGATCTCACACTCACTGCCACAACGGAAGAAGACGACGGCTTCCAATTACAAGGCAGAAGGCGAAACAAGCAACGCGCACCAGCAGTCACGTCAAGCGGCTCCGCACCCATCACCAGGGTAACGGAAACCGTCATAGCCCAAATCCACTAGAGTCCCTGTATAATATTATCTTACTATATACAGGGACTCTAACATCCACACAGCTATGACGCCCCCTGCCGCCACCGATGTCGCTACTGCTCCCAAGAGCATTGCCGATCCCACGGCTGCCGCCAAAACCGCTGCCGCTTTCAAACCTGCTGCCGCTGCTGTGCTTGCTGCCGCTCCTAAGTCTGCCGCCGCTCCCAAAGTGACGGCTGCCCCCAAGCGAGGTGCCACAAAAACCGTCTCTACGGCCACAAACACTGCGGCGTCCAAAGCTGCCACCGGCACCAAACCCGCTGCCAGGAATCACAAAGAAGCCTTCGCCGGCAGACCAACGACAGAGGGCTGCATCTCAGTTCTGGGATTTTCCATCCACCTGGAGAGACTGGTCCAGTGGATTAACAAAATCTCAGAAGCCTACCAGGAAGGAAGGCCGATCATCGGGCTGCTGCTGGCAGCAATAAGCGAAGTGTTTGTGCAAGAAATCAATGAATAATACACCAATACCCAAAAAGCTAACCGTCATCCACTGGAACGCCAACGGCATCCAGAAGAAACAGGAACTCAAAAAATTCTTGAAAATATTCAACGTGGGCGTAGCGATGTTGAATGAAACGCATCTGGTTGCGAAAGATGTATTAAACTTCGCCAACTACCAGACCTACCGCACGGACAGGCCTCAAATACCAGGAGTTCCAACCAAAGGCGGCACCGCGATCCTGGTAAAAAATAACATCGCCCAACAGCAAATAACAATACAACAAAACGACCTGGAGGCTACGGGCGTGCAAATAAGAGTATCCGGCAGACTCAGCAGGCCTCTAGCGACGCAAAATTTTGACGATTTCATGTCACACAATCTTCCGACACTGCTAGCAGGGGACCTGAACGCCAAGCATCAGGCATGGGGCTCCCGAATCACCAACACGGAAGGATGGAAGTTATTTAATCACGCAGCCAGAAAAACCTACGAGATCGTTGGCCCAGGATCACCAACACACATCCCTGATAACCACCAAAACCAACCTGATGTGCTCGATATCATCCTGGTAAAAGATATGCCGTTCCACTATGCATGGGAAACCGTGGAAGACCTAAGCTCGGACCACCTACCACTCCTAATCACAGTGGAAGCAGATCCGAGGTAAACGCGGCCCCGGCGTACAACTCGACGCGTCACCAACTGGCGTCGGTACATCGAGCATCTACAACGCAAAGTAAAAAACGGCAATCACAACATCACCATGCCCAACGACATCGACCACTGCGTAGAAAGCCTAACAAAGCACATAACCGAGGCTTTTGAGGACGCAACGCGGACCCTGGACTGCAATCGCGGGAAGCCACAACTGCCGCAATACCTCAAAGCAGCCATCAGGGAAAAAAGGAAGTTGGTGCGAAGATGGCAACTCACGAGGGACCCCGCCATCAAACGGCAGCTTAACAACAAGCAGGAATCCCTGAAGGTGGCTATCAGGGAGTTCTACGACGAGGGCTGGAACCAACACGTGAGCGACACCCTGCAACGAGCAGGCAATACTTACCGGCTGAACAGGGCGCTAAAGAGAAAGGACGGTTCCCCATGTCCTATCCAAGGTCCAACCGGACTTACCTATGATCCACAGGACAAAGCTGACATTTTCGCCACCACCCTCCAGAACAACTTTACGCCCAACGACGCCACCGATGAACAACACGCACGCAGAATCAGCAACCAGCTGGAAACGCTGTTAGCCACCGTCCCAGACGAACATATCCCATTTGTTCCGCCGAGCGAGGCGAAAGACGTCATACTGCGCCAAAGTCGTCACAAAGCCCCAGGCATAGACGGGATATCACATGCCGCATTACAAAATATCCCGAAGGCGACGCTGGCGTTCATCACCAGCCTATTCAATGGGATCATCACGCATCGGCACTTTCCTGGCTCATGGAAGCGTGCCATTATCATGCTGCCCATGCCAGGAAAGCGAAGGACGGAGCCTAACAATTACAGGCCCATATCACTGCTGCCAGCGCTAGCTAAAATATTTGAGAGGATTCTGCTGAAGCGTATCAGCTCCCACCTCCACTTCCGTTCTGAACAGTTCGGGTTCAGGGAAGAACACTCCACGACGCTGCAACTCGTCAAAGTTATCGATGACATCGCGGAAAACTTTAATCGAGGCGAAACCACCGTCGCTGTTTTCCTGAACACCGAAAAGGCGTTCGACAAGGTGTGGATCCAGGGGCTCCTTGTGAAGCTTGCAGACGACCAAGGACTCCCAACGGCTTACACCCAGCTCCTGAACAGTTATCTAACAAACAGGAGCTTCATGGTCAGAATAAAAGACAAGCTGTCACGAGTAACACCGATGGAAGCAGGGGTCCCCCAGGGAGGATGCCTTTCGCTCGCACTCTTCAACTCATATATTAACGACATTCCCTGTGCACGTGACGTCAAATGCGCAATATACGCGGACGATGTCATGCTGTACAGCAAGTCAAGGGTGCCAGAAGCAGCGACCAGGATGATGCAGCGTCAACTCGACCAGCTCCTCGACTGGTACGGGAGATGGCGCCTGAGACTAAACGCCGCTTGAGTCCCTGTATATAACTATATACAGGGTCTCTAAACGCCGCCAAGACCGAAGCCATCGCCTTCTCAAGAAGGCAATCAACCAGTATTCCAACGGTCCAGGTACAACAACGGGACATACCTTGGAGCAACGCCGTCAAGTACCTAGGGGTGACCATAGACCGCCAACTCACGTTTGCGAAGCATGCAGACATCACCATCACCAAGGCTCGCAAGGCAAGATCGATGCTCTACCCGATCCTTGCATGTCAGAAGGGCCTCCCTCTGCAGACCCGGCTGAATACATATCGGCAGTACATCAGGCCAATCATGACCTACGGCAGCCCCAGCTTGGATGACGTACCTCTCAGCCACACAGGAGACGCCTGGAAAGTATGCAATCGGCTACCCTCAGGAAACTAACCGGGGCTCCATGGTTCATCAGGAAAGAAAACATAGCGAACGACCTCGGCATGGATTCAATACTGAGCTACGTACAGGTCATTTCCGAGAAATTCTTCAGCAGCACTGATCAATCCAACCTGCCAGCGATCCGTGCGATCGCCCCAGTTGCTGGAACACAGCAACAGAAAAAGAAACGTCCAAGACGTATCTTGACCGACACATAACGACCGAGCCTTAAAGGCCAAACACCAATAAGCAGTAAAAGCCCAACGGCTAAAGCTGTCTCAGCACAGGGACCCTGAGAAGGTCCAGTCCGACAAAGCGAGCGAGCGAGCATCTCATACGGCAGTAAGTACAGTCGTGTTCAAAAATCTGTTGTACAGGAACAGTTATAAGTTTATTGGTGGTTGTGTTATTACTCAACAAAGGCTCACACTGCATTATTAACTAGGTAGACCTAGATGTATACTTTCAGAATATTTGTATATACAACACTTTTTAACTTTTTGTAATTAATTTATATTCACAAAGCACAAATGTTGTACAACACTTTAATGAACACGACTGTACATACTTAAAATTGCGATTCAGTGTGTTGATTGTTCGATAAGGTCATTTTAGCCGCTGATTTGTGTATAATTTCTACAAAAGCCTTTGAAAGTAGCGCACGGGGAAAAGTAAAATTCATAGTTTTATCAGACGCTAGTGCGTTTTCAACTAGGGATTAGCTGAAAGCATGCCTGTATGTACCCTGTACATCCCTTGTGCAGTGTGACCTTAAGCGCCCGGCTTTTCATAAATTTAAATTTTGCCAGTTTTGCGAGCCAATCGAGCGCGCTTTGTTTAATTGATCTAGCTGAATGTTTGCATGACATTCAAATATCAATGTTATACCAGTTATTATAACTGTGACTCTATAATGCGGCTGGCGTCAAAGTTTTAATATGTTGTATAGTAAATTGTTTTGAATTTTAGTAATTCATATTTTTTGTGTGGTTGATTTGGTGTGACTTCAAAATTAATTATATTTGCTCAGTAGAGCGCCAGGTTTTACCTGAGTTGTTGAACTAATATTTCTTATTTAATTACGATAACTATGTGTGATACAGTTGTTGATATTAAATTCTATTTACTGTTACTGGGTTATATATTTTTGAATATTTGTACTACGACCTGCTCGTGTTCTTTTGAGATACAGATTGACGTAAGAAGTTTACAAGGTAGATGGTGATTTGATCTGGTAGCTAGATTTGTTCTTGTGTTGTGTATAACTACTGGCGCCATTTTGTATTAATTTAATAAAGTTTTTTGCGTAAACTTAAGAACCGCTGTCTGGTCCGTATTCATGCCATTTTCTACCAAGAGTTAGTGTTAGCTAAAGCTGCGCTTACCGCTCGTTTAAGCGGGCGGTACAAAAAGTATAGTAAAAGACCCTAAAACCCACAGAGGGTTGTAACGCAAAAAAAAATTAAGTTCATCAACGTATCACTCCAGTTTTTCCTGATCTAATACATACCTCAGTCTGTTGAAGATTATTTTTGTTTTCCTAAACACCTTTTCACCAGATCCTTGTGCATGATAAAGTTATATCATAGTTATATTCAAAGAGAAGTTAGAATAACCCACGGAGTGCAGTTTATACTTTTCTAAAATGTTAAAACAACCAACATAGCCATAGCCACTATAATACGAAAATAAAGAATCCTGGTGAACTCTTTCAAATTGACCTTTTGAATCTTTATTTCTGCATCTTCATCTCTTTTACCTTTACTATCTCTTATAATACTATGAGTAGAAGCCGAGTAGCGCCGATGGGTAAGCGCTTGCCTTGCATTAAGCAAGTCCTCGGTTCGAAATCCGCGAGGGCCGGAATTTTCCGCTGCCTTGGCGATTTGAACCGGGCTCGGTGAGATCATTCACAGTTGGGCACCAAATTAACTGTGCTTTACTCCAACCACAGACCTAAAAGCTAGAGTAACAAGGTCGACACATCACCAACACACACACCTCACACAGTGGTTGCTGTGCAAGCACAAAAGGCGCGCTCCAACTTTGTATCCCGAATCCGGGGTAAGTTGAGCATTGTACCGCCAGATGCAAGTACATAAAGCACCAACCTCTACACCGCAAGGTAAAACGAGGTCATCGATTATACATACATATATAATACTATGAGTAATCAAAGCTATGTCGACTATGTTTAAGGTGGTATTACGAATGTCCATTGTGCTTCGATACTATTAAGACAAGTGAGCTAGCATGAGTCGTAACCCAAATGCAATAGACATAAGTAGTGATACCACCGTAAATATAGTCTACGTAACTTTGACTAAGAATAGTATTTTACTTTTATGGTCTATTATGAGTTTAGTCTTGCACACGAATAGTAAATCGCAATAAATCTATTTTATCTGTTTGTAATATTTAATTTTCCTAATATAAATATTAACAATGAATGGGGCCTGCCGAAGCTCTCTGTATGGGGCCAACTGGGAAATTTCCCGGTGTCCCGGTGCTACAATCCGCTGCTGGTACCACCCGCTTAGTGTATGTAGTTTTGTCTTGGGGTTCTGATGTCATCTCATGGGTTTACGGACGTTTCGCCCCCGACCGTTTCGCCCCCGCCGTTTTGCCCCCTAACCGTTTCGCCCCCAAAGTTTTACCTCTAGCTTTAGCCAGCTTCAGCTGTTTCCAGTTGCACCACGAGGAGGTAGCTAGTAGGATTTCTGCAACCGTTTTTTTAAATATTTTTGTTTGTTTGTTTTAATTTAATTTTTTTTTGTTTTTTCAAAATTTTTATTTGTTGGTGTTTGTGTTTTTAGTAGACACATAAAGAAAAATAAATTTTTTAACGTCTACATTCCGACGTGCAACCGGAATAAATTCTAAATTGAAAGTTGTACGCAATCCCATGCAAGTAATCAATAACTTGATGATTTTCAAAATTTTCAACGATTCTTTTCAGACGAGCTGATATTGCGACATACTTTTTATTTCTTGGATTTCCTTGATTTCCAGCAATCAGTTGTACTATTTCGTAGTTATGAATATCTTGCTGCTTCTGCAAACATACAATAAAACGAAAAAGTTTGGAAATTGTGATCCACATGTTTCTTGAAAAGCGCGGTGCCATCCTTCCACGTCATTATTTGAACGATGTTGGTTTTTAAGAGTGCGCTGATGGATATTCCAAAGCTGAATTGGAAAATTTGGAATTTGACGTCCACGACGTAGTCTTCGACCAATTTATGCATTTTCAAAGTAATTGGCTATGGGTACAGCCTCTTCAGGAAATCCTTTGCTTTCAACTAATTCGGCGAATGCATCGCTTACGTTATCTTCAAGAATAAATGCCAAAGCGGGAATAATTCTGATCCAATGAGCGAACTCGTGATCATTCTCGTATCGAGCTTTGAGACCTTCAGTTTGAACTTTTCTCCAGACGGATTGCGATAAATGAAAAAACATCCCGTCTTTAAAATACCTGGAAATTCCAATTCAAATGCTTGGATGGCAGCGAGTTCGAAATCTGTCATAAGTAGAGTTGGCTGCAGTCCAGGTTGCAGACGTTTCAATTCTTGCAAAATTTTCACATACGTAGCTTTTGTTTTATTTGGTAAAAGAGCGTACACTAGCGGTACAACGGCATTGTATTTGGTGGCATGGATTGTGTAAAGTTGTTGAAACATGGTTGGTGCGGCACTGAACGTACCTTCTGCAAACCATTCTTGACTTTGGGCCAAAAGATGAAGGTTGCTTCTAGTTGAAAATATCAGCATCGTTCCTGACATAAGTTGATCCTCCGAATCATACATCAGAAACTGCTGCACTTGACCATCAATCACAATTTCACTAAACACTCGAGGAATCCCCAATTCTTGGATATTTCTTGGAAGCGCAGGTGCTCCTTCATCTCGTCTGGTTCTACGAATAGTTTTCAATGAATCCTTTTTTGGCAGAATTGCAGCAACATCTGCGTGAGCTTCTGCGATGACGTTTCCAATAACCTGATGTGGTCTCTCCTGTGTCGTCGTGGCACGCTCCTTTGCCATCGCAACCAAACGAATAGCTGCTGGCCTGGCAGCTTATGCTGCGTGATTATGATGCGTAGCGATTTTCACAACTGCACCATCTATGCCGTCTGTCCATACTCGTCCCTTTCAGCTTGATCGATGTTCGCACACCAATATCCCATGTTCTTCATTTTTTGTTTTTTTGGAGAAAACATAAATGTGGTTTTCATGAACAAAACGTACTCTGCCATTAGTAGAAATATCGAATTGAACTGAACTAGTCGTAACGAAACACACAGTAGGAAAGTTGACAATATAATGACTTACCACTGCCTATCCTACTAATGGGAAAGTGATTAGAAAAATTGCCGGTAATGGTTTTATAATAGGTCGTTACAAATTCCTGTTGATGTTAAAAGATTTCTCTTTATTTATATTTATCTACTGAAAAACTCTAAAATTAAAACACAAACACCAACAAACAAAAACAAATAAAAATCAGAAAAAAAATAAAACAAAAAAAAATAAATTAAAAAATTTAAATAAACGGTTGCAGAAATCCTACTAGCTACCTCCTCGTGGTGCAACTGGAAACAGCTGAGGCTGGCTAAAGCTAAACGGTTAGGGGGCGAAATGGCTGGGGGCGATACGATTGGGGACGAAACGGTCGGGGGCGAAAAGTTCGTACCCTCATCTCATGAGAAACACCTACAGAAAGGATTCATTAGTAGTTTAGAAGTGTCACTTAGCTTCCTTGGAAAAAATTACCATTTCCGAAGACCTTTCACTCTTACGATTCCCAATCATAATACCGGGGTAAAACCTTCCATCCCAAACCATAAACTTTATTGAAGTAGCTGTAGCTTCACCACAGAACCACGGATCAGCACGTCCTGTTGCTTCTTTGGGGTCAGCCACTTGCAGCTTGCATATGCCAGGTACCTTCTTTACAATTCACATCGTGGTCGAGCTATTTCCAGTACAAGGGGTTGTAGAAGTAGAAAAATACTGCTCACATATATGCCAAAGTGTGTTACTTACAGATTGCAATGTGATTCTAAACAGATTGTTACAGAATAAACCGGCTACAACTTTGCTTTTTGTATTGCCTTGTGTAAGTGAATTAGTCGTCACACTTTAGTATTCTCTAGTATTTTTGTAGTGGCCGTCAGGTTTGGCGATTTTTGGTCGCGTTCAGTTACTTAACGTAGGACACGTTCAACAACCTTTGTACACGATAATGATATTGCGAGGGAGGAATGAGGCTTTGCGTTAACATTGGCCAGCTAGTCCATAATTTGAGGAGTAGTAAAGGTATTAAAATGCAAACGGCCTTATACGCTGAAAACTAGAGTCCTAAAGTAAATTAACTTCACATGCAAATGTTAGCATCCGCACTCCCTTTTTCGTCCGATTCTTAACAAAAATAAGATAAAACGTACAATAAAATCTTCTTCTTTTTAGATCAGACTGAAAAAAGTTAGAATGTGGCCCGAAGGGCCAGATTTTGCTATTTTTTGAGGACTGTTCCAGTAAGACATTTAACGATCGAGTCTCATATGACATTTTTGTACTATCAACTAATAAAAATAAAAATACTGTTGGAATATGACAAATATTGTTTGCCTAAATAAAGTCGGTGATTGTTGTTTCTATAGTAACTAAATACAAAAAATTTTGTATAACAGTCCTAGGATTGTTATATTCCTAACGGGATTGCTATTTTCTTGTTGTCGTACCAATCAACAAAGATATGAGAAGTTGACCTTATAGTCACAGATAAAACAAAAAGCAAGTAAAAATAGGTTGGTTGCGCAAAAAAATATATAACACTAGCTGTTACCCGCGACTTCGTACGCGCGAGGTTCGTTATTTGTGTATTAACTAATGTCTCCGTCTCCGGCCCCGTCCCCGTCTTCGTCACGGTCCCTTTTCCCGACCCCGTCCCGTCCCGCCCCGTTCCCTCCCGTCCCGTCCCGCCCCGTTCCCTCCCCTCCCCTCTCATCCCATCCCATCCCTTTCCTTTCCGGGGAACCTCTGTGCAAAATTTCAGCTTTCTAGGTCCCAGAGTTTGGGCTGGGCGTTGATGAGTCAGTGAGTGAGTGAGTCAGGACTTTCAGTTTTATATATATAAGATTATCGATTTATATTTTTGATAAATCCTTTGGTATTTACATAAGTGTGAACATTCGCCATTGCCTTTTGAACATTTCCATTGACGCAAATATTATGTCATGTTTTGGAACTGATTGTATATACTGTAAATAAACATTGGGTTACAGCAATTTCTGGTTTTTAGTTGTTGCTTTATAGAAACAATTATATGGTCTAGGGATTTACACCAACAGCTGTAGGTCTTCTGATTTGGACCGTCTTGAACCAGTGGCGCTTTTGAACAACCTACCCCATCCTGCCCAGGAACTAGCCAGCAGAACTTTGCTACACCGCAAGTCTATTCCAGGATTACAGTGTATTGTTTTCATAAAAAAATTAATGAGCATTCATTTTTAATTTATAGACGTTCCTCGAGTAGCATCTTATGCAGAGAGCTATTCAATAGAATAAAAAGTTAGGTATTAACAACCGACTGATGATATGAAAATAAACAAACAGTTGTAATTTTAGCATTTTATCATAATCTTATGCATTTTTCCGAATTAAATTATAATGTAGTGTGTTTCACATGATTCACGATAGAAAACTTCAATCAACCCTTTCTGGTGAGACAACGGAAGTGGAAGCTGCCAAAGGATGCCCACAGGGGGGAGTTTTGTCACCTCTGTTGTGGAACCTGGTAGTGGATGAGCTCTTAGTCGAACTAAATAGGGAAGGTTATTATACTCAGGGGCATGCCAATGATCTGGCAATACTCATCTCGGGGAAGTTTGATAACACAAGCCTCAGAGATTATGCAAAAAGCTCTAAGAATTGAGCCTAAGTGTAAATTCGCAGAAAACGGTACTGGTTCCACTTACTAGAAGAAGGAAATTGGATAGGTTAAAACTGCCAAACCTCTTCAATGAACAGTTGCAAGTGAGCCAAGAGGCTAATTATTTGGGCATAATCCTGTATGCTAAGTTAAGCTAGAGCTTACACATACAAAAAATTGCACATAAAGGCAAAACCACTATTATGGCAACAAAGCGTGCACTGAGAAAAACCTGGGGCTTAAGCCGAGCACGGTACACTGGCTGTACACTGCTGTGGTAAGACCTATGGTACAGATCGCTGATCTGGTGGCCAAAAGTAGAGCAAAAGCAAGCCGAACTGAAGCTTTCCAAACTCCAAAGACTGGCTTATGTATGTATAACAGGGGTTGAAAAGCACTCCAACTGCAGCTATGGAAACCCTGCTAAGCCCCTAGAAATGATAATCAAAGCAGAGGCAAGGATGGAGGCATATAGACTGAACTATAATGGAAACTGGCAAACCAGTTTCGTCTCTGGTCACATCAGAATAACCAACAGTATCACTAATCGATTTTTAGAAATGAGCAGTGACACAATGCCTATCAGGCATAACCTTAACAAACCCTTTTACATCCAGCTAGAATGGAACGAAGGGCTGGCATAAAGACATGGTCAGGAAGGAAAACTAGTCTGGTAGACAGACGGATCCAAAACTGATAGCGGCACTGGAGCTGGAATACATGGGGAATCTCCCCATTTTGAAGCCTGTGCATCTCTGGTGACGTTTGCAACAGTATTCCAAGCCGAAACTCATGCCACAGACATTTGTCTTTAGGAAAACATAACGAGGAACTATCAAGGCAAATATATCCTTGTCCTAACTGATAGCCAGCCTGCTATAAAGGCTCTAGCTAGCCACCGGATTAACTCAAAACTAGTCTGGGACTGCCTTCAAAACCTAATAACCCTGGCAAAACACAACAAAGCAATCCTCATGTGGGTTCCGGGCCGTAAGGGGATAAAAAGTCATGAAAAAGCTGATGCCCTCGCAAAAGAGGGAACAGAAGTAGCATTTAATGGTCCTGAACCAGTATTTAGAATTACCAAAACCTCTGCTCTTGGCTGGTTGGATAAAAAGATCACACCATAACCACTGGAACCATGTGGAAGGGCTAAGACACAGTAAGACCATCTTAAAAACACCATCTAAAAAACTAACAGATGATGTACTGCGACTAAGCAGACACCAAATTAGGCTAGTGACAGGACTGATAACTGGACACTGCAACCTACGCAAGCACATGCATACAATGGGCATCCTAAACGACGAACCCATATGCAGACTATGTAATGAAGAGGACAAAACAGCTTCTCATATAATTTTTGACTGTGAAGCTCTCGCCCGATGGAGACATACGCTCCCGGGAGGAGCCAATACAAGAGAAACTCTAGAGAAACCCTAGTGAAAATGTTACTAAACCTAATAAAGACGGCAAAACTTTTCACTGAATAATTGATATGATAAGTAACACAATAAGCCCAAGGCTGCAGTATTCGAGGCACCTAACCCTGCCATCAAATCACAAATCAATCAATTAATCAATCAATCAGGGTGTTTCACAACATGTGTGAAAAAAGAAAATTTATATAAACATATGATCAAAAACCCAAACACGAATTTACAAGTCAGTTATAAGACCTGTACTTACATATGCAGCAGAGACCCGCGCAGATATAGTAAAGACCCAAAAAACATTAGAGACAGCAGAAATGAAAATCTTACGAAGGATCACTGGGAACACCTTAAGAGACCAGAGAAGAAGTGAGGACATAAGGGACCAATGTAAGATACAAAAAATAGGAGACTGGGTGAAAAACCGTAGAGCAGAATGGGACCAACACATATCGAGGATGGAAGACACTAGACAAGTAAAGGTGGCCAGAGATAATGTTCCACGAGGAAGGCGTAGTCCAGGCAGACCAAAGAAAAGATGGAAGGATAATTTGGGATAAAACAAGCTGTAAGCTTATATACAAGTGGAAGAAGAAGATATGATCAAAAACCCACTTGTGTTTTAAAACAACTTATCATTCCTGTTGTACGGATTTAATGTAAAATTTAATTAGATATTTAAAATATTAGTTAAAGGAAGTTTACAGCATGGACTACTACGCTGGTGTTATTTAAACCGTTGTTATTAAAACTCGTTTAAAATGTGTGTTTACACAAGAGGGTGTTGTACGGGCGTTAAAGTGTACGTCGGTGTTAGCTAAAACCTCGTCGCAGTGTGACCAACTGCTTCGAGATTTTCCATCTGTCACTCTGTCAGAGGCTGTCTGTTATTATAAAATTATTAACATAACCGCCATAACCTACAAGATTAATACATCACATCTACGTCTCAGGTAACCTTTTATCTCGATTTATTAAATGTTCATGTTTTATATTGTAATTATTATTTCAGAGAGCGATTTTTACAATTATGTTGGTAGTCCTGCTTCAAAACCGGTGTAAGTCAAAAGTTTCCATTTACATGACAATTTACACCGGTGTTAACAACAACCGATGTTGTAACACCGGTGTTAGTGGACCGTGTAAATGTAGTCATGTTTACCTTGTGTTTGAGTGCACGTAACTGTAAAATTTTGCAAACGTGTAAATATTCCTGGCGTCGTTCTAATTTGCTGGCATCCTCGATCCACTTATTGACGGAACGTTTCAATATCGTGAAATAGACGATAGATTGTACGTGCCTCCAAGAATAAAAATCGGGTGGATTAAAGTCTGTAAAGTAAGCAAACTACAAAAATGGCCCTCCATGTCTATCCATTTACTAGGAAATGACAATTTAACAAGTTCCTGGCTACTAGAAGTGTCGTACATAAACCACATCCCACGACGGAGAGAGTGGAACATCATCTAATAACTCATTTACATCGTTTCTTAAAATGTTAGTGTAACATTGTTCTGGGAACCTCCTGGGTAGAATAAAAGGACCGAATAAGTTGTCAATAATTCCTGTGCATAGATTTATTGAAAATTGTTGCCGATGTCTTGATTGAAAGACCACTAGAGGAGTATCTTCCCCCAAATTATGAATACATATTATAAAAATTAGTTACTCCATTTGTGAGGAAGGATAAAGGGTTTGGCCTTACCTGTTGGCGAAAGTTGTATTAGATATTTTGCCGGCTGGTAAATATCGGCCTAATTTGGCTAACTAGTCGAGAGGGTCGGGGTTCCAGCAAAGCTGCAACAAAACTAAGGGAGAGGGCGCCAGGTCCTCGACGTTGACTAATCCTTGAGTCGGACCTTCTCAAGGTAAGAGATAAATACACCAAAACAAATTAGCAAAAACCAAATAACTTATAACAACGTTTATTTAAATAATTGGTACTATAATGCAACACAATAACTAGTCGAACACGGACAGGCAAATCGACAAGAAAAAGCCTTGAGAAATATACAAACAAATCAATAACACAGCAATAATCAAATATCCACACAAACCAATAAACAACCTAAAACACATTAAAATTGACAAAGGGCACTGTATCAATATCTGTAAAACCAGTTCATTCATGGAATAATAATAAAATAACCTAAGCTGTACGCTGTCGCGTACAAAGAAAACAACTTGCTACTCATTTGGCAACGCAAGTACAAGAATTCGCACGCACCCTCTGAGGCAGAATGTGGCAAAACCAGAGCTATGCAAGCAAAAAAGCTAACTACAACCCCGAATGTTAGCTTGGACTTAAATATGACAGCGTCAAGATTTTGAAGGGTCAAAACTCCCTTACGATTGTATGATTATACAGGTCGAGGCGATTTCTATCATAGTCATCATGCTTTTTATGACTACTCAAAAATACGGCTTGAATATGCTCCTGATAAAGTTAAAATAACAAGTTGCAAAATCGCTTTACGAATATCCAATATTTGAGCATTAAATTACCGCGGACGGTCCGCTAATTACAACTTATTGCCGAATGACGTTTATAAATCTAACCTCTGCAGCTAAATTTGTTAAATACAGTAGTTGTTTTGTGAAATACAGCTAGCCTGTAATCTGGGTAAGTTTAACTGTCCTAAAAGGGCTTAATAGCATAACTGAATGTTTCATTACGTTACAGTGGTCCAATTCAAAACGACCTTCATCACATTTGCGGCAGGCCAAGGGTAAGCAAACTTAAACGTAGCATTCAATACCACGAATATCTAAAATCTTATACCACGAGCGTGGCTAATACAGCTGCCACAAAAATTTAATCTAAAATTACATGAGGTGCAAAACGAATTGAACGGTATGCCCTAATGCTACCTATAAAATTAATTTACTATAACAAATACTGAATAAAATGCCTACAATGAACTAGGCAGTTAGTTCGCTAGCATAAATACACACCCCAAATCATGTTTCGTACGAATACCTAGTGCGTCAAGGCCACAGGGAGTAGTAAAGGCGCCGGATTTTAACAGCACAGCGAGCATCGCAGAGAGGACAGCGAGTCGGCCGCAGGTAGGCGATGCAAGCACCAATTGCCCCAATACACATAGCACCAAGCGAGGTCAAAGAACCCATTCCAGGTAACAATTAATTTCCAGGGTGGAATAAAATGGCTAAAAATACAAATTTTCCAGATAGATTACGGCGCTCAGAGGAGATCGTAGGCAAACACCAACTACAATCCTTAAGGTGTAATGCAGCCATCTAGTACAGTCAGGCGTTCAAAGAATGATCGTCCCATCAAATCCGTCCGTGACGAAGTGAATGCCGGTGATATCAACACCAAATCTCCGGAACATTCCAACAGGGTTTAAGAAGCCTCCATATCCTTCCAACAATGAAGATGGCTATCAAAGCCGTGAGACTAGGTCCCCAAAAGGAAGCGATTCACACTTACACGACGCAAGACTTGCCAGGAAATGTCCAGAAAAATGCTCAAAACCAACCCAATTCAGCTTATCAAAGTTCCAAAAATTGGAAAGTTGGCTAACAGAAAAACCAATGAATGCAGAGTGTGCTTTGAACTGATAAAGACAGTGCTGTACTTTGTTTGAATTTGAAACTGATGCTAGTAGGGTTGCCTAACCATTCAGTGAAAATTATTGTATTTTTAGGAAATAAATGTAAATTGCCAAATCTGATTAATTATTTCAACTATTCTAAGGAAAATGACAAAATGAGCGTAACACATTTCTTGAAAACCCAGCCTCATCAGTAAATAACACAGAACTTCCTACACCCTCCGTCACTGCTATTTTCCGAGTGCTCTCGCCAGAATGGCCGTCCAACAGATTTAAAATTCGCTCCTCCAATTGAGTAGTTTTATTTAGAAATAATATTATTTGCTTAGCGATATCTTGCATATGACATTCCTGAATAAGACGTCATACGTGTAAATAAATTATTTTTCTATATTGTATCCACAAACCCAGCAACTATATGGTTCCTGTTATATTCGTGATCTTACATGTATGACCAAATCATCTCTATGTGTTGCTTTGTATTCACAAACAGAACATATATACAGTTGTGTGTGTGTAAGTAACTTACTTTCTCCGCTGTTCTGCAATGACAAATAGAGCAAATATAATGCTTTTTCCCTGTATATGGGTCTTCATCATTATTCATCGTCATTAAACAGCCTGTCTTGTCCACTGCTGGGCATAGGCCTCTCTAATGTATTCCATTTTGATCGATTTTGGGCATCTTTGATCCAGTTGGTGGTGATCCTCTTTACATCATCTGTCCACCGGGTTGGAGTCTTACCCTACTTCAATGCCTCCTGTTTTCGTTGCCACTCCAATATTCTTGGTCCATCGATCATCCGACATTCTCACAGCGTGAGCTAACCAGTTCCATTTTAAGAACGTCCCTCTATCAACTGCGTCCACCACTCTTGGCCTTCGGACTATGTCTGGATTTGGAACGTAACCTCTAGAGTCAAATCCAGCATAGATCCTTCTATAGCCCGCTGAGCGACTCGTTATTTTCTAATTTCTAAGTTAATGTCTCTGAATCCTTCGTTAACACCGGGAGGACACATTGATTGAATACCTTACGTTAGACGCATACTGAAATATCTGCTTTAAAAACATATCTCCGCCTTCTGAAAGCAGCCCTCTTCTTTCCAACTCACATGTTTGATTGTTCCGACAGATTCTCATTTCATGGCCAAGATATTTATACGAATGTCACATGTCGGATTTCTTTTTCTTTTACAGAGATTGCAGCTTGGCACCAAATTTGTCATAATTTGTGTCTTGTTGACATTGATTCTAAGCCCCACTTCACGCGCAGTAAACAACAACCTCGAGAGCCTCGTCTAATCAATTTGAGATCAGCACAATGTCATCAGCAAAAAGTAGGTGGTTCAGTTTTTCTTTATTTATAGTTATGGCTATATCCTCTATTTGGATTTTCTTAAACATACTCTAAAAGGGACGTGAAGAGTTTAGGTGAGATAGTATCTCCCTGAAAACCCCTCTCGATTTTAAATCGATTTGTTACCTCGTAAAGTCTAACGCTCGCTGTTGCATGTTTATAAATATGCTGTAGTATGCTGAAGTAACGATGGTCTATGACGATTAGTCAAACATATGAAGACTCATAAGACTCACTCTCACTCTTATGATTCTTCATATGTCTAACTAAACTACTTTTTTGTACATTTTTGTATGCCCAAAGCGAACAACTGTACGTATTTTTTCCTGTATGACTATACGTGTAAAGCAAAGGTCACACGGTCACTTTGTTGCAGCAAATTTGTTCATCATACACCAGAAATGAAGAATGCATTTTCACATTACCAGCAGCTATGTCTTGAATGCATGAGCAAGCTTCGACCCTTATAGACGCTTATCAAGAAGAGGTGTTATATTTTGTGAAAAATCCCAGCTACCATAACAAACTTGCAAGAAATAAAGCGCTAACACGCATTACCCTACAAATTCAGGAAGTGCGAGCAGAAACTTCAGGTAAATAAAAATTAACTTGTACTTTATTATAGTTAATTATTTATGTCAAGTCAAAAATTAACATGTTGAGGACGCAGTTCAATAGAAAGTTGGCATTACCAAGGAAAAAACCCCGAACTGGCACTAGCACTACCGAAGTTTGCAAGAACATGTCCAGTCCATGAGTAATTTAGACCAACCCTTCTTGAAAGATGAAGCAAACGACTCCCAAATGATGCGATGGAAGAAGAGGAAGGATCGATGATACTCAGACTAGAGGATGAAGAACAGGTCATTTATATTCCTCCAATCTGCTTAAAGGTGGGCATACACCATACGGTTTACCAGAAGGCAGGCTTTCCGGCTTGCAATCTGGAAGGCTAAACCTGTACCTTCAGCGCAGGCATACACATTACGTTTTCTCGCAGGATTTTGATCAGTCTTAAAGTGTTCAGTATAGCGAAAAAGTCGTATTGATAATAATATGATTTCGGAAAATGATCTTATGTTAATAGGATTGGCAGTTGCATTGCTGTCGAAAAAAAAAACAAAGAAAGAAAGATGAAGCACACACGACGAAGTCGGTGAAACAGTGGTTAAGAAATCAACAACAGCATTCTTATATCTATCTAATAAACTAATTATGATTGGAGCTTGATGATTATAGAAATTATTTTGGTATGGACAAAGATTTATATATGGAGTTGCTAGGACTTGTTTCTTCATTCATTCAAAAATAAGATACTACGAGATCAGCAATCACTCCTCATGAGCGACTAAGTAGTAGTACTGTAAGATATTTAGTAACTGGAAAAAACTATGAAGATTTAAAATTCCCAAGCAGTATTTCCGCTCAAGCTCTGGGAAGAATAATTCCCGAAATATGCAAAGCGATAATTGACGTTCTCCAAAAAATATATTGTCAAGTGAGTAGAACATAATGTTTATTTTTATAATATAATAATACTATATCATGCATATACATTAAAAAATATATCACCATAATTGATAATTGAACAAACAACGGCAGAATATATGCTACTGAATAAAATCACACTGCCATTAGCATAACTCTCGGCCTGTACCCACAACTCGCACATACACTATTCCATAGCCATACTAGATGAAAGTCGTATTTGATCATACTTCATATTTAGACAGAGCAACTGTACAGTTTTTCTCTTGTAAGTGTCTTCATATGTCTGACTAAACCAGTTCTCCGCATTGCTCCATATTCACAAACATTTCGCTGGGATGACTAGTAAAATATTTCGTTGTATTTAATTGCTATTGGTTCAAAACATGTAAATGCCTAATTTTTATTGGTCAGCTTTCAACAGATGAATAGAATTTTGAGTGAACTGTTTTATGGGCTTATTGTGTTATTTTTCTTTTGTATGCTCAAGTCTTTACTACCCTCCTTATGTGAGACTGAATAAGGCCGTTGGCACCGCATCCTTTTCCATTCCTCCACTACAAATAATTATCCTGTAACTGTGTAAGGCACCCAACAATAAAACATACAGTCCGCTACAAGTTCCACCCTAAACAATTGTATATTTCTAATCCATTATATATCTACTTATTGCTCAAAACTTAATTATCACGAGCGGCCACTGACTTACTGTATCTTATTGCCGTTGATAATTTAAGATTGCATGAGTTTTTAAATTTTGATTAAAAATATGTTGACCGATTGTGTGAAGTTCGTTAGTGTAAAATTAAAATAATGCATTATGTACTTTGTCGTATAATCACAAAGTATTACTAATTATCCTTTCATTCATGCGAACATCAAATTGATTATTAATTATAGTACTTAAAATGTCGAACAAAAATGTTGATCTACATATCAGTGCAATTAAAATAAAAATATTTAGGCAACAACTAATAAAATCTATGAACCTTATAAGGTTATTGTAAAAAGCTTATCGTCAGTACTAGGTAGTCCATATGTATTAATTTAAAATGTTAAAAACTGTTGTGGTATTTATTGTGCTAGTTTGGACATACTGTATAGTACTGAAATACCATTTTCGGTACACACTCACCAAAATTACTATTTTGCCGATACTTGGCATGATAACTTACTTAACGATTTCTGACAACATACTGCAATCACCGAAACATGTTGGAACACTATGGATGTCAAAGATGACTGATGGCTGCTGTAGCTCTCTGCCGAGAGTATCATGTGACTTGTAATGTAGCATGCTGTGTGGATGCTTAATTAATTCAATATTAATATCCAGATATCTAAAGGGTATCATGTGATAACAGTTGGTGGTAGATTACTGGTAGTAGTAGCAATAGGCAACCAAGGGGTTGTTTACTGCAAGTGAAAAAACTTCTTTAATTTTGAATAATCTACGTTTAATAAGTCACGTTAAAAGGCTAACTTTCCTTTAATTGTGAGAGTAATATTGTATATTTGGTATGTGATAGCAAGATAGCCTTCTTTACGATCAAATTTGACCAAAGGTCACAATTATTATTCATATTATAATTTCAAGATTGTTTGAAACCATTTGAAGTGGTAATTGGTACTTAAACCATCAGGAAGTGAAAGTGAGAGTGATTGTGGCATGCTGTACTACCGTTTATCAAGGTATTAAGAGGTACGAGAGCTACAACGAGCTATTTTGGGTCTTCAATAACTCAAGGGAGGTGTTTGACGACTGCCAATCAGTTAGGAGCTGATAGAAAATACACTCAAGGTACAAGTGAGTCTTCGTGAAGGTTAGTGTATTTTTATTAACAAGTTTGGTACGACAAAATTAGTGGAAAACATTGTAATGTAGGTTTAGAGCGCAATTTAGAATATTAAGTTTTCTAAATTTGCTTTGATTCGGGTACTCGACGTTTTCGGCCATTATAAGTAGAAATTATATCATTTTGGTCTAGGTATCTGTAATTAATTTTAACCTCAATTTGGAAAAAGTAATTTGATTAAATAATTTGACAACAGTTAGTTTTGATTGATTGTAATGTCAAACTAAGCATAATAATACAATCTAACTTTAAAGAAGGTTCTATTAAAATTACTAAGGAGTCAGTGGCGTAGCTATAGCAGGGCAAACCGGGGCACTGCCCCGGGGCCCCGCATTAATTAGGGGCCCCGGCCAAAGGCCGGGTATAGAGCTGAGCCATCAGTCATAACAAAAATTAAAATACTCAATAAACGAACAACAAACTATAAAATTTATTCAGTAAGGAGTGGATTATTATTATATTATAGAATTGCATTTTTTTCCGTCGCGTCACGTTGGCGTTCGCCATCCAATATCTGCTTTTATAGTTTAACTGGTTTAACGTCTTTGATACTTACCATTTTACAAAATATTTATTATTTTTTTGGTGCAAGTACCAAAAGATGGGCTCTTCTAGCATCTTTTACCACTGAGTCGGAATTAACTCTCAAAAATTTAAACCCAACTAATTGGTCAGGGAGAATTGCATCTATCACTGCAGTTAATTCGTTTTGTGGATATTATTATGTTTTTAACGAAGACAGAAATGTAATCTCAGAAAAAAGATGAAAGAGATGAAGCGTCTGCCGTTAAGAAACAAATGATTTCGTTTGAATTTGTCTTTATTACCATAATAAAGAGCAATGAGGCAGGACTGCACATAAACTTAAAAAAAACAAAAGCACTAACTAACAGCTCAGAAAGCAGAATAATGGTTCAAGGCACAAAACTGGAAATGGTTTCCGAAACAATATATTTAGGTCAGCTAATATCCTTCAAGAACAAACAAGAAAAAGAAACCCAACGCAGAATAACCCAAGGATGGAAGAAGTTTTGGTCATTAAAACATATATTAAAAGGAGGTGTTTCATTAAATTTAAAACAAAAAGTGTTTGATAAATGCATTGTTCCGACTCTAACATATGGTGCGCAGGTGTGGGCATCAACTAAAAGCTCACTTAATAAACTCGTAATCACTCAAAACAAAATGTTACGATCCATTTTAAAAATATCATTAAAGGACCGGGTAAGGCTAACCGAAATAAAAAAACGCTTAAAAACTCGTGATGTGGAAAAATGTTGCAAAACTCTTAAATGGAAGTGGGCGGGACACCTGGCCAGACTAGAAAACCGATGGACTAAAAGAGTTACCAAATGGTATCCCATGTTGGTAAAGAGAAGGAGAGGACGTCCCAAGACGAGATGGATCGACGAAATAGAAGAGATGGCTGGGAAAAACTGGATGGACAAGGCACAAGACAGGCGCTGGTGGCAGAAAAAGGGGGAGGCCTTTTGCCCGCTTCGGGATGCATAAAAATGGCTATTTGGATTTGGATTTGGACCATAATTTTGTATAAAATCCTAACACAAGTTAATATGGCCTCAAAAATTTTGCAAAAGAAAAACATGGATTTAAATGAATCTGTAAATTTTTTGGAGCAAGTTCAAAAGAGAGTAGCAACCTTAGGGCATGTTATGAAGAACTAAAAGTTGAGGCTAAGAAACTGGCCATTAAGTGGAATACAACACAGATTTCATACAAAAATACCAACTAAATTAAACTGCATTTTGATGAACTCTCTAGTGATTATAGATTTAGTAATCGTCAAATTTTATTTAGAGTTAATGTTTTTAATGTGGTACTTGTGTATCGATACAAATTGATTTGAAAGTATGAAAAAAGTTAATAATCTATTTGATGTACCGTTACGGCCAACTCAAAGTGCACGGCAGATTTGTAGCGTGTAATACGATAATATTCTAATCATAGACGTCGAGTTTTGACGTTTACGTTTGTCATCAACTGTCATAGAACTGAAAACTCGAAAAATTCCCAGACATTTGTCAGAAGCAGAGAAAATGGGAGCTATTACAAAACTGGAAGAGAACTGGTCGCTGAGTCGAGTCGCAGCAGATTTGCATGTGAGCAAAAGCTGCATTTTCAAAATTAAAAATCGTTGGCAGTAGAGACTTCTGCAAGAAAAGTTTTTTAACCCCAGGAACAAAGAACGAAGAATACAGTTTGCAACCGACTATTTGAATGAAATCGACGATTTTTGGAACAGGACTGTTTTCTCAGATGAAAAGGTATTTCAATCATTTACCAATTGACGATTAAGGGTGTATAGACCACAAAATTCAAGATTTGAGAGCAATATTATGTTCAACCCTTAAGTAGTGGACGATTCTCTGTAAACGTATGGGGATGGATCAATGGTCACGGATCTGGGGCATGCTATAGAATTAATGGTCGACTAAATGCTGAAAATTATTGCAATATTTTGCAAAATGTGATGCTGCCATCTGTAAGAGGAGGTCTTTCCTAATCAATTTACTTTTCAACGGGCAAGATATTAACTAAATTAATTAATTTTGTTTATGTTAACGTAATTCATAACATTATTTTCACAGGATAACTGTCCTGTGCATGCAGCAGGGATTGTTCATTGATGGTTTGATGAGAATAATATCAATTTATTACCATGGCCTGCAAAAAATCCGGACTTGAACCCTATCGAAAATGTTTGGGGGTATTTAACTAAAAAAATTTATACCAGGGAGTTTGCACCAAACAACGCCGATGAATTATGGGAAAGAATAATAAATGCTTGGAAGGAACTGAGAGAAGGATACAATATGGAAACATTGGTCAACTCTATGCGAAGCAAACTGCAAAGCGTAGTAGCAATTGAATACTGATACATATTTATTAAATACATATTATTATATGTATAGTTTGTTTACTTGTGAAACTTTGCTAAAATACAAACATTAAAAAAGTAATACCTATTCTTACAATCACAAGCAACGCCACTGGAGAAACCCTCATTTAATATGCCGAAAAATCGCAAAAATAACCATAGTAACAAAAAACCGTGCACTTTGAGGTGTCCGTAACTGTACTTGTTTCAAAAATTGTATTAAGTTGTGACGAAACTGAAATTATTAGTAAATTTAGATATATTACAAATATTCTGAATTATTTGATGTGAATAAACGTACAGCTCAATACATTAATTTAATAAATACTGTTAAGGGTGACTGAAGAGACGACTTAGCAGTTAGAGATTATTTTGATCTAATCTTAAACAACTATGGCGTACTTGAAAGCGACTTAACCTAAGTTTATCTATTGTTCCTCTTATTTTTCACGTTGCATGTCACAACTGCTAATGTTGACAGGTCTTTCAGCAAGCTGAAAATTATTAAAGATTACCTGAGATCTACTACAGGCCAACTAGCAATTATTTGTTTAAGTAGCTACCGGGTGGCCATAAATATCTGATATCACATTACCTTTGGAATCAACACCGCTTTATTAAAGTGATGAATGCAACTAAACTAAATGTCATTAATGTCATCACAACTAAAATTCCTATCTGTCAAAAATTATTACAGATTGCAATAAGTAATGGAGTTAGAACAGGAGATTTTTATAATCGAGTCGTAGGCTAAACTGCAGAATCCGGGGCACATTCCCCTCCTCTTATTGCATTTTATTATATTACATCGGTACCAACACTTATCGTAATTGAAATATAATGCTAACCAACATTTATAAGTAGCTAATTTCATGGCTACCGAGATCTCAGATATTTATGGCCACCCGGTAGTAGGTGTAAACTGTTTTTTTTTGTTTTCTTAAATATTTGATATGAAAAATAATATTTTCTTTCTACACATTTTATTTTTCGAGTGACGTTAGGGGGGGGGTGCAATTTTTTTTGCCCCGGGGCCCCATGACTTCTAGCTACGCCGCTGTAAGGAGTGTGATTGACAAAGAAGTCAATGCAATAATAATTTTGTAATTCAGTGTTCAATTATAAAGAGATTCATTATTATAACCTTTACTCATTCAGCTGAGGAAGATAGATTCTTATTTGCTCAATAAACTGACTAGCCGAGGTAATTTTAAATAATAGTCAAGTGATATAATTTCAATCATATATTTTCATAAGTGAGATATGTCAATTTTGAAAGTAATTCAAAAGCAACACGGTAAGTGTTTAATACATTATTCTCGATACTACTTCTGTTAACTAAGCAATAGGGTAGATGTCCAATTTACTAATTGTAATAAACGTTCGAAAAAGGGGTTATATAACAGACTGTAAGATTGATGTATCTGGGAAGACTGAAATATAGGACTGTGAGAGTCAAATCGATCTCGAAATGTTTACTACAACAAATCTATGTATTTAAAATGTGAAGTTTTGTCTTTTAGCACCTATTTTGAGACTTCCACCACGTCGATTTTGATTTTTACTTCTTTTTACGATAAAGGAAGTATTGGATTAAGCCCAAAAATTCGAAATTGAGTTTTCAAAAGATCTTCAGGTTTTAGAGTCCACTGAACCCAAAAACATGTTTTTGTTCATTGGTCTGTTTGTCTGTCTGTGTGTCTGTGAATAGAATCTCAAAGACAGAAAAAAGGTATGACGTTCAAATTTCATATATAAGTTTTGTGTACTATGTAGATGAGACAGCAAGCTTTTGAAGAAAATCGCATAACCGAAAGTAGGTGTTTACTCTTGCGATTTTTCAGTTTTTTTCGATTTTTTAACAACGGCTCAACGATTTTTCAAACTTTACATTTTTAATGTGTACTGATGTGAGATAGGTGATTTTCTAGTTAAATACCTATTTTTTTTAATTAATTCCTATTTTAAATAGAACAACCGGTATATTATTACATTTTTGAATTCAGCTTAAAATTTTAGAGAAAATTTGTCTGTTCAACTAACACTCTATTTTTGAAATTTTTGACGAATGCTTAAAAATTTAAATTACATTTTTGGCTAATTATAAGATCACTGTAAAAGGAAGTTGTGTGTGTGTATCACACCAGATTTTTTTAAGTAAAAGCTGCTACCATGTAGATTTGCACAAAAGTCCTGAATTGCAAATAAATAATTGTTAAAGAAAAATCAACATATTGCAGCAGGAAATGTTGTTTTGTATATCCTGCACTGTACCTGCACTACGCCCAAACCAGTGTAAAATCTATGGCCTGCTGAATTGTCAGACGAACATCAAAGTACATGTAAACGCCAGTAAATTTTTAAGAAAATGTCCATCTTTACTTTCAAAGATCAGTAGTGTTCATGAGCGAATTTTAATTTTATACATTAGTTAATTACAGGTGAAGAGGATCAGCTAAAATACCATCTAAACTAATTGCCAAAGATAATATCATTAGAGAAATATTTGGTAACAGTTTGAAAATGCCAGAAATTGATGTAACCTAATTGTTTATTTATACTGTATATATCTATGCATAATTCTCAAGCAAAAGCAAATCTGTAAAATGTTACACTCATTTGAATTAGAACACAGATTATGACATGCACAAGCGCAATTCTGCAGATGTAAGCATCCTTCGTAGTTCTAAGCTCTATACTGTTAGTTTTATTTTAAGTTTAAATTAGTTTTAAATATTGTGAAAACTAACATTATTGTTATATGTACACAGTTCTGTCATGAGCACATGTAACCCAGGTGTTATGAGTAATATGAAAAACAAGCAAGAGCAGATAACGAGATAGTCACATAGAGTTGCATAAAGATTTGAATAATGTTAGATTGTAAAAATCACACGAATGGGCCCATATGCTTGAAGTAGTTTCTATACCATTTAATAGCTGTGTTTTAGCGATTGCAAAGAGTTTTTAATTTGCTGCAGTATTCCCTCACATAAGTATTAGTTCTAAACGTGTCCTTTGGGAGTCGAATGCAACCAAAAACTGCGTATAGAGATGCCACTTTAATATATAATACGAGAACTAAGCTAATTTTCACAGCTCAAAGTGAATACATTGTGGCGACAGTTTTCCTGAATTCTCTCTACCATCAAGCAGAAATTTCACAGCGTAACCGTAAGCAAAACGCTTACAATATCATAGAAAGTACACGAATTGGTATTTACGCAGTTTGAGAGTTCATATAATCCAAACACGTCAGCTTAATAATAATAATAATAATAATAATTTTATTTGTTCCACTGTATAAAATTAATACAAACTTAGTAACATAAATTACGAATAAATATATGCGGAACAAAAAAGGGGAAAGTTCAGTATCTTTAGAAGATACTGTTCTACCACTTCCCCGTATGAAATTGAAACGAGTACTTGCAAAGAGTAGTATGATAGAATAAAATAAATTAATTACAAAACCGTTAATATTAATTAGACAAAGCATAGTTACAGTGTATGTGTAATACATAATGCAAAGCAATAAAATTGCGCTCGAAATAAACTTACATACTATCAGCTCCCAGACAATACAATTATAATAGACAAAACAAAATTAAAGAAATTGCGTAGTTCTAACCAACAATATAATAAAATAAAATATACACGAAAATACGTAAGTATGAGTAAAACATGGCAAAAAAAATATATAATCGTAGTATATTTGCAACGCATGCAGTAAAATGGAATACCAAATAAACTTAATAACATCAGCTTGCAGACAATACAAGTATTATAGAAAATATAAATAAAATTTTAGATACCTTGTTCCAACAGCCTTCTTTTATATAAGAATTTGAATTTAGGCAACAATAATCTACGAAATTCCACCGGCAACCTATTAAAGAACATGCAAATGTTGTATGAAAAACTTTGCTGAAAGATGGCTGTAGAGTGTAAAGGCGTAGTTAATACACCTCTGAAACGTAAGTTAAGATTATGTATGTCAGTGCGATAGGTGATTTTACGACACAGATATGTGGGCTTCTTAACTAAATAAATTTTATAGTATAATACTGCAGCATGAAAGTCTCTTCGCTGCTGCATCGACAACCAACTAGCTTCTTTTAACGTATGTGTGATATGTTGGTACTTTGAAATACCATATATTAATCTTAAACAGTTATTTTCGACAACTTGTATTTTACGACGATCAACGGAATCAATATAATGCATATATAACGTATCACCGTAGTTAAATTGTGAAAGTACCAACGAATCACACAGCATTATTTTAAGTTTTTTGTTCAATATGTATCTATTTGAATAAATCATTTTAAGACTAGCATAAGCTTTTCCAATGACTTTCTTAATGTGAGTTTTAAATTTTAAAGTGTAGTCAACACAACTCCGAGATTTTTAGCCTCGTCTTTCAAAGGGAGGAGAGTATTATTTATATAAAGTTTTATATCATTAAGAGCAGAACACCGATCTTTTTGCCTACCAAAAAGAACTACATTAGTTTTGCTGGGATTAATAGATAAATTATGCTCATGACATTTTTGAACAAGACACTGTATATCTTCATTGATTTGATACACCGCAGTCGGCAAACATTCTGGAGGAAACGATAAATATATTTGAGTATCATCTGCATATAACTGCACCCGACAGTATTTAAGTGAACTTTCTATTAAATAGCACGTGTATATAGTAAAAAGCAGTGGCCCCAGTATAGAGCCCTGGGGAACCCCCGAATTAATGTTAAGTGCATCAGATAATTGATCATCAATCAATACTCTCTGTGTGCGTTCTCTCAAATACGATCGAAATACACTTACAGCCGATAAATCAAGTCCAATAAAATGAAAAATGGATTCCAAAACAGCATGATCGATCGTATCAAATGCCTTACTGAAATCTAATAATATTAATACAGTAAGTTTGCCCTGGTCGATTGCCGTCACAATGTCATCCACCACGTTAGTCAAAGCAGTTGCACAACTGTGATCAGACCTGAACCCAGATTGACACACGGGGAGAATATTATATTCGTCAATGTGTTTAGACAATTGAGAGGCAATGATTTTTTCCATAATCTTTGAAATAACTGATAAAATACTGATTGGTCTCAGGTCTTTAAAATCGCAAGGTTCGCACTGTTTAGGCAAAGGGATAATTTTAGCTTGTTTCCAAATTTTTGGGTATACTCCGGTGTTAAAGCAATAATTAATAATATGAGTAATAGCCGGTAACACATAGGGACAACAAAGTTTTAACATGTCAATGGAAATGTTATCAAGGCCACTCGCTTTAGTTTTAATGCTGTTAATGTAATTAAGAATTATTTCGTCAGTTATTTCTTTAAATTTAAACTTATTTATGAAATACGATTTGTAGTTGTTATTGTAGAAATTAATTAAATTGTCCCGCTTACTACAACAAAGGTACCTGGGGGAATGTAGCAGAGCAGCGTACCTGGAGCTATGCAGGGATTCAATCTTGGGGTTCCTGCAGAACAGACAAATGTGCAAGGTCGAGTGAGGCAGGTTTTTCCCCAGTTACCGCACAAGGAACAAACCATGTGGACTCAATTCTCGATAGCAGTTAGAGTAATCAAGAGGCTCAGAACTGCCTACGAGTTGGTTCCCTATGTCTTCTACAAGGTGACATCAGAGCCCAGGAAGGGACATATACAGAGTGAGGTACTAACAAGGTACTAGGATGGTACGAGGACGCCTGAAATTTTACAACATTGAAAATTGGTGTCCAGCAATGGAAAACAGAAACCTACCAAAGTTCGAAAATGGCCAGGAGTGATTGCATAGAAATAAAGTTATATTCTAGCATAACTAGATTAATTTCAGTAATCTCACAGACAATTCCTTAAGGGTGTGCGACGATTTTCATCGTAATTCCAGAATTCTTTTATGCGCATGAAGCAAAATTACAAAATCACAGATACAACATCAAGGACACACAATCTTACATGATCAGCGTCATAAAATGGCCACCGGAATCATACTGACAATTTTCAAAATTTAGTTGAATTCTCTAGAGCCTCAGGATTTTCAAAATATGTACAGAAAATGAAAAATGTGGCTAGGCAACCAAACATACAGCAAGAAATTGCAGGTATCTCAAGACATTTCCTGGACTTCAACTTAATTTTCAATTAAAGCAAACACGTAACATCATGTCATCAGATAACAGTCATCACTTTGCGGCTTTATTGTAATAACTGTCAATGTGACATTTTGTTGAGTCAGTATGACAAAGACACCATTACGTTTTAGTAATTTACGATGCAAGTAACGTTATCAAGCTTTTTACATTACGAGAGAATAGTTTGAATGAACGAGCGACGTTAAGAGCAAGTTCTTTAAAATTCTCGAGTAATGTAGAAAATAGATAACATTACGTATATCGTAACACGGTTTATTTTATCCTAAAATAATAATATTTTTAAAAAATAGAAAAAATGGTTATTAAGACACTTACAACAGCGAGTGGTGGTATCACTATAAGATAAAAACTCAATAGGTACTGTATTGTTGGTAGCACTGTCAGGTTATGTTAAATTTGAAATTTTCAGGTTAAGTTTTGCATCAGTTTGTATCAAATAACAAACAAAACCTAACCTACTAACATCGAATTTGACACAGACTGACAATACACTTCAGTGCTGTCAACATGTGATTAAATGCTAATAAAGTATTGTTATGTTATTTTTCTTAACAACACTAGTGCTGTTAAATGCATTTTAACGCAACTCATTGCTAAGGAGTTATTGTCATAATAACATAATACGATAAAATAAAAAATTAATAAAAATTGAGCACTAGATTAATGTTGGTGTTTCCAGTTTTTGTCTGCAATTACTAGACACAAGTTACAATTTAATTACTTCATAAAGCCATTCAACTTTTTGGTAGATTATACTGCAAATCTAGATTTTTTTTTAAATATTGACAAATGTTCACATGCAGATAGGTCCACTGGGACTGAAAATACAACTCATGAAAAAACCAATAGCAATAATGTCAAAATTGTGTTGTACCCGTTATTTTAGCTACAGGTTATGTAAAAATTATCTAAAAATAACGGTGTAAACGACAATAGTATGAGCATGCGAAGCTGTCGTTCCAAATATTACTAATGCAATTGAATAAATGAATCATTCCTAATTATTAATTAGGGGTTTTGCTGGACGATAAAAATAAAAAATCTCCTTATGGTTAGTTATAAATATCTCGTTTAGCACACAAACAGTTATGGTATTACTTTTACTTCCTTTTACGATAAAGGAAGTATTGGATTCACCCCAAAAATTTGAAATTGAGTTTTCAACAGATCTTCACGTTTTAGAGTCCCCTGAACTCAAAAAACATGGATTTGTTCATTGGTCTGTGTGTTTGTGAACAGAATATCTCAAAAACGAAAAGAGGTATGGGGTTGAAACTTCGTATATAAGTTTTGTGTACTATGTAGATGCGACAGCAAGCATTTGAAGAAAATCGCATAACCGCAAGTGGGTGTTTGCTCTTT
Source organism: Agriotes lineatus (assembly GCA_940337035.1). Lineage (NCBI taxonomy): Eukaryota > Metazoa > Arthropoda > Insecta > Coleoptera > Elateridae > Agriotes > Agriotes lineatus. The sequence continues at coordinate 69,558,602 of OW679195.1, forward strand.
ACATTTTTATTACGTTTTTAATGTGTAAAGGTATGATGTGCGATAGGTGATTTTCCAGTTGAATACTTCTAAAATGGCTTTCTTTTGTTTTTTTTCTTAATTAACTCCTATTTTAAATAGAACACCCGGTATATTATTACATTTTTGAATTCAGCTTAAAATTTTAGAGAAAATTTGTCTCTTCAACTAACGCTCTTTTTTGTACCGTTTTTGTAGAATTTGTAATTTTTGAAAATGTTTGAGAAATGTTTAAAAATTAAAAATCTAATTTTTGGATAATTATAAGATCACTGTAAAAGGAGGTTGATTTTTTGATTATACCACAAACAGAATAAAAATGCAAACGCCACGGGCAACAATGTTTGGGTCTTTCAGGGCGTTAATTAGCATCAACAAGAACAGCACCACTGGTTAGTGGTCACAGATGGCTCACATTATTAACAAACACCGTATGTATGTGAGAGTTTTAGTAGTAAATAGGGATGCGCCGAAGCGGCTTTTTTCTGCTTCGGCCGAATACCGAATATTCATCCTAAAATTTCGCCGAAGCACGAATCGTCGGCCGAATCATAATACCTAAAAACGAACATCTCGAAAAACACTAATACATACTTTTTTTATTATAGTAATGAAATCAGAAAATAAAAATAATTTATTTGAACAAGCGGATTTTTAGCAAATATATTTTAGAAACACACAAGCGAAATAATAAACGACACAGATGTTGAAATACGAAATAACAGACCTACCAACGACCATATCAAATATTTGTAAAAAACATAAGAACTACTTAAACACAAAAATAAAGCCTTTTTTTCTTTCTGCACTTCACAAATTTTTAATTATCACACAACACAATATTTGCGAACACCACTTATTTTTTTATCCATTTTGAATAAATGTAGTCTAAACCAAGGTCTAAACTTTAGCTCAAAACGCGAAATGAAATAAATATTTTAAATACGCATAGTAAATTTGCGAGTTGCGACAAGAATTTTTTGTTTGCATGCTTCGGCCGAATCGGGCTGCCGAAGCCGAATAATTGAAAAATTGGGCAATTCAGCCGAATACCGAAGCCGAATCGATGCTTCAGCGCATGCCTAGTAGTAACGTTCCATAGCTCAGTGGTAAGCATTCTGGCTACTGATTAAGGGTCGAGAGTTCGATCCCTGATCACGGTGAGGTTTTTAAAAATTAAAAAATGCGAATAAAAACCTCTACAAAATGACATAATTCGGAAGTGATGTATAGCCATGGGTTCCATGTTACTACGATGTGTAGCATGTAAAAGATCCCTTGCTAGGATTGGAATTCCATAGTCTTGGCAAAATTTTAAGTAGAACTAAGGTACCTGGTACTCTGCATGCCTAGACCTTCTTCACGGGGTTGGCAAAAAGGGCCTACAAATGCCTACTTGCTTGATGTGAGTCTCCCCACAAATAATACTACTACTACTATATTTCGGTAACGGGAACGAAAGGAACATTACTAGTTAGTAGCAGTATTTCGCATCTCTAGTGTTAGGACAATGGCTGCTTACCTTCATATTCTATTTATTTTATGTTAGATGTAATGTACACGCAAAAGAATAATAACAAATAATACATTAAAAGACTTATAGCAAGCTTACAATTACTTGTTTGATAATTTTAACTCTTATAGTATGTAACGGTATTGAGCATATATTGGACAAGGATAAATTTTGTGGCCGAAGCTGATTAGGCTGAGGGTAATAAATTATCCAGTTAGTTATATACTATCAGCCGTATATTGATTAACAGTTTTCATAATATCTACTAAAAAGGTCAATATGTTATTTTAATATAAATGAAACTTATTTGTACCCTGACCCCACCCCCACGTTATTTGGTAGTGCAGCAACGGTTATATTAGCCGTGGTTGTTAAATTTTAACAGTCATGGCTGTTATGGATGACATTTCGATCGAGCACTTTTCTGGCTTATTATTTTTAAGTACGTTACATGTTTTATGACTATTAAAAATCATTTCCTCTGTTCAACTATCAACAACTGAAATTTATACCTGAAGCCTGTAAAGTAATTGTCTTACTTACTTTTCTCTATCCCTTAATGCCCCTGGGGCGTCGAGTCTTCTATCCATTTCCTGTACGATTTTCTATTTCATGCCAGCCTTCTTGTTTCTGTCTTCCCTTTTGTTTCCAATACGTCTTGAATTCTTTCGTCCAACTTTTACCTCGGTCTTCCTCTTGGTCTGCACCCTCCACCCCCCATTTCCAACACTATTTTGGGCAACTTGTCTTTATCAATGAGCCATGTGTCCTATCCACTTTAATTGTTTTTTTTTTAATCTTTGATATTACAAGTTCTTGTTTTAGCAGGATGTATACTTTGTGGAAAACAGGGAAAACCTGGAAAAGTCAGGGAATTTGCTTAATTTATAAAAAAAAGTCAGGGAAAATTTATTAAAACGACAAACTACTTTATCAAAAGTTTATTTGATTCGAGAGGAACCGTGTAACCTGATTATCTGGACTTGTCTTGCTTCCAAAGCATCATGTAAACGTAGTAAGTACGTTCAAATTGCGCAAAATCAGGCTTCGTGCGGGAAGCTTCTTGGCAGCAGGTGTACGTACGTTAGACATACTTGTCTTCGTTTATCTAATAGCTTGCGTGTTGTTCTACTTTCTCGTAAAAATTTACTTTTAGAGTATGTATGTATGTATGAATGTATGTATGTAAAAATCTTCTGGAATTTTGATTGAAAAATCCTGGAAAACCTCGAAAAGTCAGGGAATTTCCAAATTGTGGGTTAGTATACACCCTGGTTTTAGTCTCTCTCTCTGATTGTTTCATTCCTCACTCTATCATTTTTTGTGCTTCCTGTTACTCTCCACAAATATTTCATCTCTGTCGCCGTTATTCTTGATTTATGATTCTCTGTCAGTGTCCAGCTCTCCGCCCCATATGTTAACGTTGTTTGGAACACTGTTTTATATATCCTCATTTTCGTTGTATTGCTTATCTCCCTTTCCCTACTAGAGTGTTGTTTATTAAGTTTGCTTTGCACACCCTGTTCTGTATGTCCTTATCAATTTTCATAGCTTTTGATATTTCTGTTCCCAGATATTTGTAGTTATCTACTTCCTCCAAAGCTTCGTTATCAATTTTTATTACTCTCTCTTTGAGCGGCTTATCTTCACCTTACTTTTATTTATATTTATTTTTAGATTTACTCTTTCTAATTCTTCTTTCCACACGTTTATCGTCTGCATATAATAACTGTTGGATATATACCGTTTGCTTCTGATGTTTGTTTTTATCATCTGCTGGGTCCATTTTTCCGATACGTCGTTCATCAACACTATGAAGAGCAGTGGGCTCAGACTGCCCCTCTGCTTTACCCCCTATGCATATGAAAACTCTCCGAAGTACTTGTTGCCTGTCTCCATTCCACCAGATGCTCCTCTTGAAGTTTGGTCAAGGTGCTGAAAGAAGAGGAAATTCATATTACGAATGCTCGTCAATCATTTACATGGTGCGAGGAACCGTTACCAATTTCATTCTATACACAACTCTGAACCGTGCGATGATAATGCTCTAATTTTGCTTAAATATCATTTCGATGTGTTGTTTACAAGTCATAGGAAGCATTTCGTTCTAAGTTGGATACAAAGAAGATACTGACCGTGGAGTTCAAATGCAACAGGATGGCCAGAAATTTTGTATCTACCTGCTATTGTTCGTCAGCTGCTGAACAAAATATTTGTGTATCGTACCATCAATCGTTACAATGTTACTGGTAGCATCATAAAATGCAACAACGGTGGATCAAAATGAACAACAACTTTCCGGAAAATTGTTTGAAGTGTTGCCCGCATTGCGAGAAGTTCGAAGCAGAGTGCAAGAAAATTGGCATGAGCTCTCAACATGTTGGACTGGGGCTTTCGCCAAATACTGACAATTGAACTTCTACTCAAGTCCTACTACATACAAAAAGTTCAAGATTTAACGCGAGTGCAAAAAAAAGTAGGACTGGAAATATCACATGTACTGAAACACTTGCGCGTTGAGTGAGGCTTTGCACAGCAATAGTATCTAACACAGTATTTGTTTAACATCCTTAAAAGTAGTTATGACAGATGCTAATTAAATGTCACACCTATTTGTTTTAGTAACTTTTTGTAAGTACATTCCTAAACAAAAGATGCATTTTGGAAGTACACTCATGAAATTTTAGAAATCAAAGGCCACTTTGTGTTTTTATGTTTAGTGAACAGACTATATGTAATACATTTTGTTTTTATTGTCCTTTACTATAATTTTCAATAGTATATTACGTACCATAAACTGTGACATTTTTCAGGTCGAGAATGCAGTTTGGGAAATAGAGGCCCGTAGGGACTAGCGCGATGGTTTAAATGCGAGACCGGTACTGCAGTTGTGAGACGGTTGGCAGCCTTAGTTATACAGTGTGTCTGATAGCATATGCAACATAAGGTTTATATGAATGTATATATTATCTGTAACCTCATTTACCTTGCAGCGTAGAGGCTGGTGCTTCGTATGCTAGCATCTGGCAGTATAATGCTCAACTTGCCTTGGATTCGGGTTACAGAGTTGGAGCGTGCCTTTTGTGGTTGCGCAGCAACCATTGTGTGCAGTGTGTGTCTTTGTGATGTGTTGACCTTGTTACTCTATCTCTTAGGTCTGTGGTTCTAAGTAGAGCACAGTTAATTTGGTGTCCAACTGTAAATGATCTCACCAAGCACGATTCCAATCGCGAAGGCTGCGCCACGTGGCTTTTGTTAAGTTTTGTTTAAATTAAAATTCAATGGTACTCCAAACAAACATGAACCATGAATTATAATACAACCAAACTGAGGAATCTACGTAGATAAATAATTTGGACAGAAGGGCAGAACGAATATAAATGAATGCATTTTGATGCAAAGACGCCGATCAAACAATGCATCGCAGTACAATACCGATCATGTAAGGGCAACGTTGAGCCTTAGCAGAACTTACCACTGGCATTTCCCTATATTGCATATACCGACAGACACACTGTACACGATACACACCAGACACACCGCCGGTAAACTCGAAGTTTTGCGTATTTTAGGTTACTTTAACGAAATAGTGTGGTCTGAAATTATTTAATCAAACCCTTGTACCGAAAAATCACCTGACTAACGATTGGTAAATAAGAAAAATACCGCAGTTTAATTTTTGCAAATCCCACTATGCACCTGTCTTAGAACTCCGACAATAACTTCACCATGTTCAACTTTTCCCAACTTCTCCATTTTAAATTAGTTGATTTCAATTCGCTCTATTGATCTACTTGAGTGTAAAGGATCTACTGTGTTGAAGCAACAAGAAAATAACAAAGTGAAACTGCAACCTGCATGACTAACATTAACATGGGTTATCCCCACTGAATTGTATTATTAAATTTAAGGCTCTGCTTTACTTACCTAACCGTAGAATTGCGAAAAATCGTCGGTCTTTATTATAGGTAATATAAAAATGTTGCTGTGTATCTTAAATACCGTGTCGATGGCTAAACTTGCTTAGTAGGTGATTTACAAGAGGGGTGACAAAAATATTCTGAAAATTTTAATTTAGTCTTGTAATTAATAAAAGATAATAAAACAGTTTTTAGTTGTAATTTTTTTAGTTTTGGGCAAAAGTATTAAATTTTATATTTATATATTTTTCAAGTGCTTCAATTTCGACTTTATTTGTAAAAAACTAAATACAATTTAGGCAACCAACATTACATATGTACAATTTATTAATTTTGGTGTTGCAATTAACAAAACATTAGGCGGAGTTGCAGCTTATAGCTGATTACAGTCTAGTTCTTGGAAACCTAAACCAGGAGAGGTTCGTGTTACAGTGACTTTATAAGAGTCTAAGCGCTGGTGACACTTTTTAGTGATCATTTAGTTAAGGCCTATTTTTTGAGAGAATGTTGCTGGAATGTATAAGTGTCATCTGTAAGGATTATACTTGATAGCGGTATCGGAGGGAGGCAGAACACCGCCAATTTTAGTTACAGTATAGTTATATGTCAAATTCAAGGTTAGCAGGTTAGGTTTTGTGTTAGTTTGTGTCAAATTCGAGGTTAGCAGTTTGTTTTTGTTTGTTTGTTAATGGACAAAGCCTAGGCATGCAGAGGACCAGGTACCTTAGATATCGACTTGCTTTGGTCATATGGTCAAAGTCCTACTTCGAATTTTGCCGAGACTAAGGAGTTCCAACCCTAGCAAGGGATCTTTTACATGCTACACATCGTAGTAACATGGGACCCACGGCTTTACATCACTTCCGAATGATGGCATTCTGTAGAGGCTTTCATCTGCATTTTTTATTTTTGAAAACCTCACCGGGACCGGGAATCGAACTCGCGACCCTTAGATCAGTAGTCAGGATGCTTACCACTGAGCTACCGACCCCGGCTTAGCAGTTTAGGTTTTACCAAGAACACTATAGGTATTAAGGACACGCAACTCCCGTTTCGAAGCGGACCGCTAAAAGCTGACAAGTAAGGCGGCCGTGGTGTACAATTATTCATTCACAAAACTCGTGAACTGTCAATGTCAAACATTTGCTGAGTGTAACTGGAAATTCGGACCATGTTTTAACAATTAACAACACACTTGAAATACACTCCATTGGATTAACAACCGTAAACTGACTTTTAACCGCGATTACAGGTTAATTTAGCTCGCTTCCAACTCTCGAACGTCAGTACACGTAAGGTTACTAAATCATAAAGGTACCGCCAACTGTGCAAACATATATCTTTTGTCTCTAACTGTGCAAACATATATCTTCTGTCTCTTTTAATTTGGGGTTCCTGTCATTAGTGTCTCACTCCCACTCTCACTTTCTTACAATGTTCTGTCATTTTTAATTTGGGGGAACAAAATCTTGGAATGGAATGGCGGTACCTTTATATATTTAGTGACCTTAGAGGCCAACAAGGTCTGTAAATATATTCGTAGTATGCTTAGAAATATAGGTAATCCCAACAACGACATTTTGGTGCCCACTGACAATTAGACTGACAAACGTCACCGCTTGTGTGTATTTGAGGTTATATGATTTCAAAATGCCAGGGTGTGCATGTTTGAACTGCACTAACCACTCAAGACATGGTTTTCGCTTATTTCGTTTTCCCGCTGACCAAAAAAGGCGAGAAATTTGGGTTAAAAATTGTGGTCGCGATCAATGCGAGCCAACAAAATATTTAAGAGTGTGTGAGGTAAGAGTTTTTCATTATTATACATCTATCTATTCCAAATACGATAACTTTCACCAGACTGAGTAATAACAGAAAAGTTTGTTAGTGCCCAATAGATATTATAGTTGTCTTCTGTGTTCTAGAAACATTTTGAACTAAATGAATATGAAAATAATCGTCAGGTTTAGTGAAACGTTCATTAAGCGGCCTTATTAACTTACAGTATCACGACGGAATCAGCACAAAATAGTAAATTAGACATCTCAATTAAAACGGTACCACTTGTAGCACGCTAAATGGGGACATCCTTGCCGATAACCTATAAATAACCTCTTTTAGTGAGGTATATTAAAATGATAGTTTACTTACCGTATCACACCGGGATCAGGAAAATGTAGTCTTAAAAAATACTGTTTCTCTAACACAGGCAGAAACACGGATATAAATGAACGGAAACGCAACAAACGTGCAATTGTAATCCTAACCTCCAACAAACAAACAACTGACTGATTCTAAAACACCACTACAAGATTTGAATTTCCCGCCATTGGCGCCATTTTGGTTCCCACTCCATAGTGGAAATGCATGGGATGACCTATATTTCAAAGCTTGCTATATTTACGGACCTTGGGAGGCCAACGTACTTTGGCGCCATCTGTTGGGTTTTTGATAAATTATCTGTAACGTAGGCGCGACTTCCTATTAATCCAGGAGGCCGTGGACGTATGCAACCAAGGGCACAAGCGCAACGTACTGTAGCGCCTCTACAAACTATAAAAAACGCCTTGAACTAAAAATGCGGCGGGCCGCGTAGAGACGTGAGTCTCGCACTAATCCAGGAGGCCGTGGGTTCTGGCGTCGCCTGCGTACGAAGTTTTTGGCGACGGGTTCTGGTTGTTGTCTTTACTAAAGATATTTTTAGGTTATAAACGGTTTTAAATAAATGTTTGTAAAACCTACAAAAATGGAAATTGGATAATTTAAGTCTGCACGATCTTGAATTTTAACTGTTAAATGTGCAGGTAATTCGACATCTTCGTTTTCAGTTATGCTTGATGTAGTTGGAAATGCTGCAGAACTAGTGAAGTTACTATAATGTGCAATTTTTGAGGAAGGCAAAGTCTTCATTATTATCGCAGCGCAATAGCAGACGAAGAGCATGCCCAGCAATTCGAGCATTGTTGCGTCATTTGAAGCAACTTTCTATGGCATGTGTGCAATCATTGCCTCCACTGCATCCGAACTAAATGAACCTGTTAATACATAGTAAAAACCAGCTTCTTGAAGTAAAAATGTGATGTATAATGATGTACTTTTAGCAGTCAATTTCAAGACGTGAGTCTTTCATTGGATAAACCTTGCAAACCAATAGATGCAGAAGAATTTTGCATAGGATCGATATAGTTCTGAAGTATTACGTCCAATCAATAGTCTTTCGTCAGAAACATGAACCAATGGTGCAGTGCTGCTATCTAATTTTTGCAGATATTGTTCTATTACACACATTATGAATCTGGAAAAAGTCGTTGCTTTCTAAACATTTAACAGTAGATGCTGTTGACATTTTTAAATTCAATTTGTCCTGCTTCTTTTAAAAACTGTAAAAAGCCAGTGGCGGTGGGTGCAAAAATCTGAACAGCATGTAAAATATAAATTTTTTCAAAATCTAATGAGTACAAATTCTTTTTCGTTAAGTACCGTACAAGCTTAAAAGGTAGTCCATTTTGCAGATCGTGTACAGGTTTTAGAAAAGGATGTTCCATGTAGTTTTTTAGAATTCCACCATAAAAAATCTAAATCTAAAAATTATTTGCAACATTTCTTAGAACAACGAAACCACAATCAGTAAGAAGACTAAGTACTCTCATTGTTAACGAGTAAAAGTAATTAATTCTCAAAGAAGAATGAAAAAAATATCGTGCTGGAATGATGTATCTTGTTGACAATCCATGTACCTACATATAACATAACAACACATTTTGTTTGCTATTTGAGGTTTATTGCAAACGGTTGTATATTGAGTATTATCTACACCATAGATGCGATCTTCAGATCTGCTATACTGCACTTTCTCCTTAAGTGACATATTGTCAATAATTAAGAAGCAAATTCTTTCTGCTGGAACTGTTAATTAGGCGACTTTAGCCATTATACGTTGCTTAATTAATTCATCTGAACAATTACAGTCACCAAGATACCATTACAATGTTTTTGATGGTAAACTCGCTAAATGGTTTCTGCAGTGCTGATATCCTTTAGGAGAGCGAAATCTCCATACTGTACACATATGAATAGAAACTTCTGACTAACTAGGAGCTTTTTTATTATAATTAAGAACAATTTTTGCAAGAAATTCTGCTTTTTTGTCTCCATCGTCAGCATCTTGGAATATTTTATGGAAAACATTTAATTTGCCCCAATTTTTCTGTATATCATTCTAAGTTGTTTTATTTTTAATAAACTTTGAATAATTAACACTAATCCGCTTTAGCTTTAAAGTCAACGTTTTAATAGTAGATACATATACTGAAGATCTGCAATTTGTGTTGGAGATAAAAGTTCAGTTTGGGTTTCTTTTGAATGGTCCCGTCCCGTCCCTTCCCTTATGTCATCTACACCGTCTTGGACGCAATCAACGTCCCACAACACCTCAATAACGACACCCATATCATATTGTGACGATCCTGCTGCCGGTCATTGCCCTGGAATTATGACACAGTGCCCGATTGTTCTGGAGCCTCGAGAAACGACCTTGCAACCTTGGACCCCAGGTGCAGAGCGTGACGTCAGCGCCCTTGGAGCCCGCTGCGATGGTGCGTCATGCGGTTCCTAGAAAGGTCGAGCGAAGTCTAGATGGATCTCGAAGGAAATTACCCGAATATAAATACACGGCCGCCGGAGTTCTCATCAGTTCACTTTAGACTCGCAGCGCGAGTGATATAAACGAACCCTAGTGAAATAAATAACAGATAAATCGAACCACATAAATCATTAATGTTAAACGCCTAAATAGCCACATAAATAATTGATGTTTAACCAGTGTAAATAAATAATGTATCGTTGCTAGAAATACTTCGTTAGTTTAAGTAATCTGTGCGTTTGTAAATAATCATAATTAATGGTTGTAAATAAATGTTTAATACAGAAGCAGTGAATAATTTTTAAATACACATACAGACCGATGAACAAAAATATGTTTTTTGGATTTAGGGGACTCTAAAACGTGAAGATCTGATGAAAACTCAATTTCCTTTATTATAAAAGGAAGTAAAAATGTCACCAGCTCTCCTAATATAAGGACAACGTGGTCAATTTTGGCCATCTTTCTGATTGGCTGTTGAGATATCCGCCATCTTGAGGCGTTCACGAAATTACACATAGTCACACAAAATTGCTTATAAGTCGTTTATTATTGAAAGTAGCCCCAATATCAAGTGGAATGAAATAATCCTTATAACATTCTACAGTATTCTGTATAAGCGAATGAATGCTGAATTTTCGTTTGCGTACGTAAATGTCAACGAGTTAAAGTAAAATACTTTTTGCGAAAATTGCGTATTAGCCCAAATTAAAAGCTATAATATACTATTGTTTACTATTCACATAATTATTTTAATTATTTAAACCTCACTTTATACTCTTAATGACAGATAAAATATTTGACAGAAGTGTTTGTTTAATTGACTGAATTTTAGTTTAAAAATTTACGTAGCTACGATTACATTCTATCTTTGTCTTGCTACTCATTTTGTTTACTTATGTCTTTCTTGTCGCATTCATTAATTTCCTATGTTGCAAACGGATTTCGGACAATCTGTATAAATGTCTTAATGTCATTATTGCATCAAATTAAAGAGAATTTATGGGCTATGTTACACTGAATATTATATTCCTCCAAATTAACTGGTAGTATAAATACAACGGTTTGATTATGAATATTAAAAAAATCCATTTTTGTTGAGCCTTTGTACGTAGTTTGTGTCGACCAACGCAAAATGTTGTAAATTCTCGTTTTATATGTACAAAAACACAATAAAGAAGATAATAAAGGATATATTGACTTATATTACAATATTAGGTTGCTCGTTAACGAGGATTTTTAATCGCTGGTCGCGATTCTTTACGTTTCACATCGTCTCTTGCCGTTTAATTCTGTTTATTATAATATTATCTACATTCTTGTAAAATTAATGTTACACTGCACATTTGACTACAGCTACATTTGACCATCTCACATTGCACATATTTTCCCGATCGTGGGTATACAGCGCTCTGTAAAGTATCTCGTAACTTCACATTTGTCCAGTCCGTATAAAATGACGTTTATGTCATAATTTAGCAGGGTGATGCTTGCTTTACAATTTAGCAGACCGTGCACAGAACAATACCTACGGGCGTGGCTGGTTGTAGCCATATAATATGGTTGTAGCATATATTTTTACTTCTATATTGCTAGTAGGACCTGGGAACGGCATATATGTATTATACATATACTAGCAACCAGTGAGACAAATGTCTCATTTAATAAAACAAAAAAGACCGTTTTTCAAATAGAAAGCGTCCCGGACGGAAGGAAATCACGTGATTTCTCGAAAACCGGAAGTGTAACGGGACTGAAATTCGGTTCCTGACCTGACATGACCATTCCAAATATATAACTTTAATAACTTTTTTCTCTATCTCTTACGGTTTGGCTGCTGAAACAGCGTCCCGGACAGACAAAACAGCGTCCCGGACTGACAAAACAGCGTCCCGGACAGACAAGTCTATTACATAAAGGATTGCTAGTCGGGCCTGGAAACGGCCGAAAACATTACGACGCCGACATAGTCTCACTTTGAGTATAACGCGTCTCATGCTCATTCGTGAGAATTCGAACTCCGCCTCCGCGAATTTTAAACTTGACTGGGAGGTTTACTTTCCCCACCGCGCGGACGACGCCGACGCGCTTGCGCACAGCTCACCATATACATTGAAGAGTTGATTGTCTGTCTCACTTCCTTCGTGACCCCCGAACTCATGGCCGCTAGCAATATAGTAAGTAATATATATATATATATATATATATATATATATGGGGAACGGGCGAAAACATAACGGCCCGGCGCCGACATAGTCTCACTCTGAACACTACGCGTCGCGTGCGCATGCATGAGAATTCGAACTCCGCCTTTAGAAGCGAATTTTAAGAGCGTGCCTTTAGTGGCGGGGACAAATCTCTGACTTAAGACTTCGCTATGGACTGCAGCTGGCCCTCATAGAGGGCGGGGATAGTAGTGATAGCAAATAAAACAAATATTGTTCCATTTTTAACTACCAAACTATAGTTGGCGCGGCGATCGTTGTCACTTCTAAGAATTAAGCTATCCACTTGGAAAATAATTTGCAGGTTTAGGGGCTGTGGGTTCTGTCGTTTCGGGTTTTACCTCAGACAAAGAATAGAATTGCCTGGGGGGTTTAGGACCGATCCGAAGTTGAACGTACTTACCTACTATATGAATCGAAAGTGAAACAACTTCTTGATTTACAATAGAAATTAGTCACTACATTACACTGTTCGCTATTGTTATTATTGCTCGCTATTTTCAACAGTAAACTCATAAGACTATATTTTTATCGGTAAAATTGGTTTCTTTATAAAAACAATGTTGCTTAACAAAATTGATTAGAACAAATTGTCATTAATCAAACACCCGAGCCCGTTAGGGGAAAGGCTTTTATGCAGTTTGTTCCAGTCAATTTTGCTTTAAGGCAGCAATGTTTAAGAGTTCAACAATTAAATGTTACCAAAAAGAATAATGTAAGCCCGAATAATTCCTAGTATAACAGAAACAGAGACGCCGCATTTTATACGATATGCAAGAAGGACGTAATAGATATTTACAATACAATTGGGATAAAAGCATTATTAACATACGCGTGTGAAATTTGACAAGTAGAAAACTGACACTTTGAAAATTTGGGAGATAATGAAGTCTCATTTAAAATGAGTGGGATCAGTGACATTTATATCCCGAGAGTAGATAATAATATTTTTTATCATGGTATAAATGAACGATTGGTTGCAAAAATACGAATCCAAACACTGTATAGGACGAAAACGGACATTTGCTAGTTGACGAATTTGCAACAGTGTTGAGTGAAACTACAGCACATTATATCAATTAACGCTGTCTGAATTACTATTTACACTTTGTGAATACCAGTTTACACTTTCTGAATTACAATTTACTAATCTGAATTACATTTGACTCTTTCTGAACTACAATTTATGAATCTGAAAAAACACAAGCGATAAAAATAAACTGATTAAAATTTAAGGAAAAACTATAAAAACGCGTGATTAATTGCATTTTAAAAAATAATGACATACGACCAAAAAAAGTTCCACAAAATGACATAAAATATAGAAAAAATTACAAAAAAATTAATACATTTGATTTAATGCATTAAACAAATACTAGTGTGCTATACTAAACTAAATAAAACTAAATACGTTAATTTATACCAACAAAATGTTATAAATTTATCGAAAAAAAGCAAAGTGTAATTTCATTGACACGGGCACTAGTCTATGTCAGCAACTGTAAATGAACTTTTTTACGAAATTGATGTTTGGTTAATGAAAATAAATCTATATTAGGAAAGTGCTTGTTATAAGAGTTCATTAGTCGAGGCATAGTGGAATTTTGCATAGATAAAGTTTTGATAGAATCGACTTTAAAAACCAAGTGAATGCGGATGTTAACAGGCGGCACATTTAAATTTATTAATTGTAGTCTGTATGAGCTATCAATGGAATTATGCAGCAATTTATAAAGAAAAAGTGCCTCAGTCAAAATTCGGCGTTTTTCGAGAGTAACAAGATTCAAACCAGAGTTTAAATTGTCTTATAAAATATTTAATTTAAATTTTGAATTTACATACCTCATAATTAATTCGATATGGTTTTTATAGACAGTGTATTGTGGATTCCAGATGACACTACAATAATTCAAATTACTATTTACGTACGCGATATACAGAACCTTGACAGATGCTACATTTTTAAAATCATAAAAAGTTCTCATAATAAATCCTAACATTTTATAGGCTTTCTCACAAATGTTGTTAATATGATCCTCATAGATTAACTTGCTATCAAAAGTGACCCCTAAGCCTTTTATTTTGTCGACTGTTTTAATAATATTTTTACCAAAAACGTATTGTTTTGATATTCGTGTGGTCTTACTAGTAAAAGTGATGTGAAAACACTTATCAAAATTCAGGTACAATTTATTATCTTTGCAGTATTTATACAGGCGGTTATCTACACTACTAGCTGTAGTTAAGGGTGATAAATTTATATGGGCGAGTGCATTATTTATTTCTGAGTATTTAGCTTTACGAAATAAGTTGTCTTTTTATATTTTCTTTTAAATCGATATTAATACTAGTTTTTAATAAGAATTCAATTACTGGATGCGGATTATCCAGTTTAAGTAGAGGAATATGACAGTTTTTTAAGTTATTTCCCGATTATTTCTTATATTTATTATTATATTAATTTCATTACTGTACTTTCAAAATTCATCTTTGTCTAGGAATGTCCTTTCAAAAAGTTACTGAAACAAATAGGTTAAAAGGGTGTGACATTTACCTAGCATCTGTCATAAATGTTATAACTAACTACTTTTAAGAATATTATACAAATACTGTATTGGATACTATTGACGTAGCGTTTATTAATAGCTATTTTTATTACGTTTTATAGAAGTTCAGGCGAGAATTTTCAGAAAAATATCTAGGTACTTTGACACTGAAATAATGAAAAATATTAATTGTCATTTTGAAATTTAAACCTGCCTTTACGCAGGTGTGGAAACCTTGGTAAAGCATAATTCAGAATCCCTAATACAAAAATTGCAACTCTATACCAACTTCAAAAAAATTCAAATGTTTTTGTGTTTACTGAATGGCTTATACCTATGTTATTAAATTGAAACAAGCCCGAGTAGCAGTTGTGTCAAAGAAGTCTCTTGATCCGTTATCTATGTTAGAAGGCGCGAAGTAAGTGCTAACACGGTTGGTCCAATTCAGTTTTGTAAAATTAAAATCACCGACCACTAAAAACATAACGTTATTGTGATTAGCAATTTTGTCACTCATAGAAGTCTTGAAGGCTGGCAGAGCTACGTCGTCATGCGGTGGAAGATTTGGCGACACCTTTAGAGATTTATGATCGACCCTTGTAACCAGATGTGGATTCTGTATCCATCGGCTGCCCCACAAATTTTTGTGGTTCATAATCTTATGCATTTAACTACGCGCCATCTGTGATGTTATAGCTGAACTTTCCGACTAGGAGTACGTAGCCATTTTCATAGCTGAGTAAGAAAAATTAGCTTTGTGAAGACAAATTGGCCTTATTATTGCAAGTACATCATTTAAAATTTGGAATTACGTTTTCAAATATTGCCTTAACGGAATGAAGCAAAAAGTATCGATTTATCGGTCGACGGAAAAAATTAAAACTTCATTTTTGCAGGCCATTTTTTTCCTAAAATAGTTGGAATTTTAATTTGAAATTTGGTCATGCCCTAATTAGATATGTGCTTTAACAGAAAATCACGTTCCGATAATTACCGTTTAGTCAGAATGCATGGTTTGTCCGTTTAAAAATAGACCTACATTTTTCGCCTGCTGCCATCTATCAGTGAATATCGCAGCGGGCGCGCTCTTAAACTCAAATACCTTCTATATCCTATACTGCTGATTCTCGTATTTTCCAGTAGAAAATAGCGACCGCGATGAAGGGGGACAGAAATATATTTCTGTTCGTCTTCCTTATGTCACCGCTTATTATTTCGCACGCGCCTAGTAGCATCAGCTGTTCTAAACTCGCAGATGAAGTAGAGGGCTCTTGTTCAAACTGTACGTCCTCAGCAGTAACAGACACTTGCTCACAAACATATTGTTTGTTTGGAACATCAACTAATGGGAAACGTCCAGGTTTTAACTTTAATCTTCCTCCAAAGAATTTTGCACAAAATGATTCGAACAAATAAACAGACGTGATACGTCGTCGTACACTTCTTACTTACAAATTTGTTTCCATACGTTCATTCCCGGGACATCTCTTGGGAAACTACAATAAAAAATAATGTTGAAAGCACATACAAGTTTGAGGTTATACGCATTTAAAATACGAGTAAATTAATTCTACTTACGAATGCAAAGATACTGCAGGAGACTTTACACCACACAAACAACAACTTCTTGACTTTGACATCATCAGCACAGAATAAACAACTCAAAATTATATTATTGCTGCCAGTGAACTACAATAAAACAATGCCTGTAATATACACGTGCTACAAACGAAAACTTCCGACTTGCTGTAGTCAATAAATTTGGTGCATTAGAGCATGCGCACAACTTCCGAGTTTCAGAAGGAAGCAAGATGAAAGTATATTTTTCTCCCTTCATAGTGGTCGCGGTAAACATACAATGCGCAGTATAGGATACTAGCTGAAACCCGCGGCATATGCCGCATTTAAAGTGTACAACGAATTTAATAACTTTTGTTGCACTAAAGAAAGTTTTAAAAGCACGCTAGAGATTGGCAGTAAGGAAAAGTTCAAAAAAATATATTTTCAAATGGAAAGTCTCGGGAAAGGAAACGCTCGCCTCTGGAAGCGTCCTAATTAATACGACGTTGTTGGAAAGCAGTAAAAAAAATTCGGAAAGAATTAACGCTCTTATGAGATTATATGTGAGAATTATTTGCGCCACCGAAATAATTTTCAGCTGCCTGCAATCTGTGTTTCTTTTCAGGTTTAAGCCGTTGAGGCGTTGAGCGTCATAAAAATATAAATGTGGTAACTCAAGTCTGCAGTTACGCCGTTACTGTTATTGTTAAATAACTCGAATTATTATTTCTTTGTCATTTTAAACTGGAATTATTATTATTATCTCTATAATAGCTTCCATAAGTAAATGTTTATATGCTAGCGAGTTAATTTTCTTCTTAAATCGCTAGTGAATTAATAGTAGATTGTTCTACAAGTTAAGAAAAGTGAGAATTTTCCAGCGAATATAAAAGTTTTACGTGAGCATGGAAGAATGACGTTGTACCCGCGGCGCATGCCGCATTTAAAGTTTTGCGCGTTAGATAGATATACTTTATTTGTGACGTTACAAAAAAAAATTCTTTTTCACACGTCTACTATGGCAAATACATACAATATATACAGTTCACATTTAATTATATATATATTTATTCCTAATTCAGTACGTAAAACATGCTTAGAGCCATGTTTTTCATAACGGTGATAAAACTTAGATTAAATTTAGATTTTAGTTTATTGGCATACATGTTTAACGTCAGCGTAGAAACAATTTCCAGAATATTTTATACCACATTGAATATTATGTATCATCGAATGAAAAATTTTATTATTTGGCCTGAACAAGATCAGCTGATTAAATCAATGCCAGAATGCTTCAAGGTAGCATTTGGCAACAACATTTCAGTAATAATCGATTGTTTTGAGATGAGAGTGGAAAAATCAAGTAGCCTTGAAGTACAATGTACTACATGGTCTTCGTACAAACAACATAATACGGTAAAGGTACTAATAGGCATCACACATCCTGGTTCAATATCATTTATATCACACGGATATGGTGGCAGAATAAGCGATAAAGGTCTAACAGAGGCTTGTGGGATTTTAAACAATCTCTTGCCAGGAGATTTTGTATTGACAGATCGTGGCTTTTTAATAAAAGACTCCTTAGGACTACATATGGCCACAGTGATTACTCCTGCTTTTCTAAAAGGGAAACGGCAGCTCGATCCAAGGGATATAGAATCAACCAGGAATATAGCAAGCGTGAGGTAGTGCAAGTATATTGTTACAATAATTATCATATATAATGCAACTAGTGGGTTCTTGATTATCAAATAATCATTTCTGTTTACACGAGATATATTGTTTGGCAATCGCGCGAGTCCGAAGGACGAGCGTGATTGCCTAAAACAATATATCGAGTGGAAACAGAAATGATTTGATAATCAAGAAGACACGAGTTGCATTCGGCTAGATTATATCACGAGTCAATAAACAACGTTTGAATAGTGTATTTTAAATATTAAAAGTACGGTTAATGTGGTTGTTATGACAATTGTACTGACAGCAGGTAACGTGATGTTTGTGAAGGAGTGTGATTATCACCTATTAATCAGGAAGGTATGTGATTGTCAGTTGCTATGTACATTATCAAAAGTTAATACATGCGTAACTATGCATTTTGCCGTTTTTCATTGGTTGATGTTAGAGGGAGTGGTATAATCTTAATTATATCTTTTTTTCAGAATACACGTCAAACGCGTTATTGGAGTTCTTCGTCAAAAAAATACAGTTCTTCAGGAAACGATGCCCATGTTCCTGGCAACAAAGAAAACTGACGATGTTGCTGTGGTAGATCAGATATTAACAGTTTCTTGTGCACTCGTAAATTTATGCCCTCCTATAATTGTATAATTATGAAATAAATTGTATTAACAAAGTTAATCTAATTATTGTTACTTTAATAATAATAATAATATCTACAAATTATTAATAGTTATTTAGACCACAAGTGTTAGAAGTGCAACTTTTTTTCACAAGTGTGGAGGGTTATTAAACGAGGCGCACACGCGTGAAAAATAAGCACGCTAACACGAGTTGTCTATAAGATTTTTTAAAATTTCATTAAATATTCAAATCCAAGCCTATTTTGTATAGAATTGTATTTGCCTTCATTTTAGTCAAGTGCGTTGGTCAGTTTTGGTAACTAAGGAAACGTCGATTGGTAACTAAGGAAACGTCCAATTAGAATCGTTCACTCCTAAATTAAAAACAAAGTGTAACTTTTTTTCACTGAGTGAAAAAAAGTGGCACTTCACACACCGAAATTAATTAAAAAAGCCTACTTTTTTAAATGAAATTTAAAAATAGTATATTGTATGTTAAGAGCTGAATGTGCATTCTTGCCGCTTGCGCATGAATATTGCTGGTTGAGACGAAATCGAAACCAGCAATCATGCAAAAACGGCAAGCGCACTTTTAGCTCGAAACATACATACTATTTTTTCGACGACTGAGCATATTATTAAAGGAAAATATCAAATTTCGTTTTATCGCAAAAATTAATTGACAATCAAGTTAACATTACTCGCGCAGTCTATATGACATGTGACGCGATTATTTCCACAAATGACGGGCGTTGTCAAGGAAACATTCGGACGTGGCTACCTATTTTGTTAACGCGGAAACCCAAAACGCTCGGCGAGCGGCAAAAAGATGAAAACGCACGCTCAACGGCAAATGTCAACTTTCTGTTGTCAAATGACAGTGAGAAAAATCTACTTTCGATGTCAGTCGTCGAAAAAATTAGTTAATTATCGGTTCTGAGTGTCTTTTCCAAAGTGTGCGAAAAAGTTGTGGCAAATCGAATGGTATCGTTCCTGAATAACAACCATCTGTTTTCCGATACACAACACGGCTTCAGACAGCTCAGATCTACAGAAACTGTTAGTTTTAGCCTGCTCCGCTATGTCTATCAGCAACTGGATAACGGTAAATTTGTTGCATCAATATTTTTCGACATATCGCGTGCATTCGACAATGTGAATGTGGAATGCATTCAAAAAAAGTTATGGTGCCTAGGCATTCGGGGCCCACTTCCAGTGGCGGTGCAAGAGCACCTTGGGCCCCTAAGCAAATATAAAAATGGCCCCCCTTGTAAAAAGATTTATGTACTTAATGAATTGTATACTTATAATTATAGTATTCAAAGTAAACGTTTAACAAAAAATAAAATAACATCCTGTTATAACCAACAGAAATAGAGTAGTAAATGCCTAACATTTAACACATTTTACCGGGTGACCATACATGGTTGTGATTTTCTTCCTTAGGTTGACACTGTTAATGTTGGTTACCCTGCGGCCAATTTTAAGTCTATGTCAAATTCGTAGTTAGCAGGTTAGGTTTTCCGTCAGTTTTGACGCAAACTGACACAAAACCTAACCTGCTAACCATGAATTTGCATAGACTTAAAATTGACGGCAGGGTAACCACTATTAACAATGTCAACCTAAGAAAAGAAAATCACAACCATTTATTGTCACCCGGCATAACTAACAATATATCTAACAAAATATCAGTTAAAAATATAAAACTAAATAAAATTTTCAAGTTGGTATAGGCACAAATACAAAGAAAACTGATGGATAAAATCTATTTAGGTAACACTAGTAAAATAAAATAATATTCAGGTAAAATCCTAAGAACTTACGTCAAAATAGGTAACAAATACATAGTATTTATTTGTACCATTGATATATGTTCTGCATATGGTTGTAACTTTTCGGCTATGCCCTAGAAGAGTACCAAAGCGGCTTCCGGAAAGATAGATCAACTACCGACCATATTTACAGTATAAGGATGATACTAGAGAAGTGCTACGAATACAACACAGACGTACATCAATTATATATCGATTTTGAACAAGCATACGATAGCATTATAGGAGATTATCTGGAAGACACACTTAAAGAACTAATAGACCAGCAAAATTGATTAGACTAATAATGATGACACTAACACATCCACGTATCAAAGTGAAAATAGGGACAGACCCATCGCAAGAGTTTGAAGTAAATCAAGGTGTGAGACAGGGAGACCCTCTGTCCCTACTTTATTTAATTTGGTTCTAGAGAAATGCATGAGAGCAATTACAGGAAACCCGGGTGGAACCCTTTTCAACAGGTCCCGTCAGTATTTGGCGTACGCAGACGACGTAGCCATGCTATCAAGAACAAGGGAAGCACTCGGTATAGCATTCTTAGAGCTAGAAGAAGAAGCAGGAAAGGCTGGTCTCAACATAAACAAAGAGAAAACCAAATGCATGTAGGTACATGCGAAGAGGTGGCGAACAGCAGTTACGAAATATTCAAATAAACAACTTTGTATTTGAAGAAGTAGAAAGTTTTAAGTATACCTAGGCAGTGTCTTGACCAAACAAAATGACACCAAGGAAGATATAAAGGTTAGAATAGCCACAGGAAGCAGAAGCTATTACGCATTACAGACTGTCTTAAAATCTAAAAATACATCTAGATCTGCAAAAGTCAAAATATATAAAACCATAATAAAACCCACAGTCACATATGCCTCAGAAACATGGGTACTTACGGCAGAAGATAAGCGTAAACTGGACACATTCGAAAGAAAGGTGCTAAGAAAAATATACGGACCAATCAACGAAGAGGGAATATGGACAGTACGAAGAAATCAGGAGATAAGAGACCTATATAACGAACCCAGCATAATTAATACCATAAAAAGCCAAAAATTAGGGTGGTTAGTGTCCCAAAAAAAGCATACTAATCGAGAGTAGATGGCGGAAGGCGAAGAAGAGATGGGGTGACGAAGTGGAAGAAGACCTCAGAAAACTAAATGTCAGGAGATGGAGGATGAAGGCGCTAGAGAGAAAAGAGTGGAAAGCCGTGATTGAGCAGGCCAAGGTCCTAAATGGACTGTAGAGCCAAAGAGAACAATTAATATATGTAAAACGCCGTAAAAATAAATTGATCACAAATAAAAAATGTATCTTTCTGGCCTTATTGGCAGCAAATTGTTCCACAAGATTTTTATGTCCATCGTAAACGATGCTTTTTGCACAATTGATAAAACCGAAAAGTCATGTAGCCTATCTTGGCTGGATTTTTTTTTACATAATGTTGTATTACTTTCAACTTGCTAACAGATTTTTCTATTGTGGGTACTGTTACAGGTAGAGTCAAGAATAAAACCAATGCAGTAATAATCTCAACAAAATTGCTTTCGAGAACACAATATTTCTGTAGGAATAAACTTGCTAAATCTGGAACATTCATGCTATCATTTAAATCCTCGTTTAGTAAGGAAATAGTGTTCACAAACTGAATGGCGAGATTATTATTGAGGACATCAAAATACTTTTTCTAACGCAAATCACATCGGACCTGTTCAGCGTCTTGCATTCTTAAAACGTTTTTCGGTTCTAAAAATTCAAAAAAGTTTGTTAGTTTTTCAAAGCTCTCAAATCGAGTCTGATCACTGATAATTGATAACTGCGAGTGGGGGACTGAGTTGCAGTGCTATTAATTTATACCCAAATGAAGTAGAAGATATCGAGATATTTAATAATCGAATAGAGAACTTACCGGGCCCCCCAAAGCGCCCTCTAAGGGCCTGGGCCCCTAAGCAACGCTTATTCCCGCTTATGCATATCACCGCCACTGCCCACTTCTTATGTGGCTGATATCTTTTCTTACTAACAGAAAACTGTTTGTTAAAATTAATGATGTAACGTCCACCACTGTCCGTATAAACTTAGGTGTTGTTCAGGGCTCGGTATTAGGCCCCTTGCTGTATCTATTGTATGTTACCGATTTGCCCTTACATGTTACATGCGCTCAAATCGTTAGCTTCGCTGACGACACAGCCTTCACTGTATCTGACGATACGGTAAAGGAACTCACTTATAAAATTGAAATTTGTCACCAGGAGTTCAAAAACTGATGCTTAAAAAATCAACTTGTACTCAACATGAACAAAACTGTTTGCGTGAACTTTAATGCCTTGCAGAATATCAAGCATGGGCGCCGTTAGAAAACTTCCCAGGGAGGGGCAATATTTTTTCGATATTGAGATAAGACAATTAAATTCACAGAGGGTCTAAAAAAAGAAACACCTGATGCGCTTCTCTGAATGTCATTTTTTGGCAGTGGTCTATTATGATATGTTTTATCGGACTTTTGTCCACTGTCTGATCCCGTAGATCGGGAGTAGATCAAAACTCCCGCAACGTTGTGTGATATACACCCTAGACAGTGGAAAAAGTCCGATAAAACATATCAAAGTGCTACAATGTCTGGGAAAAATACCTGTATCACCAACATGTTTGTGTATCTAAATCAAAAATAGTGGGCATATTATTTGTAAAAATTTCACTCGCAAGGTACATTAAGATATCAAAAATAATAAAATGATTACGTTCTTTACTACATCTTTACCTTATGTTTTGTGCATAGAAGCGCCCAAAATGGTGAAGCGTTAGTAATAGCAATCCACAATAATGCTGACATAAAATTAATTAACAAATAAAATAATAGATGCAAATAATACACCTACCGTATAGATTAGATCGAAGTCACAAATAAAAAAAATTTAAACCAGGATACACACTAATCTAACAGTAGTAACTCAACCAGGGAGTGAATAAGACTAACCTGACATAAGTAATGCATTCATTTTAAATATTTGCAAACATTCCGTGCAGCTGCACTGAGATTTGGCGAGCCATTGAATTTATTACTTGAACGTGCCTAGACACAAGAAAACCCAACATCGGTCGACCCTTAAAGGCGTCAAAAAAACGGAAATCTAAATATTGTTTTGCATCGCGCTGAGTGACAAATTCATAAGAGCCTCTCATTTCATTTCGGCCATCGGCTTATTTAAGCTAGTTTAAAGAATCGGTTCTGTAAAGTTACCAGGTCCTTAGGACGGACAAAAGAATAAATCCTTGCTGTTATTACGCATACTTCATACTATCTAATATTATTACACCCTATGAAAATAATTTCTGTGCGGTGAGTTCAAATAGCTCGGCGGGCAGCGCTTGGCGCGCGTACTAGGCAATCAAGGTTAATGTAATGGTGGATTATTTTTGGAAAAAAGCCAGGGAGGGGCAAGCGCCCCTTCTTGCCCTTAAGTAACGGCGTCCATGATATCAAGGGCATTCCATATAATTCCCAATTGTGCGCTTATCTAGGCATATGTATCGATTCTAATCTCGACTGGAGGGAACCATATATATAATACACATATATTGCTAGTAGGGCCTGGAAACGTCAGAAAACATTACGGCGCCGACATAGTCTAACTTAGAGTATAACGTGTCACATGCGCATGCGTGAGAATTCGAACTCCGCCTTTAGAAGCGAATTTTAAACTTGACCACTTCCCCATTGGGCGGACGACGCCGCCGCGCTGGCGCACAACTCACCGTATACATTAAGGAGTTGGTTGTGTGTCTCACTCCATCGGCCAGTTTCCCACTCATAGCCGCTAGCAATATAGTAAGTATTAGATATATGGAGGGAACAAATAAACTTAGTATGTAAACAACTGAATTGTGCTTACTACGCTATTTTAAAATTAAAGCCGGCACTTGACACGTCTGACTTAATACAGGTATATTATGCCTTGGCTTTCAGCCACATGACTTATGATGTTTTGTTATGGGGTATGACTACTGAATGGAAGCGAGTATTTGTTCTCCAAAAGCGTCTAATTAGCCTGATTTTTAACATTAAACCTCGCCAGTCGTGCAAGCCCTTCTTTTTGGAGAACAACTTACTAACATTTCCATCTATAATGATTTTCAAATTAGCAGTATTTGCGCATCAACATATGCATTATTTTTCAACGAGTAACAATACTCAAGGGTAATACCACAAGCAGTGGATATATTTTTAACAAATATTTTGTCGTTTCTATGTAAATTATTGCGTTTAAATTTCGGCTCGTGACATTTTTGATGTGATTTTGTTGAGTGAAATTTGCAATAATTTCTATAGAAATGACAAAATATTTAAAAAATATATATCCACTTCGAGTGGTATTTGGGACGACTATTTAACAATATTAATACATAACGATTAACTTTATTGAAAAATAATCCAACAATTAATATGATTATTCATTCTCAATTAAATTCAGCGGAATACTTCCAAAACACAGCATTTTAAAATTTTTTAAACAAGCCACACAGTTAGTTGGGGTTTAGTGTTACGTAACCTAGCGATATCACTAAGGGCAGAACATCGTTGCTAAACGATACTTCGCAACAAGGCTATTTATTTTTTGAGTACGTAAATTGTTTTGTGAATATTTTGCATGGTACCCAATATTCAGTGATATACTGCTGTTATTGGTTGAAAAAAGCAAATGTCTGCAATGTGATTGGCTTATATGTTATAGTGTTGAATAGTCATCAATATCCCACCAGACATGGTGACCTGTTAGCCATTCCTAGGCATCGCACTGCTAAATTTAAAAAGTCCCCCATTTATAATTGTATTAAAATCTACAATTCGCTACCGATATATATTAAATCATACAAAATCCATAAATTTAAGGATACACTTAAATCCATTTTAATTAAAAAGTGATTTTATGACTACAACAATATTGTACTACATTAGGTATTATTTTTATCTGACAATGTCCATGTCACTCTTGTAGTTGATCTGTTGACAATAAACGATACTTACTTACCTAAGGATCTAACGTTAATACTATCCACCACCATTTATTATATAATGTAAAATTATTTGATTATCTTTTTCTGCATGTGGCCAATTAATAAAAAGCAAAATTACAATATCACATAGCAAAAATTATTAAATAGTACCTATACGATAAGAAACATAAGGATATTACATTAACAATCAATAAAATTACACATGCTGTCTACACAACATAAAAGAATAATTAATGTCTAAATTAACTGTTATGATCATAACATCCGTGATATGTTCAATAGTTTATCGGTTGCTATATGGTTATGGTTGCCATGTAGGGTAATATTCCATTACCCTACAGATAAGTTATGATCTAGTTACCAGCCCACTTTTGTATATGTAAACAAAGGCTTAATATCCTGAAACCGGTAATAGCTATTAACATATCTAGGAATGTTATGAGTATCATAACTGCCGCAGATGTTTTGAAATCCGAGCTCGTAGAGCGAGGATTTTAAAACTTCTAAGGCAGGTATGATGCATAACATCCGTGATTTGTTCAATAGTTTATCGGTTGCTGTATGGTTATGGTTGCCATGTAGGGTAATATTCTTTAACCCTACAGATAAGTTATGACCTAGTTACCAGCCTACTTTTGTATATGTAAACAAAGGCTTAATATCCTGAAACCGATAATAGTATATTATTATATGAGCGATTATGACAGCCATCATTCACGAAGATGACGTTTGCGCCACAAGCCGAAGGCGCGTGGCGCAAGTCATCTGAGTGAATAATGGCCATAATCGCGAATATAATACGATATTTTATCTACTCCTATGCAATAGGAGACGTGTGTTCATATTTCCGAATTTTGACATTTGTGACAGCTGTTAACTTCAAAAGTCATTGAATAATAAGAATGAATGCTGTGATTGGCTACAACCTATTGAATAATGAAAATAGAATTTTCTGATTGGTTGCAACTTGCAAACTATTGAATAATGAAAATAGAATTTTATGATTGGCTGCAAACTGTGAATTATGAATGGTCATTGTACAGTAGGAGTAGATAAAGTAATTTAATTTTCTAACTTTTATTTAAATTAAATATGACAGCTTCGTATTATCGTAGCAACCCAATCTAGCTAATGACATTTTGAAATGTGATTGACTGTCATTATTTTCTTTTGAAATTGTTAAAGTTCTTGCTATAGAAAAAAATATTGTATTATACACGACGATAAAGTTATTTCTATCCACTCTTGAATCATTAACGTCTCGACTTCGTCTCGACGTTAAACGATTCACTTGTGGATAAAATTTAACTTTATCGTCTTGTATAATAAATTACTATTAATGCATAAAGCATAACTGATATTTTGAAGCTATTCAAGGTACATAAACAATCAAAATATTTACATATTCTATCAGTACAAAATAACAGAATAACTAATGTCTAAATTAAGTATGAAAAAGAATTGCAATGGATAAAGTATATTTTGAAGCCATTTAAGCTAAATAAACAATCAACATATTTACAAATTCTATCAACACAGAATAACAAAATAATTCTATTGTAACGACCTTGAGCTTAGGCAGCTGCAAGCCACCGCCGCCGGCAGACAGCCTTGGGACGAATGAGTCATTGTTCCGGAGCTTTCGGGAATGCGCTCGAGGTCAAACACTCGCGAATATGCGTCATGCATGTAACAGAAAAGCGAGTAAAGCCTCGATTGTCCGAGAATGACTCATTCGTGAGATATAAATACGTGTGAGCAGGAATCGACAGTCAGTTCACTTTAGACTCGAAGCGCGCGTGATATAAACGAACCCTAGTGAAATAAATAACAGATAAATAACCATATAAATCGTTAGTGTTTAAGTCGTAAATAGCCAAATAAATAATTGATGTTTGATTCAGCGCATATAATAGTTATTTACTATACAAGTGGGATAACAGCATCATTAATATACGTGTGTGTAAGTTACAAACGAATGCGTACCACGAGTTATGTAAGCACACAAGTATATTAATGATGCATTATCACACATGTATTGTACAAAATTTTATCTACGACGGCCTAAAATTGAGAAAACTGCATTAAGAGAAATGTCAGATCTGTCATTTTCAAAAATATTTTAGTAGGCAAATGTCATTATGTCATTCATTTGACACTATTTCAGTTACGTAATGAAGTCATTACACAACTCAGTTGTGCAATGAAACCATTACATAACTGAGTGGTGTAATGAGCTTCATTGTATGTATGTATAGGCTCCTTCATCCAATGAGAGTTATGGCCTCATCCTTTCTGGATGTTATGAAATCCATTTTCCGAGGTGGATTAGTCCTCATATCTTCCGGTCTTCATAACTTATAATATGATCTGGCTTTCCCTGCTACTTGTCTCCATTCTCTTCTATTTTTACTCTTCTCTCTCCAATTTACTATTTCCATTAGTCTTAGATCTTCCAGGACACTATCCCACCACCTGTTTTTTGGTCTTCCTCTGTACCTTTTCCCTTCCGATTTCCATTCTGTTATTTTTCTGATGACTCGACTGTCTTGACATCGCATAATGTGTCCGAACCATTTCAGTCTTTGTGCTTTCACGTATCTGACTATATCATTTCCTTTTATTTCTGCTTGTAGTTCAAAGTTCATTTTTCTTCTAAGTGTATTGTTGTCTATCTTTACTGGTCCTAGTATATTTCTTAGTATTCTTCTTTCAATCTTTCTAAGCTCTTCTGCTGCTTTCAGGGCCCAGGTTTGCATTCCGTATGTTACTATTGGCCTTATTAGTGTCATGTAGATCCGTATTTTCGTTGCTTTTTGTAGCTGGTTACTATTTAAAAGGGCTTTATTGGCATAAAAGGCTTTGTTTCCTTTTTGTATTGTTTCTCTAAGTCTTTTATTTTCGTGTTCCGGTCTTGTGATCAGGTTGCCAAGATAATTAAATGTATTTACCCCTTCTAATGTGTACTGCTCTACCTGAATGTCTTGTCTTTGTGCTGTATTCTTGTCGAACTTTATATATTTTGTTTTGGCTTCGTTAATTTGGAGGCCATAGTATTCAGCTTCTTTATCGATGCTTTTGAGTTTCTCTATCAGCTCTTTCTTTGTTCTACTAATTATCGTTACATCGTCGGCATAGGCAATAACTTGGGTTCCTTTGTTGATAATTGTTCCTTGTATTCCTACTTTCTGTACGATTTTCTCAATTATCATGTTGAAAAGTATTGGTGATAGTATATCCCCTTGTTTCACACCTGTATCTATTGTGATGAAGTCTGTTATTATTCCATTTATCATTACTGCTGCTTCGGTCTCTTCCATGGTCATTTTTACTAGTTTTTTGGGAATTCCTGATTCTTTTATCTCCTGTATCATCTTTTGTCTATTGATAGAGTCGAATGCACTTCTGAAGTCTAGAAACGCTATGTGAAGTTCGATGTTATAGGCATATGCTTTTTCCATTATTTGTTCCATTATATGTAGTGCGTCTGTTGTGCCTCTTCCTGGTCTAAATCCCTGTTGGTAGTCTTGGATTATCTTTTCTGTATATGGTTGCAATCTGTTCTTTAGTACATGCGTAAAAACTTTGTATGACGTGTTGAGTAACGTGATTCCCCTGTAGCTGGCGCAGTTTTCCGGGTCTCCTTTCTTATACAGCGGAGTTATTATCCCTCTTCTCCATTCTTTTGGCATTGTTTCCTTTTTCCATATCTCACTTATCATCTTGTACATCTGGTGTGTTGTCTTTTCTCTTCCATATTTTAATAATTCATTTGGTATACCATCATTCCCGGGCGATTTGTTGTTTTTTAGCCTGTTTATTACTGCCTGTATCTTCTCTAAAGTTGGTTCAGGTTCTTCTTCTCCTTCGATATCTCTGATTTGTGGCCTGTCTTCTCTATACAGTTGATTCTGTTGACTATCTTCGATTTTTAGTTCGCGTAAGTGGTCTTCCCATATTTCTTTGATCTCTTTTTCTTCGTGTGTTGACTTGCCATCTTTGTTTTTAAATGCTCTTATTTTTATCTTTTGCTTGTTCTGATTACTTTTGATTTTTTGATAGAAATTCCTCAGATTACAGTTTTTGTTCTCATTTTCTATTTCATCAAGTTTCTCGTTCATCCAATGGTTTTTCTTCCTTTTGAATAAATTTTTTGCTTTGTTTCTATAATGCCTGTACTGTTCCATGTCTTCTTCCTTCCTGGTCCCCAGCCATGTTTTCCAAATCTTGTTTTTTATTTCAGTTATTTCTCGGCATTCTTGGTCATACCATTCTTTGTTTTTGGTTTCGCCTTTTTTGTAGCCTATTGTTTTTCTTGCTGCCATTATAATATTGTTTTTAACTTTCTGCCATTTTGGCTCCACGTCTTCCCCCTCACCCTCTTGTTGTTCTTTGTTTTCTTCTAAATTTTCTTCATACCTTTTTTGTAGTTCTTCATTTTGCAGTTTTTCCACATCCCATTTTCTTGTTATTTTTGATGCTGTTTTTTGCCTTCTTGTATCCCTTCTATCTTTCATAGTCATTACTACTAAATAGTGGCCCGTGTCTCCATTTGCTCCACGATAAGTTCTTGCATCATTTACATTTTTCAGATTTTTTTTTGCGATTAAGATATGATCTATTTGATTTTCTATGGTACCGTTTGGGTGTCTCCAGGTTACTTTATGGGCCCTGGAATGTTGAAATCTAGTGGTCGTTATTGTTAGGTTCATCGCTACTGCTAGGCCGCACATTCTGTGTCCATTGTCATTTGTAAACTTGTGTGCCGTGTGTTCCCCGCTTACATCCTTTAGGTATTCTTCTGTGCCTACTTGTGCATTGAAATCTCCTAATACGATTATATTATCCTGTGCCGTTATTCTTTCAATGACACTTTGCAGTTCTTCATAAAACCGTTCTTTTTCTTCTTCTTCGCATGATTCCGTGGGTGCATATACTCCTACTAATGTCGTTTTCTTTTTAGTTTTTTATTCGATTCTTTGCGTCGCTATTCTACCATTTACTGGTGTAAATTGTATTATTCTGTGCCTGGTGTCTTTGTTCACTATGAATCCCACCCCCTTTTGTCCTTGCTTATTTTCTCCACTGTACAGCACGCTGTATTTTTCTTTGGTTATTTCTCCATTTCCTGTCCATCTCAGTTCCTGTATTGCCGCCACCTCTATTTTATATTTTTGTAGTTCTTCTGCTATTGTGTTTTTACCCGTTTCTAGCATAGTTTTAATATTCCATGTCGCAATTCTAATTTTTTTATTTTTCGAATTCTTTTTTTGTTTATTTTTTGGTTTATTTTCCTTACTCGTTGTCCTATTTATAGCTTCTGTCGTCCTCTTTACATTCTGCTCTTCTTCGTTTAGTTTTTTGGCTTTAGTTCTTTGCTCTCGTGGTCCCATACGTACAGTTTTCCTTCTACTTCTAGTTTCTGATATACCACTTTGCTTCGCTTTCCTTTTTCTCTTTCCTCTTTTGCCCTTTCTCTTATTGCCATCTGTATTTTTCGTTCTGTTAGCGTCATGTCACTCTCGATGAAAATTCGTTTACCCTTCAGTTTATGTTTATTTTCCATTATAATCTTTTTCTGACTCCATTCGCTCACTTTTACGAGTATTGCTTGTTTTCCTTCCTCTCTACCCATAGCGTATGCTTCCGTAATCTTTGGCGTTATTCCCAGTGTTTCTCGCATAAAGTTCTCTACTTCCCTCTTCGTTTCTTCTTTTCTTGTTTGTAGACCTTTTATGATGATGTTGTTTCGTTTCTTTGCTTTTTCTTGAATCTCATATTTTTCTTCTAGCAGTCCTATTCTTTTAATTAGTTGATTTTTTTCTCTTTCCCAATTTGTCTCTTTTTGTATCATTTCTTCCTTCAGCCTTCTTATTTCTTCATTGTTTTTCTTTAGTTGTTTTTTCATCTTCCCCATTTCTTCGTTGTTTTTCTTCAGCTCCTGGTTACTTTTACTTATCTCGCTTTTCAGGTCGGCGGACATGTTAATTATTAGTTGTTTTAGTTCGTCCATTTTTTATTTTTTTTCCCCTGCTTCTACTGAGTTTTTTTCTTGGGTCTTGTTTAGTTTGGGTTCCTTTCCTTTCTTGCTTTCTGCTTTATTATTCGGCGATCTGAGTATTATCTTGCTTTTTTGAAATACCTCGGCGTAGTCTTCTGGACTTGTTGGTTCGTTGTTAGTTGTTCCTCTTTTTCGTTTAAAAAACTCGTTGAGCTGCCTAGTACTGCTCGCCCTTTCACGTTGTTGTATTTGCTTGTTTTTACTCATCTGATTATGTTGCTGTTGATTTGTTAGGTCTTTGGCCGCGTTTTATATTCTGTTTCTAATTTTTCGTGATCGGGTCTTGTTTTGAGTAATTTAATCGCTCTGTTATTGACCTTCCGCATCTGCGATTCTTTTTACGGCACGTTCCGGCTCCGTCTGGCCTGCAAGGCCGCAAGGTCGCTCGCTATTCCGCCGGTTTCCGTATGTTGCGAGTTATTTGTCGCCCTTAACACTTAATTTGCGGCTCTGTTTGCTTTTTCCCGCCAGTGAATTTGAGATGTTTTTTACGCACTGTTCTCCCCTTCTTCACTGTACTTCGTTGCACTCGGTTGTTTCAGTTCTACACTATTAATTTTACTCAACTGTCGGAGCTCGCGTTAACACACATCCGTCACTCACGAAAACCAAACTACCTAACTGAAATAGTGTCAAATGAGTGACGTAATGCGTTACTTATCCTACTGGAGTAGATAAATACATAAATTGTTGTTAGAAATAGTGCCTATAGTTCGTTAGTTTAAGTAATCTGTGTGTTTGTAAATAATAATAATTAATAGTTGTAAATAAATGTTTAATACAAGAAGCAGTAAATAATTTTTAAATAGCCCAAACGTTAAAAACGTAACACTATTTATATTTACAGAGTTCACATAACCACTTTCCTTTAGGAATTTTTTTTAATTGTAGGCATGCTGAACGGTATCATTTTATTCTACATTTTCTGTCAGAACATTTTACCATTTGTTCGCCGTCGTCTGGTTTCCTACAGTGACACTATAGTTGCAATCCATAATCAAAATATACATATAATTCACAAAAATACAAACCTCTTCATCATCGGTGCCTATTACGATGTCACTGGAAATTGAACCAACACCTATAGCTCGCATGTCCATGGTGATGTCATCTGAACTTGGACCAGTACTCGTAG